>JARCFY010000022.1:4147469-4664392 GCA_029233225.1 Lepidodactylus listeri
CTGAGTAGACAATAGTGGCCTTCGTGGACCAAGGTTCTGATTCCGTATACGGAGGCTTCTTGCGTTCACTTAGGGGCTGTGGCTCAGTGGCAGAGCGTCTGCTTGACATGTAAAAAGTCCCCCATTCAATCCCCAGGATTTCCATCACTCGTTGGCAAATGGAAGGGGAGGTCGCAGAAGCAGTGACGGACTTCACGTTCCTGGGATCCAAGATCACTGCCGACGGTGACTGCAGCCATGGAATTAAAAGACGCCTGCTCCTTGGGAGGAAAGCAATGGCAAACTGAGACAGCATAACAAAAAGTAGAGACATCACCCCTGCCAACAAAAGCCCTTATAGTCAAAGCGATGGTTGGAGAGTTGGACCATAAGGAAGGCCGAGTGCCGAAGAATGGATGCTTTCGAATTATAGTGCTGGAGAAGACTCTTGAGAGTCCCGCGGACTGCAAGGAGATCAAATCAATCAATCCTAAACTGACTGTTCCCTGGAAGGCCAGATCCTGAAGCTGAAGCTCAAATACTTTGGCCACCCAATGAGAAGGGAGCACTCCCTGGAGAAGACCCTGATGCTAGGAAAGACTGGAGGTCAAAGAAGAAGGGGGCGGCAAGGGATGAGATAGTTAGTGTTATCGATGCAACGAACATGAAGTTGAGCAAACTCCAGAGGACAACGGAGGACAGGAGGGCCTGGCGTGGTGTGGCCCACGGGGTCGCAAAAAGTCGGACTCAACTGCACGGCTGAACAACAACAACAACAACAATCTCCAGTTGAAACTAGAGTTCAAGCTGTAGGTAACCTGAAAGTCCTCGGCCTGAGACCCCGGAGAGCAGCTGCCAGCCTGAGCAGACAATTGTGGCATTGATGGACCAAGGGTCAAATTCAATACGAGCTTAATGTGTCCACGCGTATTTTTAAGAGTGACGTGTTTTACGTTTACATAAATTTGAACCAGTTAAACAAAATGAGACCCGCAGCAGTTCAAAACACAAAAGACCCTGTGGGACTAAACCCAACTTAATTAAGAACATCAAAAAGCAAGTGGAAGTAACTCCTGTCCTTCCCCCAAATAATATAACAGCTCTAAAAATCCCAAAAACCCAAGTCAATGTGACGGAACACCCCCCCCCCCCCCCCCAATCCTTAAAATATTATCTGAGCCAATGGCCACCACATCCAATGGTTCATGGGCCTCACGAGTTAAATACGCATAGTGTGGTGAATACTTGCCCCAGTCTCATTTTCTTCGGCCTTCCCTCTTCCTTGCAGGGGTGGTCAGGAGGATGAATGACCTTCCCCCCACTCCCCCCTATGCACGTCTCTGGAACTGGGTTACCAACCTCCAGGTGGCACCCGAAGATCTCCGACTATTCCAACCGATCTCTAGATGTTCACAATCAGTTCCTCTGAGAGCCAGTTTGGCATAGTGGTTAAAGGAGTGTGGACTCTAATCCAGGAGAACCGGGTTTGATTCCCCACTCCTCCGTGTGCAGCTGCTGGTGTGACCTTGGGTCCGTCACAAGTTCTCTCAGAGCTGTTCTCTCACGAGCAGTGCTCAAGAGAGAGCTCTTTCAGCCCCACCTACCTCACAGGGGGTCTGCTGTGGGGAGCGGAAGGGGAAGGGGATTGTAAGCCGCTCTGAGACTCCTTCGGGTACTGAAGGGTGGCGTATAGATCCAATCTCTTCTTCTTCTCTGGAGAAAAAGGCTGCTTTGGAAGGTGGACTCTATGGCATCACACCCTGCTGAGGCCCCTCCCCTCCCCAAACCCCGCCCTCCCCAGGCTCCACCCCCCCCCCCCCCCAAATCTCCAGGAATTTCCCAACCCAGAGCTGGTGACGCCACTCCCGAAAATGCCTGCTAGGCAGGGCAAGAGAGGAAGGCAACCACTAACTAACGTTTATGTTCTTTGGACTCCAGTTGGGGGCAGAAAATGACTTTATTGGAAACGCGAGGGGGCAAGGAAATACACAGCCCCACAGTCAGAAGTGTGGAGATTGTGTGCGTGCCCATGTATAAACTGATTCTGGGCTACAGAGAGGAGCACAAGAAAATCAAGTGACCGATTAGATGTCCCGGAGGAATATCCAGTGACTCGGCCCCAGCTTTGATCTAGCGTCCTCACAGACCAGACAAGAGCCGCCGGAACGGCCGGAACAAGCAAAGAACTCACCCGAAGTCCAAAATTTATTGGGAATTATACAATCTCCTCGCCTTTATGGCACCAAGTTGTTAAATGTTTCCTTCTTGGGATAGCTGGAAATGTTAACCGGTCACTTGATTTTTAACGGCATGCCTGATTTCAGCTTAATAAATGCGCACAAACTTTATTGCTGGTTCTGAAGAAGAGAAGAAGAGAGACTTCACTCGGTGTCTCGGAGTGGCTTACAAACTCCCTTCCCTTCCCCTCCCCACGACAGACACCCTGGGAGGTAGGCGGGGCTGAGAGAGCTCTGACAGAAACTGCCTTTTAAAGGACAGCTCTGACGGAACTATGTCTTGCCCAAGGTCGTCCAGCAGCTGCAAGTGGAGAAGTGGGGAATCAAACCCGGTTCTCCCAGATTAGAGTCCGCGCACTTAACCACGATACCAAACTGTTCATATTCATTTCATATTTATCCCGCCTTTCCTCCATATAGTGTACACAGTTCTTCTTTCCTTCACTTTGCTTTCACAACAACACTGCCAGGTAGCTTAAGCCAGGCAAGAGCTACCGACCTGAGGTCACCCAGGGAGCAACGAGAAACCAAGTGCATTTACAGAGCTGCCGTTCTCTAGGAGGCGACTGGAGACCTAGAATTACGACTGGTCTCATATCTGACGAAGGGATCTTTGACGCTCGAAAGCTTATACTCTGACCTGGATGGCCCAGGCTAGCCCAGTCCCATCAGATCTTGGAAGCAAAGCAGGGTCGGCCCCGGCTAGTACTTGGGTGGGCGACCTCCAAGGAATACCAGGGTCGTGATGCCGAGGCGGGTAATGGCAAAGCCACCTCTGAAACGTCTCTCTCCTTTAAAAAAGTCTAGCCTTGCTCCCTCTAAGCTGGGGAGGCTTGTGAGCAAAAATTCTACTCTGTGAGTGACTGGCATCGAAGCTGTGGGCGAGCGATTTGGCTGCTGCATAACTTAGTTGGCTCTGGAGCCGTCCTTCCTGAGCTGAGGCAAAAATGTGTGAGCCGGAGGGTAAAAAACGGCGAGCCAGCTCACACTAACTCAGCTTAGAGGGAACACTGTGCCCCCTAGTGGTGCATAATGCTAAAAGAGCTAGAACTTCTGGCTGCCAGACAACCTTTGGATCTCCTGGCTATTCTACACACAATGCCGTACGATAATGATAATCCTATCCTGGAAATCTTGTTCATCTCTACTGGACTCAGATTCAGCTGTTCTACTACAAACCAACACAGCTACGCTCTAAAACTGACTTCCAGACAACAGAGTTCAGTTCCCCGGGAGAAAATGGATGCTTTTGAGGGGGGATACGATGGCATTATAACCCGCTGAGCTCCCTCCCTCCCCAAATCCCGCCCTCTCCAGGCTCCGCCCCCCCAAATCTCCAGGAATCTCTCAACCTGGAGCTGGCAGCCACAAGTGCCCCACTAGCTCACGTAATCCAGTTCTCGGTGCTCAGATGACGCCCAGACCAAAGGCAACCGAGACCTCTCCCCCGGATGGACTATGCACCCCTCGTTCCGGGCTTCTGTACATCATCCGGCCCCAGCAAGCCATAACTCGGCGGCTCCGCAGCCAGCAGCTTAATACATGAGATTAGAGGCAGCTACCGTGCGCCGACTCAGTGAAGAATTTATTACTTTCCCAAATGCTTTTCTGGGTTTCTCGTTGGGTTTTTTTTTCTTTGGGTACAGGGAAATGATTCTTTCCATGTGTTCCTTCCTGCCCGACGTCAAATACATCTCCAGCTCGGCAAACACAAGCTCAGGAACCCGATCAATCATTTTCGCTTTAACGTGCAATAAAGTGTTCATTATCAAGTGGGAAAGAGGGAGGGGAAGAGAGAGGGCCCTGATGACATTTGAGATACTGGAAAGGACTACATTAACTCGGAGGACGAGGCCAAATCCTTCTGGCCTCTCTGGAAACACACGGCAGCATTCATCCGATTTCCAAAGCGTGCGGCCGTAAAAGCCGGTCCGCGGTTTTTCCCCCTTCTTGCGATAATAGAACACAGCACTTCGGATTTATTTTATGCGCCATAACTTCTGGCCTTCAAATAAACTCTGGAGGGAAAATGCCATCGGAGTCCCTAACGGGGAAAAACATTTCTCTGGGAAATGCTGTTCCGCCGACGGAGCAGCACCTTGCAGCGTACCTGCAGAAAGGCGCCTTTTCTCCCTTGTTCAAGTGCGGGCCCACTTAAAGCTTATTTTGAGAATTTCCTGTGTCGGGTTAAAAACTGCAAAGTCTTCTTGGGAAACGAAATCCCCTAAGCCTAGGGGCTCACACACCTCTGCTTAAAGAAATCGGGGAAGGCAGGACTGGATTGCTTGCAGCACAGAGAGGGGCAAAGGGCTTTGTGGACAGCTGGAATCTTCTCTTGCACCAGCCAACACTGGGTGGGCAGAGGATGTAAGGAGAGATTCCAGGTGCGCTGCAGATCGTGGCAATTCTGCTAATAAGGACACAGCTTTGGCTGGAGACACCACTGAAGGTTCCCGGCCTGCGATTTGACCGGAGTGTGTTTGTGTGCGTGGCTCAGTGGCGGAGCCTCTGCTTGGTACGCAGAAGGTCCCAGGTTCAATCCCCGGCATCTCCAGTTACAAGGACAAGACAATAGGTGATGGGAAAGACCTCCGCCTGAGACCCTGGAGAGCAGATGCCAGTCTAAGTAGACAACACTGACTTTGATGGACCCAGGGTAGAAGGCAGTAGAAGGCAGCTGATCCAGTAGAAGGCAGCTATGGAAGCTGGTAACATTTTACATGCCAAGCAGAGGCTCTGCCACCGAACCGCAGCCCCTCTTGACAGCTCTCCAGGGTCTCAGGTGGAGGTCTTTCCCATCCCCTCCTGCCTGGTCCTTTTTAACTGGAGATGCTGCCGGGTACTGAACCTGGGACCTTCCGCATGCCAAGCAGAGGCTCTGCCCCTGAGCCACAGCCCCTCTCTACAGCTCTCCAGGGTCTCAGGTGGAGGTCTTTCCCATCCCCTCCTGCCTGGTCCTTTTTAACTGGAGATGCTGGGGATCGAACCTGGGACCTTCTGCCTGCCAAGCAGAGGCTCTGCCACTGAGCCACGGCCCCACGGTTTGGCTTTCTCCACAAACAGCCAGCCTCCTCAAGACCGCAGAGTTCAGACAGCCACTGCTCAGCGCCTGGCTTCAGCCCTACATGGTCTCCTCGTGTCCCTCCTCACGCCCCCTTCCCCGCAACGACGGGAGGTGTCACTGCCCCACCCACACTTCCTGCCACTCCCCCCTTTCCGCCGCTCCCCTTATCACCCACTTGCTCATTCATCCCCTGAAATTAGCTCTGCTCATGATTAATAACCCCCCTCGAGCTCTCCTTTTGGAGGGGGGACGCGGGAAAGAGAGAAAGGCCATCTCCCCCCCCCCCCATTCCACACCACTTGAAGCAGAAGCAGTGGAAACGCTAATTAAATCCGCCGTTAATTTGTATTGACCTTCAGAGAATGTCTTTGGAATGCTAAGCGTCGCCTGCAGGAAGACGAGGGACAGGACACCGTGAAAGAGGAGGGACGTTGGCTTTCGGGAAGACATAGGGAAGGAAGGAATCTTCTTCACGCCAGAGGAGGTAAAGGTCACGAACACGGCGCCGCTTGGGAAGTCCAAACGGCCCAGGAGGAGGCCAAGCAGGATGCAGCGACGGTCAAATCCATGCCCACTGTCCTCACTGCCGGCAGAGCCTGAGATAAGGATTGCCTGTCGGGCAGCGCCAACTCTGCTTGGGCCTAGCTGGCTGCGAGACAGAGCGGCGAGATGGGTCTACCTGAGCCAGGCAAAGCAGCCTTGCGCAGAGGTGTCAGTGCGGCTTGGGATCAGCTCGCAGTTGCCCAACTGGGAACTCTCCCGCTAAGTGATAGGGCCGGCCCACTCCTGAACCGCTAAGACCGATTTGAGTCCAACCCCCTGCACAATGCAGGGAATTCACAAATACCTCTCCCCACACACACCCAGTGACCCCTCCATGCCCAGAAGATGGCAAAAAATCATAGAATATCACAGAATCCTAGAGTTGGAAGGGTCATCTAGTCCAACCCCCTGCACATGTCCAAACAAAGATGACAAAAAACCTCCAGGATCTCCAGCCAAACTGGCCTGGAGAAAAATGGCTTCCTGACCCCGAAGTGGCGATCGGCATTTCCCTTGGGCATGTCAGAAAAAGCCACGAGAACTAAGCCCCGAGGCAACCCTTCCTGCCCTCCCTCTCGTGATCTGCCACGATCTACAGGTTGTGGGATATTGTGGGACATTGTGCTACCGTGATCATTCACCTCTGGGGCACGATGACCGATCATACCAACGCAATATCCAACGACATGCGGATCTCAGCTTTTGGATTGACAGTACAGGCCGGTAGATACGAAAACCCTAAAACAAAGTCCTGAAACTGAAGCAAAAGTAAGTAGTCATTAAGAAATCGGTCCTGCCTCTTGGTTTGAGTGCTTCAATACACACCACTTCATCCCACACCCCTCCGTGGAAGATTCACTGACACCAGAGTCAGAACGGGTATATATACATAAATATTCAGCCCAAATTTCCTCTTAATTAATGTTGTCTCAGTTAAGCCCCCTTTTATTGCTTGCCTAATTCCGATTACCGACTCCATGCTCAAAAAGGTTTCCAGACAGTTAACACCCCCCGCCCTGCTCTGTTTTTTTCACACTTCAGTTTCTGATCTTTTCTAATGTTATGGCTTAGATGAGACAAAAGTCTTTCGAATGCATACGGTGTGTATACTAAGCGGAGTGGACTCCGGTGCAACACTATTTAGGATTGCACGGATAAATTTCCTCTTCCCATCACTGGCCCTTCAGCTCTTGGAAAGTGCTTCCCTAACATGTATTTTTCATTCCGCAACCTTCTCCAGATAACTCCACACCGGCACCGACTCCGCTGTTTAGCCTACCGCAGTGATCTCTGAGCATGTACAGAGTGCCTTCCCAATTCTTTTTTTTTTTTTTTTGGCCATCAAGTCGCAGCCGACTTATGGTGATGACTTCATAGGCGTGGCTGCCATCGCCTGCTTCTGCGTGGCAACCCTGGACTTCCTTGGAAGTCGCCCATCCAAATACTAATGGGGGCCAAACTTGCTTAGCTGCTGAGATCTGATGAGATCAGGTTGGCCTGGGTTATCCACCTCAGGGCAAGAGACGTTCAGAGGTGGTTTTGCCATTGCCTGCCTCTGCGTAGCAACCCTGGACTTCCTTGGTGGTCTCCCATCCAAATACTAGCTGGGGCCGATCCTGTTTAGCTTACAAGATCTGACTAAGATTGGGCTAGCCTGGGCTATCCAGGTCAAGGCAAGAGACAAACAGAGGCGGTCGGCCATTGTCTGCCTCTGCGTAGCGACCCTGGACTTCCTTGGTCATCTCCCATCCAAAAACTGACCACGGCTGACCCTGTTTATCTTCCAGGATCTGATGAGATCGAGCTAGCCTGGCCCATTCATCATAAATCCCATGACTCTTGTTGCCTGACTTCTGGCAAGACTAAGCTCCCTTACCTATTTATTTCCCACAGGAGAGCAAGAAGAAATCCTAACATGCCGATGGGGTCCGAACTGGCGGAGACTGACCAAGAGAGAGATCTTGGAGTCGTAGTCAATAAACTCACTGAAAATGTCGGGACAGTGTGCGGCTGCAAAGAAAAAAGGCCAACGCTATGCTGGGGGTTATTAGGAAGGGAACTGAAAACAAATCACCCAGTATCGTAATGCCCCTGTATAAATCGATGGCGCGGCCTCTTTTGGAATACAGTGTGTACAGTTCTGGTCGCCACACCTCAAAAAGATAAAGCATTGGGGAAAGTGCAGAAAAGGGCAACTCGAATGATAAAAGGGTTGGAACACTTTCCCCATGAAGAAAGATTGAAGCGCTTGGGGCTCTTTGTTTTATTTATTTATTTATTTATTTATTTATTTCAATTTATATCCCGTCTAGCCAGGAAACTGGCTAGCTTGGAGAAATGGTGGCTGAGGGGTGACATGATCGAGGTTTATAAGATTATGTCTGGGATAGAGCAGGCAGAGAAAGAGGTACTTTTCTCCCTTTCTCACAATACAAGAACTCGCGGGCGCTCCGTGAAATTGCTGAGCAGTCGGGTTAGAACAGATTTTAAAAAGTCCTTCTTCACCCAAAGAGTGAATAACACGTGGAATTCACTACCACAGGAGGTGGCGGCGGCTACAAGCATGGACGGCTTCAAGAGGGAACGGGATAAACATCTGGAGCAGAGGTCCATCAGTGGCTATTAGCCCCAAGGTATAGATAGGAACTCTCAGTCTGGGGCAAGTGAGGCTCTGTATTCTTGGTGCTTGGGGGGTCAACAGTGGGGAGGGGGCCTCTGGTGTCCTGGCCCCACTGCTGGACCTCCTGAGGGCACCTGGTGTTTTTGGCCACTGTGTGACACAGAGTGTTGGACTGGATGGGCCTCTGGCCTGATCCAACATTGGCTTCTCTTATGTTCTTAAGAGGGAACTGGAAAAACATCTGGAGCAGAAATCCATCAATGGCTATTAGCCACATTGGAGCTCTTGGTCTGGGGCAAGTGATACATGGTATTCTTGGCACTTGTGGGGAATTGCACTTGGGGCTTCTCTTATGTTCTTACGAAGCACTTTGTGGCTCCCACATCACTGCTTCACACCCTCCTCTCCCTCCTTGAGCCAGGTGGTTCTGAATAATCCGAACGACGCTCGCCGTAAACTACACCACCGCTAACTGCCTGGGTTAACCATCCTTACAATGCCTTCATCCCTCATGTTTACGGATGGCCTTTGAGGGATGCAAAAGGACCCAAACAAATCAGTGTACGAAAACCAAAAGCGTGGCGCAAATAAAAATCCATCTCTGCAGTGTAGACTATGCTGGTTTTGCGCATGATTTTTAAAAGTCCTCTAATTTTGTCATTCAGCTTTTATAACTCTCTTTCCCCTGGATGTAAAACACTCCACTGCGTTGCCCTACAGTCTTACATGGCTGCTTTACTACCCACCCAGGCACCTCAAGCCACCAATTTCGTCGGTTTCGCTATATTATTCTGTTCTTACAGCTTTACTTTTACTCACCTCAGCAAGGAAGCCAGAGTGAGGTCGCGGGACGAGGCTCTGGGAAAGCCCAAGTTCAAATCCCCACTCAGCCAAAGTAGCTCGCTGGGTGACCTTGGGCCAGTCACACGCTCTCTGCCTAGCCTATCTCTCAGGGACGTTGTGAGAATAAAAGGGAGAACAGAAGAATGACGTACACTGCTTTGGATCCCACTGGAGAGAAAGGCAGGGAAGAAGAAGAAAAAGAAGGAGAAGGGGAAGGAGAAGGAGGTGAAAAAGAAGGAGAAGAAGAAAAAGAAGGGGAAGGAGAAGGGGAAGGAGAAGGAGGAGAAAAAGAAGGAAAAGGAGATGAAGGAGAAGAAGAAAAAGAAGGGGAAGGAGAAGGAGAAGGAAAAGAAAAAAAAGGAGAAGGAGATGAAGGAGAAGAAGAAAAAGAAGGAGAAGGAGGAGAAAAAGGAGAAGGAGATGAAGGAGAAGAAGAAAAAGAAGGAGGAGTAGAAGAAGAAGGAGAAGAAGAAGGAGGAGGAGGAGAAGAAAAAGAAAGAGAAGGAGTAGGAGAAGGGGAAGGAGAAGAAGAAAAAGAAGAAGGGGAAGGGGAAGGAGAAGGAGGAGAAAAAGAAGGAGAAGGAGATGAATGAGAAGAAGAAAAAGAAGGAGGAGTAGAAGAGGAAGGAGGAGGAGGAGGAGAAAAAGAAGGAGAAGGAGTAGGAGAAGGGGAAGGAGAAGAAAAAGAAGGAGAAGGAGAAGAAGAAAAAAATGGAGAAGAAGGAGGAGGAGAAGAAGGAGGAGAAGAGGAGGAGAAGGAGGAGGAGGAGGAGATTATTGGATTTATGCCCCACCTTTCACTACCCAAAGGAGTCTCAGAGTGGCTTACAATCTTCTTTCCCTCCCCCCCCCCCCACAACAGACACCCTGTGAGGCAGGTGGGGCTGAGAGAGCTCTCTTGAGGACTGCTCTTGAGAGAACAGCTCTGAGAGAACTTGTGACTGATCCAAGGTTACACCAGTGGCCACATGCGGAGGAGTGGGAAATCAAACCTGGTTCTCTGAGCTTCTAATCACTACACCAAACTGGCTTACACAGAATCACACAGTACCAAAAGGAAGTCAATAGACCAAGATCCCTGGGTGAACTTCATGGCGGAGTGGGAATTTGAACTTGTGTCTCCCCGGTCCAGTGCTCTAACCCCGACACCCCACTGCCTCTCTGCTTAGGCTATCTCGGGCAAGCGAGCCACAGGGAGACATTTTGCAAACTGTCATAAAAAAAGCTTCTTCTCTCTCCACAAGACCGCGGCTTGGATTTTGTGAGCGTGGAATTGCTTCGTTCTTTTGCGCGCTCGGCTGCAGACAAAAATTTTGGTAAGCGGCCCTAATTAGAAACAAATGAGACCGTTCCCCCCCAAACCGAGTCTATCCAGTTTCAACTTTCCAAACGGTTTGCAAGGAGCATGACGCCCAATGAAATCCGAGGGCTGGAAAGCAGAGTTTTATCAGGCGTGCAAAAGATATTCTTACCCCTCGGCAAATCTTTACGAGAAACCTTCGGCTGTACCCACCTTATCTTGAAATTCCTGCAAGAAAAGTTTAAAAAACAAAACAAAACACACCAATCTGCGGATGTGGATCTTTACAAAAGAACAATCCTTCTGGGGCTACTCAGAGTCACCCTTGAAAGCTCGGATAACTTCGGAGAAGTGGGGGGGGGAACCTACGACGAGGAAACGTAGATTAACTTCTGTCTCCTTTTCGGGGGTCTCTCTCATCCCCACCCTCGGCAATTCACACGGTCAGCCCTTTCGGAGGCCAGGGTTACGTTGTGAATGAAGTCCGGACACGGCCCTCTTTTCAAAAAGCGGTGTGACAGGCTGCCCCCGGAACGCAGATTAAAGGGGACAGACCCTTTTTTGTCTAAAAATGTAAAACAGCCTGGGACCAAGGTGGGGGGAGGCAAGGAAGAGAAGCAGGGTTTTATTTGGGGGGGGGGAGGGAGACTCCAGAGATGCATGTAGATTTATCCCCTCGTCTTGAAAATATAGAACCTCCCGGATCTACATATCAATTGCAAGATACAGGCCTATCTGAAGTGTAGAAAAACCCACGATGGAACAAGGACGCCTTTGTGGAAGGGGGCTAGCCAGCACACCAAAGCCGTTTCCACTGCCTCTTTTCCAGATGGCTGCGTGGCTGTCTTAGCTGTCGCGGGGGGATGGCAAAGGCCTGTGTCCTGTCCCCCCTCCCCCCGGCTGCCGTGTCTGGGGCAGGGAAATCACATTTCCCCCTGCCTGCCCTCAAACTGCTGTTTCATGCCTTATATAATTTAGCGAGCCATGAACACAGCACTTCATTTCCCGGCCCGAGGAGCGCTCCGGTCCTACAAAGGGGCTCCTCACAGGCACGCACGGGTACCCACGGCTCAGAGCAGAATTGAGGCCTCGCACGCACACACAGTCATGGAGATCAGACGAGTTTCACCAGCTTGCTGCTTCCAGTCAAATGTTAATTCTGCTTCTCCCTCGCTAGACCCAAATCTGCGAGTGTGTATTTTTCATGTTCTTTTCAGGCCAATTCCATCGGTTAAAATTAACACTTTCCGCCAATCTTATATTTGTATAAACAACTTAATGGCAGCGAACAGATACATGAGGCTGGTCAGTATCGTTGGCTCACTCACTCGGTGTTTTCCACATAGGGTTTACCATGGCTGGTTCCCCCATTGTTTCCCTGCCCCAGTCCCCCAGTGGCAACCAATCCCTGTCCCCATACCATTGGGGCTTTATCAGTTTTTTTAAAAAGCCAACAAATGAAGATCATTCTATCGACATAACAATCTGGGCACCATTATCTGTGAATCCCCAGCTCTC
Organism: Lepidodactylus listeri; assembly: GCA_029233225.1. Lineage (NCBI taxonomy): Eukaryota > Metazoa > Chordata > Lepidosauria > Squamata > Gekkonidae > Lepidodactylus > Lepidodactylus listeri. Next base: position 4,159,574 of record JARCFY010000022.1, read on the forward strand.
ATTTTTTATCTTTAAAAACCCTGAAGTGTCTCGTCCCTTTTCTTGTGGAGATATAAGGGGAAAGGCATCCCTCTGCGATGAAAAGGGACAGACACTTACTTTACAAAAAATGGAAGCTGGAAGCCACAGAAAACGGTAACACGGATTTCTATAATATTGGATCAAGATAATATTCATTAGCTGGTTTTCTAAAAAAGAAGAAAACCTTCGTGGTGGTTAACGGAGAGAAAGGACAGCACAAGTAGAGGGGCAGGGAAAATGGCTGCCATGTGGGTGGGACTGGGGAAAATCTTAACAGCATAGAACCCGGGGCAAATAACATGTGTGAAAATGGCCCAGGATCAGCAATGGTTATCGCCATCTGTTGTGCAGGAAGGAGAGTGTGGTTAGGGATATATTTATTCATTATATCTTTCGTCTCCTTCTTCGGCCCAAACCAGCTTCCAAAGCCCAAAAACATTCCGATTCGATATAAATGTTCCTTGGGGAAAGGACTCGCTACTGAGCTGGATCCGGGCACTGCGGTCTCTTATCCTTCCTCCCACAGTCCCCTTGATCTAGATCCCCACCCCGTAACCTGCCTGGAAGAGGGACTAACTGGTAAACCAAGCATGAAATAACCGGTAAACCAACCGGTGAGCCAAGCAAGTTTCTGCACAGGTGGCCCCCTTTCCTCCCCTCACTGAGAATGCAAAAGTTGCCCAAGCCAGCTCCTGACGAGGGAGCAGATGCCTTCAGCAACAGGAAGGTCAAGTCAGAAGCATTCGGGCGCCGTAATGCTGGGGTCATTAACATGGTGCTCAGGGGCCCTTTGGCATCTGCCAACACCTTTCCTGGTGCCCCCCAAGTGTGAGCGAAGGTAAGCCGTGGCTGTCTGTCTGTCTCTCTCTATCATGCATCCATCTATCCAGCTATATTACTCTATCAATGTATCCATCACTCTATCTGTCTCTGTCTATCACTATCACTTTCTCACTCTATCACTATCACTCTATCACTTTGTCTATCTATGAGCCACTTTGGTGTCGTGGTTAAGAGTGGTGGACTGTAATCTGGAGATCTGGGTTCAATTCCCCTCTCCTCCACTTGAAGCCCGCTAGGTGACCTTGGGTCCGTCACAGTTCTCTCGGCCCCCCAAAATAAACTTAGCTCGTCACAAAAAGAGCTCGAGTTTCAGGCTGCCAGACAGTCTTTGGATCTCCTGGCTATACTGCACCCAGTGCCATACGATAATTAATTAATCTGTGGCTGTGCCTACCATGCTGTGTCAAGATTCCAAGTGTGCCTGCAGGCTCAAAAAGGGCGGGGACCCCAGCTCTATGCCATTGTCATGCACCATCCGGTTCAACGTTTGGGCCACAGGAAATTTCCCTGCTAATTATTTCCCCTTTAGGTTGTCTCCATCCTCCACTGGCTCCACTCATTCGCCTCCCAGCCACTCACAAAAGCAACTGCACAGCAAGGCCCCCGCAAGCAGATCGAGGCCCCTGCGAGCAAACCGAGGCCCCCGCGAGCAGCTCACGCAGCAGCCCTTGTGCCCCTGCAAGGTATTCTTCCTGAGGATTTGAACGGGGAGATGAAGCTGGTGGCCTTTCCAACTGAGTGCAGCCCCTGGGCTAATTGGCTTGAAGAGGCTGAACCCGAATATGCTAATCGGGCCAAAAATGAGACCATGATACCCCCTGGCTGCAAAGCCGGCTCCGGCTCCTCCTGGCTCGTCAATCTCCCGTTTTTGAGAAACGTCAATTAACAACAAGGGGAATAATTTATTAATGTCCCCAGCCCACCCCTTTGCCAAGCCCATGCCGAGCCCTTTGCAGCTAATTAGAGTTTGATACAAGAAGGAAACACCCTGGAGGTACGTGGGGACCCGGGACGGCCACGCCTGCCATTTTCTGCGTTGAACACAGGCCAGCTAAGCAATGAAAGTTGAGGAGCTAAAGCGGAACCAGAGCCGAGCCTAGCCCCATGATCTATCCAGAATGGAGGGATGCTCTGCTTTTACGTTTGGTGTAGTGGTTAAGTGCGCGGACTCTAATCTGGGAGAACCCGGTTTGATTCCCCACTCCTCCACTTTCACCTGCTGGATGACCTTGGGCAAGCCATAGCTCTATACCAGCTGTTCTCTCAAGGACAGTTGTCTCAGAGCTCTCTCAGCCCCACCTACCTCACAGGGAGTCTGTTGTGGGGAGGGGAAGGGAAAGGAGATGGTAAGCCACTCTGAGACTCCAAGTGAGTGAAGGGCAGGATATAAATCCAATCTCTTCTTCTTCTTCTTCTACAAACTGATTGACAAAGAGTGCTTCTGAGCATGTGTGGACCGCTTCCCCCCCACACACACTAAGAGCCAGGCTCACACCCACATGATTGAGAATGTCTAGCCAAAAGCTGTGGTTTATTTATTTAGCTCTTTATCGCCCCTTAAATAGAAGCTAAAACCAGACCAAACATAGGGTTCCAAACTCTGGGTTGGGAAATACCTTGATATTTTGGGGGTGGAGCCTGAGAAGGGTGGGGTTCAAGTGGGGAGAGACTTCAATGGGGTATAATGCCATAAAGTTCACCTTCCAAAGCAGTCGTTTTCTCCAGTTTGGTGTAGGGGTTAAGAGTGCGGACTCTAATCTGGGAGAACCAGGTTTGATTCCCCACTCCTTCACATGCAGCTCCTGGTGTGACTGTGGATCAGTCATAAGCTCTTTCAGTGCTGTTCTCTCAAGGACAGTTCTCTCAGGAGCTCTTTCGAGGACTACCCATGAGAGAACAGCCCTGAGAGAACTTGTGACCAACCCAAGGTCACACCAGCAGCTGCATGTGGAGGAGTGGGGAATCAAACCCAGTTCTCTCAGATTAGAGTCTGCGCTCCTAACCACTACACCAAACTGGCTCCAAACTGAGTCAGTACAATCGACTGGATGGGACATTCAATAAACAATGCAGTAGGACAAAGTCTGAGTCCAGCGGCACCTTTAAGATCAACAAAGTTTAATTCTGGGTATCAGCTTCCATGTGCATGCATACTTCTTCAGATATGTACGTATATATATGTACCAGATACGTATATGGGCATCCACACGAAAGCTGATATCCAGAATAAGACTTGGTTGGTCTTAAAGGTGCCCCTGGACTCAGACTCTGTTCCAATGCTCCCACTAAGCTGTGGAGTCTTGTGAGCAAAAATTCTACTTGGTGAGCTACTGGCATTAAAGTTGTCAGTGAGCGATTTGGCTACTGAATAAATTAGCTTGCTCCGGAGCCATCCTTCTTGAGCGAAGACAAAAATCTGTGAGTCAGAGGCTAAAAAACTGTGAGCTAGCTCACACTAACTCAGCTTAGAGGGAACACTGCAGTCTGTTCTATTTAGTCCAACACGGCTACCCACACGAACCAATGTGATAGGAGTCAGGGTTGTAGGATCAACCAGAAGTCTAAAAAACAGAACTGAAGCAAAGCAGAAGTCTTAACGGGACACGTCAAACGACGCAAAAATTATCCTAGTTTCGGCAAGCCAAACACAATACTACAGACCACAGTCTCTAATTCTTTATCCAAGTAACTTTGTGGATCATTTAGTACAATGCAGTTCTACTGCCTGCATAGAAAAGCCGTCTTGAAGCATTCCGTTTTGCATAGTTTGCGGAAAGACAAGAGAGCGGGGGCACCTTCCTGACCTCCTTAGGCAGGCCATTCTACAAGACAGGGGCCACCACGGAGAAGGCATGCGGGTGGGCAGTTGTGGATTTTGCCCATTTGCCGGTTGCCACCTGCAGAAGGCCCTGCTCCGATGAGCAAAGCTGTTGTGATAAGGCCAGGAAGGGCTTTGTACATGATAGCTAATACCCTTACTCGAGCCTGGTCACTTGATGGGCCAGCCAGTGCGGCAACTGTAGAATGGGGACTGCAGGCGTGCTCCATCCAGCTCCAGATAACTGAGCCGCAGAACTGATTCATCAGTACCGCGTGATTTTAAACGCAGCCCAACACCGTGTGAGTCGACCAAGAGTCAGTGCTCACAAGCCAGGAAAACTGGTGGAATAGAATCCTACGCCTTATAGGGCCAACAAACATCCCGCCTTATCCCTGGTCCACATCATGAGGTTTGCAGCAACTCCAAGACTGAGTTCCTCGTCACGCTTTGCAAGACCTCGGGGAACAGCTGAAGATTTCGTTGACGTCACATCTTAAATCTGGGAGATAACGGTACGGCCTCCATGGCTCGGCTGAGATGGAACACTTCCTGTTATCTGACCCGATCCCATCTGAATCCACTTCCCTAAGAGGAAAGCTATTCCGCGCAGCCGTCCTGCCAAGCGATAAGCATCTCCGGTCTTTTGTCTCGCTAACAGCTCAGCGAAGATGCTCTAATTGGCACCGGTGGCTCAAATGTGTTCCCTTAAGTGACTATCAATGGTTTCCACGGGTGGCAGCTACAAGTTCTGGGCTTTGGCAACCGCAGCCCCATCTGGTTCGGGAGGAGGAACTCGGTTTGGGAACTGTACCGGAGCCAGCAAAGTGGACAGACGAGGACTCCGGTAAACGGACACCAAAAATTAATTGACGACAATATCCTCACACACACACAGGGTACTCAAAGAGGCCCATGGAGGAACACAAAAGGGTGTGTGGGGGGCGGAATGTACAACTTAACTCCAACTCCTGGGCTGGCCATGAGCAAACTCCATGCTCGCTCAGGGCTGCAGCCGAAGGGCCAAACTCGCTCCGCTTCTCACCCTTAAGAACATGGCAAATGGCTCGTGCCACTAACTGCGTCCTGGCTTAAATACCTGGAACGGGAAGTGAGGCCCAAACTCAGCCCTGATCTCCCTCAGCTGGGAGGGCTCCACCCCAGATTTCTCCCCTCCCCAAGAGCAAACACACACACACTATAAAGGTAAAGGTTTCCCTTGCTCAAAATCCAGTCGATTTCGACTCTAGGGAGCGGTGCTCATCTCCGTTTCCAAGCCAAAGAGCCAACGCTGTTCAAAGACTTTTCCCGTGGTGATGTGGCCTGCATGACTAAACACTGAGGTGCACGGAACGCTGTTACCTTCCCACTGAAGTGGTACCTATTTATCTACTTGCAAGTTCTTGTTTTTGAACTGGTAGGTTGGCAGGAGCTGGGGCCAGAGACGGGAGCTCACTCCATCATGCGGCACGCGGGTCTCGAACTGCTGAACTACCGCCCTTCCGGTCTGCAGTTCAGCATCTTAACCACTGAACTACTGCGGCCCCTACACACACCACAGATCTCCGCTATTATTCCCCTTCAAGGGAATTGACCCCTTGACAGCTGTTCTGAAAATGTCCCGCCCCTCTGGGAAAAACAATTGCCTTTTGCCTGGTTTTTATCTGCCCCAAGTTCTCCTCATAGGTCCCCAGACAGCCAAATCGATTCGTAAATTAAATGAACCAATGCTCCTTACTCTCGGGGTTGCCAACCTGCAGGCAGCGCCTGGAGATCACCCAGAATTATAACTGATTTCCGGACTACAAAGGTCACTTCCCCTGGAAAAAATGGCTGCTTTGGAGGGCGGGTTCTACAGCATTATACCCTGTGGAATTCCCTTCCATCCCCCAAACCCTGTCCACTCCCAAATCGCCAGGAGTTTCCTAACCAGGAGATGGCAACCCCACTTATCCTGCAACAAGATACTGTCCTCTCGTTTGCGCCGTGGGAGAAAACGGAACACACGAAGCTAATACACCTCTCATCAGGATAAAATAAAGGATCCAGTGGTGATGCAAGAGGTCATTTTAGGCTCTAGACTTCACGGTTTCACGGGGATCCCTTTTTCCATGGTAACGTACGCTTTAAACGAAAAGCGACATCCATTTTTTGGCCCTCCCCGCTCAGCGGAGGCCCTGGATTTTCACCTGAAAAGCTGTCCTTAACAGTATGCGGGTTCTTCGGAGGCTGAATGGTCCAACGGCTCCGATGGGCGTTTTCGCTACAAACTCAGTGGCCAGCAAAAGCTGCATCAAACTTGTCTTTCAATGTTTCTGGATTTATTCCCCCCCACAAGGTTATGACCTTCGCTTTGCTTCATTGTGGAGAAATGGAACAGTGATCCTGTTTTCAGACACCCCTTAATCAAGGGCTAGAGAAAGGGAGCGAGAGAAACCGCATCTGAAGGGGCAGATGGTGGCTTAAGTTTGCCAGATCCTTCTTAAGGAGGGTTGCCAACCTCCAGGGGTGGCTGGAGACCTCCCACTATTGCAACTGACCTCCAAGTGACAGAGAACAGTTTCTCTGGGGGGGAAATGGCCACTTTGGAAGGTGGACTTTATGGCGAAGAAGTTACGCTTGAAAGTACACGAACAGCACCTGGTGAAACGGGGTGTCTTAAGACTTTCGATGGCTGGGGCTTCAGAGTCCCGCGGTCCTCTTTCTCCCTAAGGGGAGGGGCTGTGGCTTAGTGGGAGAGCCTCTGCTTGGCATGCCGAACGTCCCAGGTTCAATCCCCGGCAGCATCTCCAGTTTGGTGCACTGGTTAAGAGCAGCGGACCCTAATCTGGGAGAACCAGGTTTGATGCCCCACTCCTCCTCCACATGAAGCCAGCTGGGTGACCCTGTGTCAATCACAGTTCTCTCAGAGCTGTTCTCTCAAGAGCAGTCCTCGAGAGAGCTCTCTCAGCCCCATCAACCTCACAGGGTGTCTGTTGTGGGAAGGGGAAGGGAAAGGAGATTGTCAGCTACTCTGAGACTCCGAGTGAAGGCCGGGTTATGAATTTAACCCTTCTCCTCCTCCTCCTCCTCTTCTTTAAAAACCAAGCAGGGGGGAATGTGGAAGACCTCAGCTTGAGACCCTGGAGAACCACCACCAGTCTGAGTAGACAACATTGACGGCGATGGACCAAGGATCTGATTTCAGTAGAAGGCAGCTTCATGTATCCATGACACCCCACAGAAGTCCCTCCCCTCCCCAAAACGCACCCTCCTCAGGATCCACCCCCAAATCTCCAGGTATTTCCCAACCCAGAGCTGGCAACCCTAACATCTGGACACTTTGGGGGGGTGGAGTCTGGGGAGGGCGAGGTCTGGAGAGGGGAGGAACTCAGCAAGGTATAATGCCATAGAGCCCGCCCTCCGAAGCAGCCATTTCTTCCAGAGGACCTGAGCTCTATTATCTGGAGATGTAACAGTGGGAGATCTCCAGGCCCCACCTGGAGGTTGGCAACCCCATGCACAAATCATCGCCTGGCAACTCCTAAATGCGGCGCGGGCGCCCCTCCCGAGGAGCCAGAGTTCAGCCACACCGCCCGCCTTACATCAGCACTAATCAAAGCAAACGAAGTTAAAACAATCTGAATTCCAGCAAGTCGATGATCTCCGGTGGCAGAGGTCACAACCTGGAAACGGCTAATCACAACTGTGAAGAGGCCGGCAAGCCGAGGTGAAGCCCACAGCCCCGGCGAAACATCGGAAATTCTCTGCCATCTATTTACTTTAAAGATCTGGAGGGATTTGGAACGGCAAACAAACGTCTCTCCCGGCCCCGTCTTGACTCACAGCTACCAGAGTCCCCAGCTTGGAGTCACTTGCAAATTAAATCGTTTTGGCCGCCAAACGGTCATTAACCCGAGATGGGAAGGGGGTCAAATCCCCGCATGTCGGGGGGGGGGACAGGAAAGTTAATGGACATCAAATGCTGGCACGCTGGGAGGGATCTGAACACAAGAGAAGCCATGTTGGATCAGCCCAATGGCCCATCCAGTCCAAGATTCTGTGTCACACAGTGGCCAAAACCCAGGGGCCATCAGGAGGTCCACCAGCAGGGCCAGAACTCCAGAAGCCCTCCCACTCTTGCCCGCATCACTGCTCCATAAGAACAGAAGAGAAGCCACATTGGATCAGGCCAATGGCCCATCCAGTCCAACACTCTGTCACACAGTGGCTAAAAATACCAGGGGCCATCAGGAGGTCCACTGGTGAGGCCAGGACACTAGAAGCCCTCCCACTGTTGCCCCCCCCAAGCACCAAGAATACGGAGCCTCACTTGCCCCAGACAGAGTGTTCCATCTATCCCTTGTGGCTAACAGCCACTGGTGGACCTCTGCTCCAGATGTTCACCCAACCCCCTCTTGAAGCTCTCTATGCATGTAGCCGCCACCACTTCCCTGGCAGTGAATTCCACATGTGAATGACTCTTTGAGTGAAGAAGGACTTCCTTTGATCTGCTCTGAACCTACCACATGTTGTTCTAAACCTACTACTCATCTGCCCATTTGTTAGACGCACCAACAAAAAACCCCCGAGAGCTTTGACACAGCAGAGAAGTGCTTTACGTTTGAACTCTAGGCATCTAATTTCTCTCGCACACAGATGCAAGCGTACCAGTACTTTCAGCAATGAGGACTAGAAACTGCTTTAAAAGAACATGCGTGCACAGTAAAGCTTTTATCAAGGCAAATCATGCAACTGGAATGGCTTTCTTCTGCGCCCACCAGAACAGCGCGGTGGGACAGTTAAGAGTGTCGGAGATACAAGGGTTCGAACCTCCAGGTGCACCACGGAAGCTCACTGGGCGACCTTGGGCCAGGCACACACTCTCAGCCTAGACTACCTCACAAGGTTGTTGTGAGGATAAAATGGAGGAGAGGGGAACAATGCCCACTGCCTTGGGCCCCATTTACAAAGCCTTGGCTGCTATTCTGAAAGTGTCCTCAACTTCTTCTGTAGAGCAAATTCTCCGCATTTCGGGCGGGTGTGTGTGCACGCATGCATGCGCAAACTCATGCTCACTAAGAACTAGGCTTGCCAACCTCCAGGTGGTGACTGGAGATCTCCTGGAATCACAACTGATCTCCAGGCGACAGAGTTCAGTTCACCTGGAGAAACTGGTCCCTTTGGAAGGTGGTCTCTAGGGCATTATACCCCATGGAAGGCCCTCCTCTCCCCAAATCCCACCCTCCTCAGGCTCCACCCCCAAATCTCCAGGTATTTCCCAACCCAGAGCTGGGCATTCGTACCAAAATTACGGAGAAACAGTATTACTCCAGAAATTCAAGTTTCGTCCGGGGCTTTCAGAAACGTCTATAAGCCGAAAAGCCGAACGCCTGAGACTTGACCTACACGACGCTTCCCTTATCGAACCAGAGGCTTTGCAAAGATATATATTTTTAAAAAAATTTAAAGCCTCTCTCTCCCCCAATCGAAGGCATTGATTTCCTTTTGCTCTCAGAGTGCCACAGGCCTCTCTGCACTGAAGTCCTCCGCGTACTCTCTCTCAATCACCGCTTGCACAAACAAGAAAAGCGCAGCCGCCCCCAAAGCAGGGCATGAGATCTCGCCAAGTGGTCTCCGGGGGCCCTGGCCCCGGGTCGATAGAGGCAACTGCAGAGGTCCTTTGGGGCGAATTAGGATGTTTTTCTTCCGAGGGCACCAAAGTCTTGCTGGATCTCCCTGGGATCATTAAGGGTAGAGGCCGTTTCAGAGAGGACGTGCAGAGAGAGAGAGAGAGAGAGAGAAAGAAATATGAAGAAGAAGAAGATGATGGTGACATGATCGAGGTTTACAAGATTATGCCTGGGATAGAGCAGGTAGAGAAAGAAGTACTTTTCTCTCTTTCTCACAAGACAAGATCTCCTTGTGGGCACTCCATGAAATTGCTGAGCAGTCGGGTCAGAACGGATAAAAGGAAGTCCTTCTTCACCCAGAGAGTGATTAACACATGGAATTCACTGCCACAGGAGGTGGTGGCGGCTACAAGCATGGACGGCTTCAAGAGGGAATTAGATAAACATCTGGAGCAGAGGTCCATCAGTGGCTATTAGCCACAAGGTATAGCTAGGAACTCTTGGTCTGGGGCAAGGGATGCTCTGTATTCTTGGTGCTTGATGGGGGGGGGGGGCAACAGTGGGAGGGCTTCTAGTGTCCTGGCCCCACTGGCGGACCTCCCGATGGCACCTGGTGTTTCTGGCCACTGAATGACGGTGTTGGACTGGATGGGCCATTGGCCTGATCCAACACTGGCTTCTCTTATGTTCTTATGTTCTGGAGATGAAGAAGAGGAGGAGGAGGAGAAGGAGGAAGACGAAGATGAGGAAGATGACGATGAGGAAAAGGAAGAGGAAGAAGGAGAAGAGGAGGCGATTGGATTTATACCCTGCCCTTCACTACCTGAAGGAGTCTCAGAGTGGCTTACAATTGCCTTCCCTTCCCCTCCCCAAAACAGACACCCAGTAAGATAGGTGGGGCTGAGACAGCTCTTTCGAGGACTGCTCCTGAGAGAACAGCTCTCAGAGAACTTGTGACTGACCCAAGGTCACCCAGCTGGCTGCATTTGGAGGAGGAGTGGGGAAATCAAACCCGGCTCTCCCAAATTAGAGTTCGTGCTTCTAACCAGTACCTCAGACTGGCTGAAGAGATGGCATACAAGGATCTCTTAGAAGCTGGCAAGCCGGGATCACAGCTCGACAGGAAGGATTCAGGCCGAGAGAGGAGTGACACTTCCAGATCGGAACTTGGAACCTGCCAAGTAGAAGCTGGATCCAGGTGGGTTGCCGTGTTGGTTCTGAAGCAGTAGAACAAGGTTTGAGTCCAGAGGCACCTTTAAGACCAACCAAGCTTCATTCAAGGTGTGAGCTTTCGTGTGCATGCACGCTTCCTCCGATACAACAAAGCTGGTTCAGCCATTAAGCGTCTCACTTCCCTGCTTCAGCTAGAGTCGCCAGGTCCCCCTTGGTCACCGGTGAGGGGTAGGGCTTGCTAGATCTGGGTTGGGGAACTCCTGGGGATTTGGGGATGGAGCCTCGGGAGGCGAGGGACCTCAGTGGGGCACAATGCCAGAGAGTCCACCCTCCAAAACAGCCATTTCCTCCAGGGGAACTGATCTCTCTGTAATCTGGAGATGAACTGTAATTCCGGGGGATCCCCAGGTCCCACCTGGAGGCTGGCATCCCTAGCTTCAGCTCCCTTGCTTGCCCTTACAGTTGTATTCAATTCAAGAACTTATATGTTCATTCATCCCTTTGTTTCTTTTCCAAGGAAAGAAAACCTAAAAGTGGTTCGTGGTTCTGGCACGGAAAGCAGGAATGGCTTCCCTATGGCTAGATAGGCGCTAGCCAATCGGTGCCACGCCCTGTTGGCTTCCACTTCCAAAATCGCAGCATCCCCTCCCCCAACCCCACCACAAGCTGGACCTAAGAGAAGAGAAGGATTTCCCAAGCGGTCTGCTAATCTGCAATCGGGGTACGGAGCTTCGTTACCCTACTGCGGCTGTAGAAAAGCAGGCCCTCGGTGATTTCTTGTGCATAGATCTGGCTGCCCTACAGGGGTTCAGCGAAACCCATCTGCCTATACCGACCTGCAGCTTTGTGACTGGCTCTTGTCCCACACCGACCGGCTTTCCTATCTGGTTGTCAGTATCAGAACAGGGGATGCTCCTAACTCAGAGTGGGGAGCCCCGTTTTATTTCCCCGTCCTTCCAGCTCTGCCATCTGGTCTTCCAGGTTTAACTTCCCGCTCGTCTACAACTGTTTCGGCATAATTTTCCCTGGATGGAACCACAAGTGAGGGCCTGTCCGTAAGGTTTGCCGCACAAAAAATACTTAAATGCAGAGATGTCGCAGCTCATTCAAGTGTCTACTTGCCTGATATGCATACAGCGTTGCCAGCTTCCAGGTGGGACCTGGGGACCTCCCGCTCCTACAACTGATCTCCAGCTGACAGAGATCAGTTCCCCGGGAGAAAATGGCTGCTTTGGAGAGCGGATGCTGAGGCCCCTCCCCTCCCCAAACCCCGCCCTCTCCTGGATCTACCCCCAAAGTCTCCAGGTATTTTCTAACCCAAAGCTGGTAACCTTATATGCATATTTCCCAAAGGTCTTGCGTGACATTGTTAGGCCTTGACTTTAAAAAAAACCACACACACACACGTTCGGTGTGCATCTAACAACGTGGTGTGCCGAATAGCCCTAACAGATGGCAAAAGGCCACCCCTGAATTTTTTAAAAATGTAGTTTACTCTAAGGTCCCCCCCAGCTGCCTGTCAACGACATGCGAAGCAGATGTTCTCCTGACGAACCACAAAAGGATCGCCTTTAATTATCCCAGTGGAGCAAAATTTGGGGGAAGGGGGGGTTAATAAATACTTTTTTTAAAAGGCACGTAAAAATATTTGGGCAAGCAAAGGAAATGACTAGGGGACTCGCGGGAGCCTGCGGGTTCCCCCCATTAGTGAAAACTGGTGTGTTTTTTTTTTTTAAAAAAAGGAAGGCATCTGTTCAGGAAAGGTTTGGAGGTAATTGGCTCCCTGGCTTGGGAGCCAGGGTTTGTCCCACGCAAAGGGGCTCTTTGATACCTTGCCCTCCCAAAAGCTGAGCTCCAGGAAGCATCGGCAATTAACTCTTCAGCAGCGGGAGAAGCCGGCCATGAGCGAGGTTGTGAACATATTATAAAATCACAATTTAAGAGAGATACCTTTCACAGAGGGACGAGAGCTTCGTGCAGAAAGACAAACTGGGCGGCTGCAAAGCCAGCTTCTGACTCTTCGCCTCTGAATGGGACACTGTGCTCATGCCCAAATAATTAAGGTAATAGGCAAATTATTTAAAATGGTACAAACAGGTTATTTCCTGCCTGGAGCAGCAAGGACGGGACAGAAGGAACCCAGACCAGAGCCAAAATTCAGTGCCTTTTTTAAAAAAAACCCAAGATTGATTGAAAAATGCTACAAACGGTCACAAACCCTTTATTACAAACTTTCTAAAGTCATTAAAATTCCCTGTCTGCAGCTTGGGGGTACTGCAAGATGCCCGGCTGCTCCATGATCTGGCCAGGTGTACCCTGTAGCCAATTTTGACGGTTGGCCAGAGGCATCCCTCCCTGGACCACGAAGGATCTGACCATGCTCAATCATGCCACAATGGTGCCCCAACTAGACTACTGCAATGTGCCCTCCATAGGACTTTCCCTTGAAGAATGTTCGGAAAGGGTTCCCTTGGAGAGCTTTCGGAAGCATCGCAGTCAGCCAGGCAGGGGTGGCCTCCAGGAGTCTAAACTACTTTTTCTGTTCCATCTGCCCTGCTAGTTAGCTTCTGGAACTAATTCAAAGCCACTGGGGTGTGGTGTTGGCCTAAGGATTCTTCATCTTCTCTTGTCTATATTCTGGCTTCCTTGGGGAAGTGATTTTGAAACAGGGCTCTTATGGGGTTGAGCAGAAGGTCAGGCTTTGGGTGGTTTCTGCATTTGTAAATTTTATTGGGATTTTACATTCCCCCCCCCCCCCGAGATAAGAAAAATGGTTGTTAAGCCACTCTGAAAACCCCAAAGGATGGAAGCGTGGAGAATAAAAGCCTCATTGTTCAAGCTGACAAAATGGTCTGGAAAAACAACGCAACGAACAAACGAACTGATTTAAGAGTCCTTCCCTCCCACGCAGAACCTCTGGGCTCTGTTGGCAGGGTTGCCAGGCTCCAGGCGGCACCTGGAGATCGCCTAATATTACAACGGATCCCCAACCTACAGAGCTCAGTTCCCCTGGAGAAAACGGCTGCTTTGGAGGGTGGACTGCTAAGGTCCCTCCCTTCTCCAAGCCCCGCCCTCCCCAGGCTCCACCCCCAAATTTTCCAGTTATTTCCCAACCTAGAGCTGTCAACTCTATAAGGTGTATCCTGCACCTGGAATCTTCGAATACCCTACAGCTCCCAGATGTGTGTATTTATTTTGAACATTTATATGTTAAAACTCTAGAGAGCTACTCTTAGGAGGGGGGAGAGATCCTTGGGGCAGGGCACAATCAACGCGAGTCCATGCTTCACAGAATAGACTGGGCAGAGAAAGCCCATGGCAGTGAGATGCTGCTTCCTGTAAAGTGCTTTCCCTCCATTTTCCCAGGAGTCCTCACTGCACCCCTGTGAGGTAGGCCGGATGGTCTGCCTCCGATGTTGCAGAGCGCAGATAGAACAGCGGCTGCTGAAGGTAGCCTGGAGAATTTGTCCTGGGGGGGGGGGGGGAATGAAACCGGGCCCTTTCAGGCTTCCAGTTGCCAACCTCCAGGCAGCACCTGACGATCTCCTGCTGGGACAACTGATCTCCGGACGGCCAGGATCGGTTTCCCTGGAGAAAACGGATGCTCGGGAGGGCAGACTCTATGGCACCGTACCCTGCTGAGGCCCCTCCCTTCCCCAAACTCCACCCTCTCCCCAATCTGCCCCCTAAATCTCCAAAAACTTCCCAACCCAGAGCTGGCAAATGCGACTCATTCATATACATCCTTCCAACAGGGCAGTCCCATCCGGGAATCCTGTGCTCTGTTCTCTATTTCTGCAACACATCCCGGCAGTTTTCCTTTCTCTGATTTTGGGGTGTGTGTTTGTGTGTGTGTGGGTGCAGCGGTGGAGTACTTGCTTCTTGCACATCCACACTTTTCCAGCCCCTGCGTTCTTTTCAGCCAAAGAGCCTGACCTCCCCGAACAAAGGCAGTGGCTTTCTATCGACGCCCCCGCCCCCGCCCCCACCCCACCCGAGGCTTCCATCTTTTAATAAGGACGTTTTTCCAAGCCCCAAATGCTGAAAAGAATTATTTATACTGGGGGGGGGGGTAGGGAGAGGAGGAAGGAAGAATGGCACAGCCCCAATCCTGTCCCCTCTTCTCCCCCCACCCCACCCTGCTTAAAATGCATCTGTAAAAGGCAGCAATTAGAAATGCTTTTATTGATACCTCCTCCCTGGAGCCCCTTTGATTCACAAGTCCGTGTTGTCACTGCGTGGGGGGGGGGAGGGAAGGGAAGGGAGAAAATGTGTGTGGGGGGGTGGCTCGGTGACAGGTGTCATGCCTGTGACCCGGGTCAATCGGGGGCTCTGATCTCCCAGTGACCCTTTCCATCAAAGGCTCTGTAGAGCATCTGAAACAGCTTGGAGATGAAGGGGCAGCCGCGTGAGGATGATGTATTCGGGAATTAAAGGTTCACTCGCCTCTTTTAAAGGCCCAGCGGCCGGCCACTGTCAGCCTCCACTGCACACAATTAAAAGGGATCTCTGGCTCTTGGGGAGGCCCGCTCGCTCGCCCCCTTCTCCAGGAAGACAATACCAAGCACACACACACGCACCCTCGTCCAAAATCCTCAGGGCCCCTTCCCGGAGTCTTGCAAAATCGGTTTTCCAAAAGCAGAACCCCTGCTTGAAGATGGGCACAATAAACCCTATTGGATTCCCATTTGTTTCCTTCAAAAAAAACCCACACGTAACAGCTTTCTTTGTTTTCGTTAACAGCTTCAACAGGGAAACATTCATCGGTAACTTTTACGGCTTTTCGACCAGTTCACAAGGATTTTGCTCCCTGCCGAAATTTCAAGCAGATCGGGGAAAAGGTCCTGGATTCTCCTGGAGGCCGGGAGACTCGCTGCAACCCCAAAAGGTAGCATTGCCGAGTGAGAAACGGAGGGCATTTTGCATCCCCCCCAAAAGGGCATATTAAGGGTTAAGAACAGTCAAGAAACCTGGGATCTCCAAGGCAGGCAAGGAAGCTGTGAACTTCAGCAGTGAAGCAAACCACTCAAGAATAGACAAAAGCAATAAAGTAGTACTCAAAGCGGACAACGGGGGTAGATATTGTTGGCATTCACAAAGAATCCAAAAAGCTGCCGAGAAGCTGTAATATTTGGAAGAAAACCTGCCCAGAAACCTATGGCCACCATCCTTTTGGTGATATGATTGGCGTAACACTGCTGGTTGGATAACATCCCTGTCATTTACATTATCCACAACCTCTCACTCACTTCCTCCCCTGTGAACTATAAACACAGAGAGGTTCCAGAATGCCAAAGAGCAGCGAAACAATGCCCAAAATTAACTACAGCCACAACCCACCCACCCACCCCGGAAGAATAAAAACAGACCAGGATAAAAGACACCAGATGCACAAGCCAGCCTACAAAAAGGCATGTTCAGAATCAAAACCGGCAAGATAAAAGGAAACAAATGACACTAAATGAAATTAAAAACGCAGGCATGATGTTGCAAAAGAATTTACAGAATGCCGGGGAGGGGGAGATTAAATGAAAAGATTTTTCTCCTGTAGCCAGGCACATCGGAGTGGTTTAGAGTGTCGAATCAGATTCCAGTAGACCTACGATTCAAATCTTTGTTCAGCCGTGTTTTTTAAAATACTGGACAAATTGCTCCTGGAAGCGGCAACAGCGGTCACACACTATTTTCTACCAAAACCTCGAGAAGAGTCGTTCAGTGGTCAGCCCTTACAAGAACTCTTCTTGAGGACTGGGTGTTAAGCCAGGCTAGGCCAAGGCCTGCATCACACCGCCTCCACTCGGTTTGGGACCTTTACAGACTGCCAACTTGGAGTCACTATCGGGTCCGGCAACATCTCATCATTGCCACCGATCAGTTATCTGTAGCCCTTGTTCGACTTTCTAACCAGAATACGATCCTGATATATCGTTTATGGTGTCACCAAATCTGTACAGAACGGCCATTTTGTCCAGCAAGCTCAGAGCGCAGCCAAAGCTTTGGGGGACTTTTCGCTTCAGCCCTCTAAGAAGTTGGAATCAAATGGGCTTCAAGCCAGCTCACATGCCCTGGAGGTCTGACTTCCAGAACTTTGCGGCAATCAATGCCGTAACCAGAACCTTAAACCCGAAATATTACACTAAGGGTCATTTTACACCTCCCCTCTAAAGTAGTTTGACTGCTGTCTTTTCCTGTGCTGATTTCACAGTGGTGTGAAATTTCACTCCAGGGGGTCTAAGGGCACTAATCAACAGCAATTGTTTAAAGCAGAATGAAGCCGGTTGCATACTAGCTTGACCACAGGAGGGCAATTAGTAGATGTGGACATTTCAGTGGCAGCACGGTTTCACACTGCACAGAAGTATGGGCAGGGTTTTTTGGAACTAGAATGATTCCAGCGGGAAAGTCAGATGTAAAAACAGCCTAAGAGAAAGGGTCAAGCCACAACCTGGACAGTAACGCATTATCAGCCATGGGTGAAATTTCAGGACAGGGATTCAAGTGCTTTTGACTTTAACGGCAGTGGGTGGAGCCCAACAGAAGTAATCTTCTTTACAATATTTGGGTCCGTGGAAAGAAGTTGGGAGAGAGCTACATTGGTGAAACACGACCCTCCATGCCTGCCTCTGTTAACAACTACAAGAAGGGCCAGATGGAGAACCGTAGCCTCCAGTCCAAGTGGGAGAGAATGAATTATGCTTGCCAGGGATAATCTAGAAAGCAAATGTAGTCACCTCCATGGGGGTGACTTCCACCAGCCCTGTGGGGGGGAAAAGCATTGCCTGGTATCATGAGGATGGCCTTCCCTCATGATACCTGCCAACTGCAAAATATTGCATTTAATTAATGCATTTGTTAGACTTGTACTCCCCGGCTTCTATTTTTGGAAGTTTCCGGGGTCTCAGCGTCCAGATACACATCCCCTTGGCTGCCACAGAGCTTCACCCTTGGGTTCCCCCTCAACTGACCAGGTCCCTCAACAATCCCATCCCTCAACATACCCATCCCTCAACATTCCCATCACTCAACATTCCCTCACACCATCCACACATTAGGGAGCCACCTGACTAGAATGCCATCCTCTTGTGCAGAATGTGAGGGGAAACCCGGATTAAAAAGGTTGAATTCAATTTTAGCGCAGAATTGCTTGGAGGGCACCGCAGTGAACATGGATTAAAAGGACAGCGCAAAAAGGGCCAAAGACAGGAGGATACAAAATGGGGATGGGGGGAGAGAGAAAGACTGCACGTTCAGTTTGACTAATTTACTCGTACGTTTAAGGGCACTGTTGCGACCTTCCTTTTCTGAGGCGGCTTCCTTCCAGAAGGGAATAGCATGTGATCTTAAATGTTTTAATCTTAGTTTTTTTCTCAAATCCCTGCGGTCCCTCCACAGTACTCTGCACATGCCCATGTTAGCTTGCAACTGGAAGAAGATATCTAGAGAAGACAGAACGATAGCCCTGCGCATTGGTGCACCCTCCAACTTGCTCCGACGGAGCCTTCCTACAGAAGAGGTATGCAGCGTCTCCCCTTGGCGCTAAGGATGTGGAACATATTAAAAGAATTGGTGATCGTTTTACGCACACGCCTTGACCATTTTTTTTATTGTTCTGTGCTTCTGTGCCACATTAAAGGGTCTCTGCAACGAGACCGGGGGAGGAGAGAGAAGAGGAGCGCTCTCCCCTGCCTTTGAATGAGAGTGCCCATAATTCAAGACAGACAAGCCCCCATCTGCCTTCCATCAGAGGAAAACAAGAACCCCAGAGGAGATGATGTTTGGCAGCAAAAGTCTGAAAGGGGGACACTCCTCGAGCCCATGGATCGGAATGAATTTTTCTGTTCCAGCCGGCGACGGCAGCAGCCGATAGAAAAGCCCCTCTCCAAAAGTGACGATTAGGTGGATTCTCTAATTAGGATTCCCTCTTAATATCTCATAATAGACACCAGTGGCCACAGGCATAGCCTGAACTGCATCAAAAGCAAGCGAAAAACTGTCACTAGGGATTATCATGGGGTGTCAGACAGTTCCTGAAGCCAAGTTTACGCACGGCAGGTCCATCCAAGAGGGCGGAAGGGAACTGCCATGTTCTGGGGCAGTATATCTTGGAATACAACTTGTTGGTGGGGGACAACAGCGGGGTTGTTCCACTGCAACCCAAGTGGGGAACTCAAAGCTCTGCACTGAATGGTTGTTTGACGCCAAACTACACCGAACTGGCTCTCTGCTGGATTTGAATCTACCTGTCCTACAGCAGACCGACATGGCTACCCACTGAAACTAGGTCCAGAACTTTACTTAATCCTTTAAAGCAACACAAAATCACACACATCCCGCCCCAGAATCCAAGGATTCTATTTTCGACAATGTGCCACTGAGTCAGCAGCTCAAGGGGGGCACCCCCACAGTGCCCTTCGGCTGCCCTGCAGTGTCTCCTTCGACTTCAATCACCCACCAGCATCACCATTCCCTCTGCTTTGAACCCCTGTGCAGCTGCAGCCCCCGCCCCGAGTTCCAGGGGATGAATCAGTAACCAGTTCAAAGGGTTCCCCTTTCTGAAGTCAAGACGAATGGGCTTTCTCATCTGCGCTCACAAACGGATGGCGGGAACCCCGCAGATTTTTCCAGAATGCCTGCGTCATCTGCGTCTGTTTGAAATGGGTCCCGCCGAATTGCTGCGCTCGGGGCGTTGGCTGAATGCATTCGTGCAGGGTTTGGAACGCATGGAAGAGATCCAGCGACCAACCAACTAGGCGCCTGGTTGAATCTGTTGCCAAAGAGCTGCTGGAATTAGCAGAGGGACATCTGGTCACACCTGGCTGCTTGGCTCTTTTAACACCGCAGGTAGAACTTCTATCTCACGTAGAGTGCTAGGATTGGCGTGGGCCCTTCGAGGCTGTTGGGTCCACCCCCTCCCCAAATCTTTTGCTGGATCACCCCTGTCCAGCCTCTGCTTGAACCTGGCTCGTAGCTACCGCGGGGCTATTGGGGGCACCGCCCCTTCCTTAAAGGGCCAGCCCCCTTTCTTAAAGACCCCACGCTTCTTCCCAAAAGATCCCTTCAAATGATTTTGAGAAGAAGCCGGGGGTGGCACACACCCCTCTCCCTCCTTTCTGCAAGATTTAAAGGGCCCTCCAGCAGATCGGCGGGCCACATGCTCCCCGCTGATCAGCTGAAAGGCCCTTTAAATCTTGCAGGATGGGAGGGAGAGCGGTGTGTGCTACCCCCCTCATTACAGCAAAAGGTTGTGGACTCAGTTTGGCGCAGTGCCAATTTGGTGTAGTAGTTAAGTGTGCGGACTCTCATCTGGGAGAACCGGGTTTGATTCCCCACTCTTCCACATGCAGCTGCTGGTGTGACCTTGGGCAAGCCACAGTTCTGTCAGAGGAGTTCTCTCAAGGACAGTTCTAGAAAGAGCTCTCTCAGCCCCGCCTACCTCCCAGGGTGTCTGTTGTGGGGAGGGGAAGGGAAAAGGAGTTTGTAAGAGGCTCTGAGACTCCATGTGAAGGGCGGGGTATAAATCCAATCTCCTCCTCTTCCTCTTCTTCTTCATTATAATTTCAGCCCCACCAGAAACATTTTTGCCCCACAAGCCACAGAGTCCTGGCTATGGGCCTGGCTTGAACATTTCTCCCAAGGGAGGGCTCAAACCCATCTCCCTCTGTATCTGCTTTCCCTACAGAGCTTTCCTCAGCCTCAGGAGTTCTCTGCTAGCGTTCCGCCCAAATCTCCCGAACCTCGACTTAGTCTTGCCCTGCAGAGTGCAAGGCTCCAGCATCTTCCATGGGACAGTCTTTCAGATATTGGAAGAGGTCGGTCCCGTCGCCCCTCCATTTTCTCTGCAGCTCCTTCAGTCTTAAAGAACGCGTTTCCCACACCCACAACTGACTTTACTGGCTTCCCCTGAGCACGTTCCAATTTATCCCCAGAACGGGACACGAGGCGCCAGAGATGGTCCATGTTGATACATCGTCCCTCCAATTATATTCAGGTCCCATCTGGGTCTTAAAGCCAACCGGCTGTTCGAGCAGAAAGAGACGGCTATATAACAAAAAAAAGGTTATCGCTGTTCAAAATTCATTAAAAACGTTCGTCGTTTAATTGCGGCAGCTATATATTTACGATCGACTATCGAGGCTGTGTTGGACCGTAAAGGCCGAGATTGTACTTGGTCCCCAGCTATGAAAGCTGAGCTCTTGAAGTTTATTGCTGGTTTAAAGACAGGCAAGGTGGCAGGGCCCAATTGGATACCACCTGATTTAATCAAGGCGCTTCCGTAGTCGGGAAAGTGCCAGTTCGGCGAAGTGGTTAGGAGCGCGGACTCTAATCTGGGAGAACCGGGTTTGATTCCCCACTCCTCCACATGCAGCTGCTGGTGTGATCGTGGGTCAGTCACAAGTTATTTCAGAGCTGTTCTTTCAAGAGCAGTCCTCTCAGAGCTCTCTCAGCCGCACCTACTTTACAGGGCGTCTGTTGTTGGGAGGGGAAGGGAAAGGGATTGTAAGCCGCTCTGAGACTCCAAGTGAAGGGTGGGATATAAATCCAACTCTTCTTAAATCTCTTCAGCTCTGAGACTCTAGGGGGAGAGTGGAAAATAAATCCAACTTACTACTACTACGACAACAATTATTATTATTATTATTATTATTATTACGGGGAATATGGCCAAGTCTCAAAGCAGACTTATTGACTGATTTAGTTTATTGACATTATTTATACTCCACCTTCCTCCCTGGGACACAAGGCGGATTACACAGCATGAGTCAAGACAACCGAGAAGACTAGCCGTCCAATGAGCAATGCAATAGGATTAGGATTGTCGAATCAACCAGAAGTAGCAGAACTGAAGCAAAGCGTGAGAGTAAACATGACACATGATACGATGCAAAACTTCCACAGTAGGGTTCTAGTGTCAGCAAGCTATGCACAGCAGTCTAGACCACAATCCCTAATCATTTTTCCAAGTAACTTTGTGAATAATTTAGTACAAACTCTATTGCCTGCGTAGAAACGCCCTCTTGGATAATTCAGTTTTGCATAGTTTGCAGAAAGCCAGGAAAGGGGGAGCCGCGTCACACATTCAGCTGGGAGTCAGCACCGACGGAACAGACAAACAACCGGTGTCCGATGTACGTGTGGACCTCAGCGAAGGCACACTGAATGCCAAGCTTGACCGGTGGCTGCAAGACCGTTTTGGCTTGCTGCCCCACAAATCCCCAAAATCCACATTCTCTTCCAGCTAACACCTCCCCCGAACACTGCAAGTGTCCTGTTAGTTCCTCTGGACCCATATTCTGGTCTGCCTGTCTTCAGTTTAATTCGGAGAATTCCTGCAATTGTAGGAAGGGAGGAATCAAATTGTAAGAGATGTGTAAGAAAAGAGGAACCCCAGCAAAGGCGGCTCCAGCACCCTGGTCAGCAACTATACTGGTCCGAGGTTCAGAACCATATGTGCGGCTCGTGACCCGCTGCTTCGATCTCCTCTTCTGCTGCTGCTATCACCAAACCTTACAGAGCATTCCCCTCCCAGCACTCCCATTATCCATTCAGACGTTAGGATGGACCTTCAGTATTATTCAGGCCCACATTGCAACCAGGTAAGCCTCAACTTGTGGCTAATTCCAGGAAGGAAGAGAGGAGAAAACTGGAGCTGTCGCAGGAGAACTATTTTTTCATCTCCCACGGTCAAGCAACTGCTGGCGCGATACTATACAGTCTAAGTCTGTTTCGTTCTTGAGCATTCAGGGAGGTAGGAATAGTGGGATATAGAACCCCACTCTCCACACCATTGGTGTCAGCCGTGGGATTGATTTAAGCATGTTTGGATCTGGCTTGGACTGGACTAAGTTTGCAAAAGAGTGCCCTGTTATCGGCTCAGCAACTGACCTTGATTTCTCCCCAATGCAGACACAAGAATACAGAGAAGTGCAGAAAAGGGCAACTTGGATGATAAAAGGGTTGGAACACTTTCCCTGTGAAGAAAGGTTGAAGCGCTTGGGGCTCTTTAGCTAGGAGAGACAACGGCTGAGGGGTGACATGATCGGGGTTTACAAGATGATGCATGGGACAGAGCGGGTAGAGAAAGAGGTACTTTTCTCCCTTTCTCACAATACAAGAACTCGGGGGCACTCCATGAAATTGCACATGGGCAGAGAATGCTCTGGGAATTGTCCGTTGCCGCCACGGGGGGGGGGGGGGGGGCAGAAGGCTTGGTGGGCCGGCCTTGCGACTGCTGCTGCAGGGGGGAGGGATAAGGGCTCACCTGCTGCCACTTCCTCCTCCTTCGGAGCTCCTCCGGCTTCAGCAGGCCCTGAGCTGTAGGGAATACTCACCCCCCGCTGTGAGTATCACGGGTCCCACTTCTTGTAACTATAATAATATGAACACCTGGCTAATCATATTGGACCCCTGCATAGCCAGGGATGTTTTTAAATACCTCCACATAGAGGGCTGTCTCGTCCTGGTGCCGAAACAATGGCAAATTTGGCGCCAGGTGGGCCACAGCATGGAGGTTGTTCCAAAGGGGGGGGGCTACCACCAAAAAGTCCCTACCCCTAGTCGCCACCCTCTGAGCCACTTGAGGGGCTGGCACCTGGAGGAAGGGTATATAAATAATTTTTGGGTATATAAAATTTGGGTCGGTTCAGAAGTGTGTAGGAGTATGCTGATCCCAAGCCATACAGAGCTTTACAGGTTCCACATGATCCACACATTGCAAAAACAGCTAAATATTGCTTAATCTGTGCATGTATCTGTTGCTGGCGATTCTGATATTTTTGATATGGGGCTGAGGAAGGCTTTCCCCGTTTTCCATATTATAAAACAAGCTTTAGTGATGGCTGTTGGACTCATCCATCTGGTCAGCTGAGAGTCTGAAGAACACTGTAGCTCTATTTCCTGGGGGGGGGGGGTTACTGCTAATATTCACCCTTGCTGTTTCCTTGCATTGAGTTTCGGCTCGTGTTTTGTACTGATTTGCTGTGTTAAAAATGTGATACAGTGCAGGGGAAAGGACGCGGTGACAATGAGACCTGCTTCTCCCCCCCCCCCCCCATGCCTCCCCTTTAAGTACTTGAGCTCCACCTTCTTAAAGGGGAGGTTTCTTGACTGGGTTCCAGGTAGACTATTAATGGAAACCAAGGAACTTTCAGCTGCCTGTAGATCTGTGAGAATTGAACTTTGCCTGGATTTAAAAAAATAAAACTTCATTCGTAAACCTATGAAAAGTTTAATCCCCATTTCTTCCTTCCCTAGTAACCTGGAAAAACCATTAGCTGGCACCGCGGCCTTGAAGCTGGAGACAGGAAAAGAGGCAAACCTTGGCCAACTTTGACCCCCGAGAGCTCTTCTGCGCCGTTCCGTAACACCTTAAGCAGGATCTAAACTTCCTAAAGTCACAGCCTGGCAGAGAGCTCTGAAGTGAGAGCTTTTCACGCCGTCAGCCCCACAAAGTGACTTTGGCCGAAACACCGAATAAAGGAACGGAGTTTATTGCAGTTCAGCATTCCCTGGCTAACCGAGCACGGATAAAAACCATTCCTCCTTTTACCCTTTCCATTTCCAGCCATCATTTTTTACAGCCTACTCAGACGAAAAGATTTCCTTTTAAAATGCTGCAGGCAGAGACACCCGCCCTAGCATCTCACCTCTGGCCGGCTGCTGCGGCGCCCACCCGATAATGGGTCAAAGTCTGGTTTAGGGAAGTGTCGTCTGGACTGCTCCGTGTGATCACACAAGCGGTAGGTCTGGCCCAGGACCATCTCCAACAGCACCATTCAGAGCAAGTAGGCAAGACCCAATGGGGATTGCTTTCCCCCCTAGCTGGATGCACCAACAGTGTGGCAAGCAGAGGTATACTGCCTCTGAACATGGAGGTTCCACTGTGACCAGCACAGCTAATCCTCGAATTTAAAAGTCACTGTGTTTGCAGTGACCACAATCTGGGCAACCAAGAATGATGTGTAGTGGTTATGGTGCCAGACTAGGATCCAGGTTCGAATCTCTGCTCAGTCATTTGGTGACCCTGGGCTAGCCACTTTCTCCCAGCTTAACCACCTCATTTAACTTTATGGGACCTCATTTAACTATGGGACAGATATAAGACGCCACTCAATTAAATTGCATCTTATGTATTTTATTATTATGCATTTTATTATTATTTTATGTATATTATACATCGTACGCCACCCTGAGCCCGGCTTGCAGGAAATGGAGCGGGATCCAAATCGAATAAACTCAGGGCTCCATTGGAGCGGGAGCGCACAGGAGCGCAGCTCCGGGAGTGAGGAGCCCAGGGGGCGGGCACATGACCAAGCCCCGCCCCCTCCTCGGCTTCCCCGAGCAGTGCAGAGGTGCAGCGCCCCGGGGAAAGCCCTGCTAGGGTCTTTATTGATTTTAATTTTTTGTTTTAATATTGATAATTTTATCATTGTGTGCTGCTTTTCCAGAGACTTGCTCAAGGTGGCATATAAATTTTCTAAGTATACCATTTTTTATCTGGGCACATGGCACATAAGTACTGGAGAAATTTCACCAACCCTTCAGCAGCTTCCACCTTATCAGTTTGGTGTAGTGGTCAGGAGTTGGACTCTAATCTGGGAGAACCGCGTTTGATTCCCCACTCCTCCACATGCAGCTGCTGGTGTGACCTTGGGCCAGCCACAAGTTCTCTCAGAGCTGTTCTCTCATGAGCAGTTCTCAAAAGACCTCTCTCAGCCCCACCTACCTCACAGGGTGTCTTATTGTGGGGAGGGGAAGGAAAGGGATGGGTGGTGCACATGTCCTGGGTATCTCAAGTCTACTTGAAACCTGGTGGTTTCAAGGGAGCAGGAAGAGAATGAGGGTGTGTTCTTTACGCTTATTTTTATTGCACAAAATATTGGATGGGGAAGGGAATGGAGGAAGAGCAGGTCAGTTTCACTCACCTGTGGAGTGGAGCCTGAGGGGTGGGTGTTGCCTTCTGACACACTTCCGGTATGTTAGGGGGTGTGGCATATGCAAATGAGTTATGCATATGAGTTATGCTAATGAGATCCTGCACCTCTTTTTTTACAAAATGACCCCTGAATAAACTAAACTAAACCTCCTTTGCAGGGTCATTGTGACAGTAAGCTGGGTAACATTTACAGAACAGTGGACTCCTCGGTAGGCTAAAAAGGAGAAGAAGAAGAAGAAGAAGAAGAGATTGGATTTATATCCCGCCCTTCACTCACTTAAGAGTCTCAGAGCGGCTTACAAACTCCTTTCCCCTCCCCTCCCCACAACAGACACCCTGTGAGGTAGGTGGGGCTGAGAGAACTCTTTCCCACGCTGTCCTTGAGGGAACAGCTGGTACAGAGCTATGGCTTGCCCAAGGTCATCCAGCCAGGTGCAAGTGGAGGAGTGGGGAATCAAACCCGGTTCTCCCAGATTAGAGTCCGTGCACTTAACCACTACACCAGACTGAGAGAGATGGACAACTCCGCCCACCCCCCCACCCCCCGGTCCTCAACTCCAACTGAAAGAAAGACCAGACAACTGTAACGGTATTTCACCACCTTCTATCTTCCCCTCCCAAGTTAGCATAGTCTTGCCTTGTCACCTTTGGCATTTAAACTCTTATGTTCTTCGGGGAAGAGTTCCAGCGTTTGGCTCAAGTTCTTCAGGTTCACTGACATGGCTAGACAAATAACCATTCATGATAGTTTCAGAGGGTAGAAACTAACTATCTTCTGCTGTAGAAAAGCCGCAGAAGAGCTCGATTTGAGTCCAGTAGCAACTTACCACAACAGAAGAGCTAGATCCAAATCCAATAGCCCCTCGGAGACCAACTAGAGTTTCGGGGGTACAAGCCTTTGAGAGTCAAAGCTCATTTCACCCGATATCTAATATCACAGGAGTTCCGAGATATAAGCCTTCGAAAGTCAAAGGTCTCTGTCCGATAACTGACGAGGGGAGTGTTGACTCTCGAAAGCTTATGCCCGAAACTCTTGTTGCGCTCTAAGGTGTGGCTGGACTCATCTCTAATCATTCTCGACTTTCCTTAAACGATGCAGAGAATCCCTTTTGCTCACCCTAAACTGTTTGCCTGTCGTCTTGATAGCTGTCAGCTAGTGCTGCCATCCCCTGCCCGGGAGGTGGAACTGTAGTGACCTTACGCTCTCGACTGTGGAATGTCTTGTTAATTGTTCTCATGGCGTGCTTATCACTCTGACCTTGGGGACTCTACAGTGCCAGCTGCTGTACCTCCTTCTGTCTGGCCTGCACCTTCCCGCTTTTACTCTGGGAACTGTAAGCCAGTATTTTTTGCGCCTTTTTATCTCACAGGTCACTGGCCCTACATAACTTTCAAGCCATTTTGAATTCTGTATAATAAATTTGTTTCAGTGCTGACTTGCCGCTACTAACACAAGAAGTGCAGATGACCATTTCAGATACTCTCTCGATAAAGCTTTCCTGATTAAGGACACTTGTTGTGGACTGACTCAGTGGACTTTCGATTCGAGTGCAGACAGAAGCACACTCCATTCCCACTGATCCTCCCCCGCCACTCTGAAATGACACGGCTCACGTCTCCAGGCCACATATATGGCCCACTGAGAGCCCCTCCCTCTTAAATCCATAATCCTAAATCATTAGGAATGAGACCCAATGTCGCAAGCTGTCCAGTTCAGTCCAGGTATCCCTGTTTCGTTTCCCTTATCTCTTGCGAGAAACGTACCCAAGGGGTCTCATTTGACACCTTCACCACTATATCAGTGCGTCTCTGCCCCCTGCCCTGCTCCCAGGTGGGTCTTGGAGAAAGGGCACCAAGGTGGATTCATCTGTGCCCCAGACGAACCTCCTGGTCCTTCCCCTTGTCTTCCAGTCTCATCCCTATCTCTGAACGCAGAATGAGCGATTGCTTCTTCATGCAATTGCTCCAAACACTTAGAAATCTGTCAATCATCACTCATAAAAATCATAGCCTAAATTTTTGTTCCGGAGGGAGCTCGGAGTGGGAGACCACCCTGCCTTTGCTGAGACCACCGCGGAAGAGCCAGAAGGGAAATGTTTGCTTGCCCTCCAAGTGTGAAAAACCAGCGGGTATAACCCACAAGGTTTATAGGGCATGCACCCTTCGAAGAACAACAAGCCACAAACGTCGGACTTCAACCCCGGCATGTCGTTCAAAGTCCACGAGGTCTTTGAGCCTGTGCAAGAGCGCTGAAAGCATAATACAGGTTAGCCAAAGAATCTGGCCAGCTGATCCCTGTGGTTTTCATAACGCATCCCAGCCACTGGCATGGGAAGACCTCGAATGTTCCCGAATATTCTAACTGCCGAGGTTGGCTGGAAATTGGAATCAACATCGGGAGGAAGCAGGGACCATTTCCACAGTAGTGAAATTCCCCGCATTGATGTTTTTTAAAACTGAGCGTTATGTGAAATATCCTGCAGGAGATCTTTCCTTACCAGGTGCAAACCCGAAGTTCTCTCCTTCTTACCCTGCATTTTTGGAACTCGCTAAAACTGGGGATTCCGAAAATTTCAACGTAACACACCGTTTTAAAAGCGTCAGTGTGGGGAATTTCACTACTGCGGAAATCGTCTGGGAGAGCCAGAGAGGACAAAGGGCCCCTTTTGTCAGGAGAAGCAAATAAAAAACTTCTTGCAGGGCCTGGAGACGGGTCTCTGCCCCCAAACTGTTTGCAGAAAAGGCTGAAAGGTGAAGTCAGTGATTCCAAACCAGGCAGCCAGCTCTTGGGTTCCGAAGCTCCTCAAAGGAACACTAACTACTTCTATCACCAAAACAGCAGCAAAGAGAACCCCTGGAAGCTTAGCTTGGTGTAAAGAAATGTTTCCCCATTTCCC
Organism: Lepidodactylus listeri; assembly: GCA_029233225.1. NCBI lineage: Eukaryota > Metazoa > Chordata > Lepidosauria > Squamata > Gekkonidae > Lepidodactylus > Lepidodactylus listeri. Next base: position 4,187,870 of record JARCFY010000022.1, read on the forward strand.
GGGGGGAAACGAACTGGTCATTTCCCCCTCTCTGCAGTCCCTCTGAGCAGTTGCAAAATGTCATTCACCGCCCTAAATTTATCGGCCTCCAAAACGCTTCCATGTGTCGGCCGCGCTCCGTCTCGGAAGTCTGGCGTGGACGGGAGGCGAGGGGAGGAAGGAGATCTAAAAACCTCAGGGAGTAAATTAAGAGTTGGTGATTTGGGGATGCTGCTTTGCAGTTTGGACCCCGCTCAGAGTTCCAGACTGCGGGCCGGGCTCGGGAAGACGGGGCCAGGAGAAACATCGCTCCAGACAGATAGGGCGGCCAAGTGAGAGCCGGAGAGGCCCTGCTGCCATTCATCTGAGCGCACCAAAGGAGCCGGCAGAAACGGGCGGGAGCCAAAGGCAGATTCAGAATTAGAACAGACTTTTCTCAGTCCCCCAAAAAAGAAAAGGAAAAAGACATTTCTGCGGTACCAGCCTCCCACGCCAAGCAACTACAAATGCCAGTTTGCCACGGCTGGAAGAATGCAGACCTCGCTGCCTAGAACATTTTTACCCTTCCAAGAAGCTCCAGTTGGCCCGCACCCTTCTCCTTTCTCCCCCTCTTGCCTATTTCATCCTCACACCACCCCTGCGAGGCAGGTGAGGTTGAGCGTGCGTGACCGCCACAGAGTCACCCAATAAAGCTCCAAGGCAGAGCAGTAATCGGAACCCAGATCTCCAGGGTCCTAGTCCAGCCCACGAACCCATTTGCCATTAGTATGTTAGACCTGTCTCCTAGCTACCAGGTCTCCTAGCCTTACTAGGGCAAACAGCGACTCAGCAAGGATACTCTGCTGGCAAGGGAAAAAAAGCTCCACGCCCGTTGCGCCGCAGCCAAAACCAAATCTGGCTCCCGCCGGCTACTTTAAAATCCCGAACGAGACATTACGCCCTGAGACAGAGACACAGAGGAGCCACTGGCCGAAGCAAGGCTGAAAACAAGGAATCCAAAATCCAAATCAAAGACACTGTCTATTAGAGCACGCTCAAGGTTTCTGCGGGGCGGGGCGGGGCAGGGCGGGGGGGACTTCAGCCCCAGGCGGACCTAGACTCTGTGGGGAGAAACCCGGAATTCTGCAGCTCAAATGATGACACAGATCGAAGTCCACCTACACCATTTCTCCTGTTTAAGCGATTTTGTCATCGACCCAAGTGTGTGTGTTTTTTTCCTGCTTGCGTGGGTGTGGGTATGGGGGGGGGGCTTTATAACTATGCAAGTCATATAGCTCCCCCCCCATCCATGAGGAATATTCGGAGGGACTCCTCTGTCTTCTAGGATTTCAAGAAGGCGTCATTCACACACGCCCGAGCCGTAAGGACCAGAGTCCTGATCCTTTTTGTCTTTCAAAATGCAAGCAAAGTTTCTTAAGAAGATGCTCTCAAGGTGACATCGAGCAACTCTCCTGGAGAACATCAGAGGAGACCTGCTGGGTCAGACCAGTGAGGGTCCACCTAGTGCAGCCTCCTGTCTCACACAGCGGCCAACCAGTTCCTCTGGAGGGCCAACAACAGGGCAGAGAGGCCGAGGCCTTCCCCTGAGAAGAACCCCAGAAGAGCCCTGCTGGGTCAGACCAGTGAGGGTCCATCTAGTCCAGCATCTTGCCTCAAACTGAGGCTAACCAGTTCCTCTGGAAAGCCAGCAACAGGGCAGAGTGGTAGAGGCCTTCCCCTGAGAAGAACCTCAGAAGAGCCCTGCTGGGTCAGGCCAGTGAGGGTCCATCTAGTCCCGCTTCCTGCCTCACACAGTGGCCAACCAGTTCCTCTGGAGGGCCAACAACAGGGCAGAGAGGCCGAGGCCTTCCCCTGATGTTGCCGCCTGGCTCTGGGATTCAGAGGTTGACTGCCTCTGAACGTGGAGGTTCCCTTTAGTCACCGTGGCTAGCAGCCACTGCTAGACCTCTCCTCCATGAATCTATCTAACCCCCTTTTAAAGCTGTCTATGCCTGCGGCCATCACTACATCCTCTGCAAGGGAATTCCACCTTTTAATCACTCGCTGTATGTAAAGAATGCTGGCGTACACAGCCAAGGTCAGATTTTGTCTCCAGTACAACGATTTTCAAAGGCAGTCACCTACAAATGCCTGAACGGAGCCTCTGCAGAACTCAAGAGCCTGTTCTTTCAACTCAGGATGGGTACATTCAGTCCTGGTGTGTGTGTGTGTGAAGCAAGGGGGGAGTATTCTGGGGTGGAGTTCAGGTTGCACTGCTGGATGCCAGAACTATTCGGCAACAGGTCGCGTCTTGTTCGGCCCCGGCGGCCGCAACGCCACACCCGCCACCTCGGCACGACGGCTTGCGGGGAACAGCTGCGTCACGAGGCTCAGAGGGAGCGGGCAGGTCGCGGTGGCTGGCCAGGCATGTCTGAGGCTTGGAGCAGATCCCCAGCCTGAAGACAGATTCTACACGTAGGGCAGTCTCACACACACGAACACACACGAAGCGGCCTGCTACCTGGATCAGACCACCGGTCCATCGAGGCCAGTATTGTCTACTCAGACTAGCTGTGGCTCTCTAGCAGCCTAGGTGGAGCTCTTCCACCTCACCTCCTGCCTGGTCCTTTTAGCTGGAGAGCCCGGGGATTGAACCTGTGGCCTTCTGCATGTCGAGTGGATGCTCTGCCACTGAGCCACAGCCCCTCTTTACAGCTCTCCAGGGTCTCAGGCGGAGGTCTTTCCCATCCCCTCCTGCCTGGTCCTTTTTAACTGGAGATTCTGCCGGGGATTGAACCTGGGACCTTCTGCATGCCAAGCAGAGGTTCTGCCACTGAGCCACAGCCCTGCAAGTCCAAGTGACGCAGCCCTGCAACCTCTGTTTCAGCATGCATCTCCCCATCCAGGCCAAGAAAATAAAAACATGGAACCAGAGCTGTCCCCTACAGCTCTCCACCTCCTCTCTGCAAACCAAGAGCTTGCTTTGAATCCTCAAGAAGCTGCTGAGCACACTTGGAATATTCAAGAACTTTGTCGGATGGACTTTGTTCCCAAATGTGTTATTTCATGTTTAAGTATTTGACATCTGTTAACTAAAAGTGGAAGGGGTGGTGTTGGAGTACTTCCTAGGCATGGCCGGCCCAGGTTTGGCCCCTTAGGTCTAGCATTGCAAGCATTTGAAGTCTGGGGTATCTTGACAGTCCACCAGTCCCCAATCTTCTCGAGGAGGGCTGTATAGCTCAGCAATTGATCACTTTATTTGCACGCATAAGGTCCCAGGTTTAGTCTAGGCAAGAGGTCCCCATCTTTTTTGAACCTGTGGGCACCTTTGGAATTCTGGCACTGTGTGGTGGTACAGCCAGAAAATGGTTGCCACCTGAGGTGAAGCCAGCCACAAAATGGCTGCCGCAGGAGGCGGAGCCAGCCACAAAATGGCTGTTGCAGCTTACCTCCAAATACACAGCAGAGATCCTTGTGCTGTGGTGGCTGCTGCTGCTTCTGCCAAAGCAACGTTTTAAAAAAACCTGCAGGGCCAATCAAATCTCCAATGGCCAATCCGAAACCTTGCTGGGCAAAAGCCACACCCACTGTGTGAGCCGCCTGCTTGATACCTCCGAGAGCCGCTGTCCGTCAAAGCCAACATCATGGCCGAACGAGCCATAGCAGAGCCCCTGCTTGGTAAGTTGGGAGTCCCAGACTAGACCCCGGCCAGCACACGGGGTTGGGAATAGTTCTCGCCCTGAGGAGGTAGCCGCCTCTTCGAGCAGGCAATGCCTGCCCAGACGGACCAGCTCAGTCTGTCAAAAGCCACACCGCAGGTTTCTCCAATGGCATTTTATAGCCAATGCATCATCGAATTTAATACCTGACTCTTCACCTCGGGCTCCGATGGTGCCAAGGCTCAGATTCTAAACTCCGACCGAATGGTGCCGTCTCGCCCACAGTGTGCTACGAACCCTGACCCAGGAAAAAAAGAAATGTCGGTGGGGGGAATCCGGGTGTGTGTGTGTTCTAGCTGACTTCCAGCGCGATCCAGCAGAGCGGTAGAAAGAGAGCCAGGGAGCTCTGAGTTCAAATTCTGGAGCAGACCAGCAGAGCAGTAGAGAGAGAGAGAGCCAGGGAGCTCTGAGTTCAAATGCTGCCCACGTCCTCTCTTGGAAGCCTTCTTTTGGCTGCTCTCCCCCAACCACAGCTGCAGAGTCCAGCTTGCAGTACAACAACTTGGCCTACCTAACCAGGGGGGGGGGGGTAAGTTGCTGTAAGCGTTGCTGAGGTAATACACACATGCTCTGAATGCCCCAAATAACCACAGAGATGCTAACAGTTATGACTGCCAGGAGCAAACTGAGTACACCAATGACTGGTGGGAATCGATCAGTCGCTCCCGCCGCTGTCACACTACATACTCACCCTCCTCTAAACCAGTATTCCAACTTCGGTAGCATCGATCTCCTAAATTGGTAACATTTAGAAAAGAGAAGGCTTGGGGGGGGGGGGATAGAGGTTTATAAAATTATGCATGGAGTGGAGAGAGTTTCTGCCTCTCCCAAAATACAAGAACTCACAGGCACCCAATGAAGCTGACGGGCAGAAGATTCGGGACAGACCAAAGGTAACACTCCTTTTTACACAGGGAATGATTCAAATGTAGAATTAGTTGCCATAGGATGTAGTGACGGCCACTGGAATACACAGCTTTAAAGGATGAGTCGACAGATTCATGGAGGAGAGGCCTATCAGTGGCTACTAGCCATGGAACCTCCATATTCAGAGGCAGTCAAGCCCTGAATCCCAGGGCCAGGAGGTAACATTAGGGGAAGGCCTCGGCCTCTATGCCCTGTTTTTGGCCAAAGGAACTGGTTGGCCACTATGTAAGATGGACCACTAGTCTGATCCAGCAGGGCTCTGAGCTTCACACAGTCTCCTCGTTGGCCCCATGAGTCATATCCAAAAACACACGGACCACTGGCTGGTCTGATCAAGGAGAGCTCTTTCAATGTTCCTGTATTCTGAAATGCACAGATAGCATAAATCAGCCCGAAACTTTCACTTAGCTTTTCAAAGCAAACCTTCGTTCTTTCCTGAACGAGGGGGCTGGGGGAAGCTCCCCAAGCTTAAATTGCAGTGCTCCAAACTTCTCCAGAGGGTCTGATCTTCCCTTCTGGCAGGCGAGACCCGGCGGTCGGTGGCTTCCCTACGAACAAGCTTAATGATAGCTCTTGGGGCAGGGAAAGCGCTCGCGGGCCCACAATCTTGGACGCGCCGCCTGGAACGGCACAACCCGGAATGCCTCACTGCCAATCTTCCGCCACTCAAATTAGCAACGGCGGCAAAGAGGCCGAAACCAGCATCCCCATCAGAAAAAAGAGGGGAAACTACCCTTGGGAACCTCCAACACCACCACCACCCCGTCGGTTCTGAAATCAGATGTTAAAGGGTTCTCCCCTATGCTCCTACAATATTTATCCATAGGTTCTCCCCAATATCCATAGGTTCTCCCCTATGCTCCTACAATATTTAACATGAGTGCATCCCACCCTCTCTCACCAGGGGTCATTTTGCAGAAAAAGAGGTGCAGGAGCTCATTAGCATAACTCATCTGCAAAAGCAGAAAGACTCAGGGGAAAGGGGGGGCATTTCTGCCTGCCTGCTCTTCCCTTCCCCAGCCAGCCCGCTGTGGTGGGCTAGCTGGGGAAGCAGAGGGCAGGCAGGCAGGCAGGCAGGCAAGCATCCCTGGGTTCCCTACTCCTGAGCTTATAACTCCCAGAACGCTGTTCCTGCTCGTTCCCCCTCGAAATGACCCCGTCTCTCACTATCCCGCATCCAAATTTGGGTGAAAAGCTCAGGTGCTGCCTGTTTCCAACAGACTGGGTTGGATCCTATGGGGTTTTCCCACTCCACCACATCCCATTATCCTATGCACTGGAGCCCCCAAGCGAGCCCATGAAGCTTCCCCATAGGAGTCCCCCAGCCCCCAGCATTCTGTGGTCAAAAGGGGCTCCCCGCTCCCTCTTTCAACAGTATTAAACGTGGTAGGACCCAACCTGGTTGGTCTGGATTGCAAAAAAAAGTCCAGTTGGCTAGCGTCCATGATGTCACCAACTCCCTCTCTCCCCTTCGCAATTTTTTCGGCCTTCGTTCAGTGCCTGTGTTTCGTTAAAACATTTCTCTTTGGATCTTGTGCCTCTTCAACATATCCTAACAAAGGGGAGCTTTGAGTTGCGAAAGCTGATACCCTGGAAAAGCTTTGCTGGTCTTTAAGATGCTACTGAAGAAGAAGAAGAGGGAGGAGGAGGAGGAGGAGATTGGATATATACCCCACCCTTCACTCGGAGTCTCAGAGTGGCTTACAAACTCCTTCCCCTTCCCCTCTCCACAACAGACACCCTGTGAGGTAGGTGGGGCTGAGAGAGCTCTGAGAGAACTGCTCTTTCAAGGACAGCTCTTGTCAGAACTATGGCTTGCCCAAGGTCATCCAGCAGCTGCCTGTGGAGGAGTGGGGAATCAAACCTGGTTCTCCCGGATTAGAGTCCGCGCACTTAGCGACTACACCAAACTGGCTCATTTAGCGCGGGGGAGGCCAATTCCTGCACAGACGTTTGCAGACGGGACAATCCCATCGGTAGCACATTCATTTCCCCCCTCATTCCCTCCACTTTAACCACCCGGACTTAACCCTGGATTGTGACCAGAGAGCACCATGGCGAGAAACCAAGAACGCGAAGCAAGTAACTTGGAGATTCGCTTCCATCGGAGCGGAGCAGAGAGCTCTGAGACAAAGCGAAAAGAGAATTAAATCAACCTTTGGGCCCACTTCCAGCTTTCCTGGCATGCAGGGCAGAGCGTGGCCAATCCTATTTGAAATGGTTCTTAGCCTGCTGCGTGATCTGCGCAACCAAAGCTCGAGCCAGAGGGGAGAGGCGGCAGATCGGTGAGCAGACCCAGAGGAGCGCTTCTTCGTGGGCTGCTGATATTCAGGGGGAAAGGGAACTCTGAACCCTGACACCTTGCCCGGGTTCAACTAAGCAGGGTCATCCCTGGTTAGTACTTGGATGGGAGACCACCAAGGAAGCCCAGGGTCATGGCACAGAGGCAGGCAATGGCAAACCAACTCTGACAGTCTCTCGCCCTGACCTAGATGGCCCAGGCTAGGCTGATCTCGTCAGATCTTGGAAGCTAAGCAGGGTCGGCCCTGGTCGGTATTTGGATGGGAGACCTCCAAGGAATACCAGGGCCGTGGTACAGAGGCAGGCAATGGCAAACTACTTCTGAACGTTTCTCGCCTTGAAAACTCTACGGGGTCGCCATAAGTCAGCTGTGACTTGGCAGTACATTCCACCACCAAGAGCCATCGGGCATGTGGAGAGCTCCAACTCACAAAACACACCTGGGCATTAAATTTGGATCGACTTTGAGCTCACACTAATGGGCACTGTCCTCCCTGGATGATTCTCACAACAACCCTGTGAGGCCGTTTAGGCTGAGGGATTGGTCCGAGCACCCAGTGGTGGTCATGGCCAAATGGGGATTTGAACCTAGGCTTCCCTGGACCTAAGATGATGCTCTAACCACTATGCCACATGAGCTGGTCTTTGTCCACAAAAGGCCCCAAGGCTTTGTCACTTCAAAGGACATTGGGTGGCAAAGGTGCCACCATGGAGAGCCACTAAGCAGCAGTCCTGGATGGACCTCTGGCCAAACTTTGTAGACAGGCAGCTCCAGATGGGGAGAGATGAGGAATGGCCAGAGGTCTGTTGTGGGGAGGGGAAGGGGAAGGAAATTGTTTATTTATTTTATTTTATTGAACTTATAGGCCGCTCTCCCTGCCACTGCAGGCCCCGAGCGGCTTACACGACTTGGCGAACCAAGATATATATGTCGGGCTCCGCCTCCTGCCCCGAGGGTGCGCCTCCCGTGGCCGTGGTTCTCCTTTAGACGAGGGAGGTCCCGGGAGCGGGTGGGAGGAAAGTTAGAGGGACTAGGCCTCAAAAATGGCAGGGGGCGGGGTTCAATGGCACCCAGGTCACCCTCCTGCCTCCAGGTGCCAGCTCTTGCCCAGAGTTCTCTCTCTCTCTCTCCTTCTAGGCGGTGGCAGTCCCGGCTCTTCCTCCCCGGCCTTGTAGTTCGTCCCTCTCTTTATTCCTTTTCACCCCCTCCCAGAACTCCCCTCAACCATTCCAGTCTCCCCCGCCCTTTGCCCCGCCCCCCTTTATAGCCGGTGACACCTCCCTCTTCCTTAACGTGAGGCCCACCTCCCCGTCAGGCCCCAGGCATTGGTAATCCAGCGCGCTGGCTCCTGCTTCCATGGCAGGCTTCAGGGTTGCAGTGTCTCGTTTCTGGCCCGGCGGTGGTGCGGCCGCCAGCTTCCTTGCGCAGCCGCCCCCGGTTCCTGCCGATGGGCCGTGCAAGCGCAGGGCTTGGTGATTAGCCCGGGCCCGGGAGGACAGTGGTTGCGGTGGGGCGTGGGCATCTTCCCTCTCCTCTCCCGGCCTGACCACGGGCCTGACGGTGGACTCGATGGACTCTGCACCGGGAGATGGGTGTGCCCCCTTGCGCGGCAGCGCCCACTCCGGTAACCTGGGGAAGGATTCCGTGGGTGGGGGAAGGTCCCAGCCCTGCTGGATGGGACAATATAAATACATTAAAAGCCGCTCCTTCAGGTAGTGAAGGGTGAATAGGGTATAAATTTCCTTCCTGAAGTCTCTCTAGTATTTAACACCTCCAAGTCTCTGTTCCCTGCTTGAAGGGGGGAGGAGGAGAGGAGATTTTGTCTAAGGTGCTATTGGAAGAAAAGAATGCAGTGGATAGGTCTTTGTTGAGAAGGCGCCAAGCATAAGGGGCCCAGAGGAAGAGTGGAAGGAGGTGTTTCGAAGAGATGGGGACCCTCTGGGTGAGCAAGAGAAGCAATGGCCACAGGGCAAGTAGGAAATAAAGGCAAAAGAAAGTGGGGCAAAGTTCTGGAGAACTTTAGAAGGAAGAGCAAGAAATTTGAGCCATACGAAGTGTCTGAGGTGAGGAGACATGAAGTCAGAGCAATGGACGAAAGAAATGCAGACTCTGTCCCAAATTCTTACGCCTCCCTTCCAATCCTCTACGTTCGTGCCCTCAATGATTGCTAGCGGATCTAATGATCACAAGAGGTTATTTTCCCTGGCCCCCAAGCCCATGTTGCCCAGGGACATCTTTGTAACCCCCCTGTTTTGATCTGGGCAGGTCCCCCAGTGCAACCACTCCCGAACCCCCTGCCCGTCTGACGCCAGATTCGGCCACCCCTCTTCTCCTGCCACCCCCGTCCAGAAGACATTTATGCCAACTTGGAGAGCACAGCCGTTAAAAGGCGCTGCCGGATCCCGCGGCTCACAAGCCAAAAGCGCACAAGTTCAGCATTTCCACTTGGCTCGCAACGGAGGCCCAGCCGAAGGAAATTATTTCAATGTGGTCCGGACTGTTCCGACAGGGGGAGAAAAAGAAAAAAAAACCCGCTGTTCTTTGTCAGGGTCTGAGAACAGCTCACGGGAAAGAGTTCCAGGGAAATATTAAAAACGCCTCTTTTCTAATCGAAGCCAGTCGAAAGCCAGTTTTACAGAGTCAGGGACAGTGAAGTGGGCGGGCGGGGAGCGGAGGGGGAGAACCTCGCAAATGTCTGATGAGAAAGATTTCCAGTAGTCGTCCCCCCCCCCAATACACAAACATGATAGGTCCATAATTCACATAAGGTGGAGTTTCTCTCCCCACCCACCGGCAGCCCCTCCAGAATGCCTTCAGCCATTCGGAACAGTTTCCATATATTTGCTTTCCTTCTGAGAAGAAAACTCCAGAGATTTGAGGCATTTCTCTGGCGCCAGGGTCTGTCGCTTCTCCCCAAGCAACTGTTCAAAAACACAGCCCGTCAACCGCGCGGCAAAAAAACCTCCAGGCCACACTTCAGTTGTCATCGACTGCTATGACCTCCTCTTCTCGGGATGTTACATCTCTACTCCCTCCACTTTATCCTCTACCGAAAACTGTTCACCTCTCCCATTGTCCTAACCACCCCATTCTCCTACTTAAGGCCTTCTGATCCGCTACCGGCCCATTCCCAGATTCATTCAGCTCGGATTCACAGACCTTCTTCCAAAACCCTCTGCGGCCTCTTATGAGGCACACTGTGAGACCAACGGTGTGATTATATTATCCTTGTGGGGGAGCTCAACATGTTCTGGGGGGAAGGAGTCCAAGGCCACATATCCCAGGTCTTTTAGAAGAAGTATACTGATCCCCATCAGATTTGCATGGAACAAATCCAGAGGTCTGAAAACAGTCCTGGAGAAAGTGGGAGTCAAACAGTCCTTCTGGCACTGCCAGGACTAGAGATGCCAACTGGCTGAGCTCATTCCTGATTGCTAGCGGCCCGCCAGGGAAGTACCCCTACCCGCAGGGCTTCCCTGGTAAGTTAAACAGCCACTGTCCAAATTCATGAGTTAAAAAATATTGATGGGGATGTTAGAAGCACACAGAAGTTAGTAGAGCAGCAAGAGAGAGAGATCTTGGACTTATAAAAAAAAGAATAACAGAGGGCAGGGGGAGTATTAGGGCCATTTTAATTCATCCTGCTATTTATACCCTGACTTTCTCCAAAGGCTCAAGGTAGTTAACACCACAGCAAACAGCAGACAAACCGAATAAGAGTGCAGAAAATGAAGACAGGCTAACAATCAAGCTGTCAATCTCCATCTGGATGGCCCAGGCTAGCCTGATCTTGTCAGATCTCAAAAGCTAAGCCTGGTTGGCCCTGGCTAGTATTTGGATGGAAGACCTCTAAGGAATGCCAGGGGCATGGCACAGAGGCAGGCAATGGCAAACCACCTCTGAATGGGGTTGCCGTAAGTCAGCTGTGACCCGCTGGCAATTTCTGCTACCGACAATCAAGGCACGGCTGACAAACAGGTTCCCGAATCCGACTTTCTGAAGATGCCCTCAATTAAACCAGATTCCTTCAAACAAAAGAACTCTGAACTTAAAAAGAGAGAGAGCTTTGCACACTTTCCCAGTGGACACCATGACGGAGTTTTCTGTTTCTGCTCCGGCCTGCAGGCTGTATTCTGCCCTACCCTCCAAGGTTTTCCCAACACCTGGAGAGGCTTTTCTTCCTCTCTCTCAGAAAGGCCCACCACCACCAGCAGACCTTTGTAGGAATTGCCTACTGGGAGGGTCAGGACTCCCAGCTTCCCTTTGGTCTGAGGTCTTGCCTCTGTGTCTCCCGCTGCCCAGCATCTGGTCACCAAGGGGACAGTTAACTGCCTTGCACACCCCTGGAGGAACAGCTACTTGCCCACTGCCTGCCTTCCCCGATTCTCCTTTTAAAATAGGATGTCTGAGACAGTGGAGGTCTATGTGGTACAGAGAACCACTCCCAGCATCCAAAGTTATAAAGGATTTATTTAAAAAAAATATTGACAAGCATACTTCTAGCACAGCACCAGATTGAGCAAGGGATTCAAAAGAAATGGGTAAAATGCAAATCCTCTGTCCCTCTCTCTATACCTGTCCTATCAGAGGTTAAAATATAGCACAGGCTCCTTAGCTTTAGGGAGTTACAAATCTCTACAGAGTTGCCGTTACTTTGAAGTGTTCTGTAGCTCTTTGGGACAGCCCATGGTTAAAATGGCTGCCTCCTCCAGAACTCAGGTAAGAGTTCTGTCTGCTGTGATGGATCCAGCATGAAAAGAGACCTCCCTCCTGGCTCCCCTGAGTTTTATCACCTCTCTTTTCCCATCCCGCTGACCTGGCGTGATTCCACACTAGACCTTAAATCCTGATTCAACGAACTTAAATCCTGATTCAACGAACTTACATTCTACACTACACTTGAGTTCACTCCTACAATTATCTCAGGATATTTTTTGTTTCCACATTACATTGAGGTCACCCCAGTTTCACGCCACCCTTGTCCCGGGATAAACAGATGCTGTTATAACCAGGGATAAATGCAAGGTATTGTGTTGCAAGTTGAACTCTGATAAAACCAAGGATGAGATCCAAGTGCAGAAAGGACCCTGGTCAGGCCAGGTCAAGGAGCTTTTCCTGAAGCCTCCAGAACTTCCCTTCCTGAAGCCTCTCCAGTATTTAATTCCTCCAAACCTCTGTTTCCTGCTTAGAGAAGGGCAGAGAATGTGACCCACCCATTATCTCTCCTGCTAGATCTATTAGCATTTGTGTGAAGGTAAGCTGGAAAGCAACTGGACTGCCTTTTCCCCTTCCTGCCTGTTCTCTGCTCAGAGTGAAGAAAACCCTTTAAAACTCAAGAGTGAAGTTTTTGCTCATTTCAAACCTCCAACAAAAAATGCACTTCTTCACACTTTCCATATTTTCTCTAACAAAACTGCCCCACACAGTTTCATCACAGTTCCCCCACAAGCTCCTGGGATAGATGGATGCAGTGCCAGCCCTGGTTTCATTTCCCACTCAGAGTCCTCTTGGGTGAGAATCCATGGTTAGCGAAGGAACTCTTCGTGCTGTGGGACAACATGGGCAAGATCCCAGGGAAGGGGTGGTGGTCAAGGCGGTCTCTGAATTTTGCCACAAATAGCACACAGAGGCGAGTTTAGCTTGAGCATCGCTTGGCAAGATGGCGAACCTCAAAACAACAATGCAACTTTGATGGGCTTGCAAACAATAATTCTACATCTTTTCTGCCCTTCCTTCTCAAGGTTTCTGTTTTTATAGCTATTCAGTTTGGGGGACGACGACATTTCAGCCGAAAAACGGTTTGGGCTCGAGCGCACTCCCCTCCCTGTCAGTTTTGACAGCTTCATCCCGAAGTCATTTAAAGTATTCGCCAGCAATCCCTTCTGGCAATTGGATCTTTCAGGGTCAGTGGGACTTATTATTCATTCGAAGGGGGTATTCCCCCCCTTCTTCCTTTTTGTGTTACTTTTTGTAGAAAAAAGATAAATTATTTTAAGTCTCCCTGCAATCCAAGATGCATTACCCAAAGAAAGGGGGGGAGAAACCCCCGTCCCTCTCCGAAAGGAAGGAGGGGCCGAGCGGAAACTGTCAAAGGCAACAGAAATTAATCAGAAACAGCTCCTGAAAATGGCTAAGTGGCCACGGTTTACGTTCGTTACCGGCAGACGCTGAAAAGTGTCTCCATTTCCAACTCCCTAGGAACTCATATTCTGGGATGGAGATGTGCCTAATTGAAATTAAGCTGATTGCTTCTCCAAGCTGCCCGTTCCAGTCGGACCGGGGGGTGGGTGAGTTTCCTGGGAGCATTTGCGCCCCCCAAGCGAGTCGAAGTCTCCCCAGGCCGAATTTCAAAACCCAACAAGAATCGTCATCTGTGCCTCTCCCGACTCCGGCCTTCTCCCGGGTGCCCTAGTATCCTGCTTGAATTCCTCAATTCGCCACCCCCGCTTGTGGCAACATCTGGAATCCAGCTGCGGTTTGTGCCGAAATTCTGGTTCATCTACTTCCCCTTCTGGTCTGCGCGACTGGTGGGCCGGTTGCTTGCTTTTATCTCCCTTGGGGTGAAAACCAAAAAGAACACCCTAACTCGATTCCCACCCAGAACTAATGCAGCCCGGCTTTCCTTCCCGAGCCACCTCTTTCCGCCTCTCCTATCGGTAGACCCAGCTACCAAGTCTTGTAGCATCCATGCATTCTCCAGGGTGCACCATCTGTCTAACTGTGGATCCCTGCTTCGCCAGGACAGACGCAAACACCCTTCCTCCCATTTCCCAAAGGACCCGCCTACAGATTTCTGCATCCCATGCTCCCCACAGAGCTGATGACAGGGCAAACTTGCATATGTTTGCAGAATAAATGTTAGTTATTTGGTGCAGTTATGTAAGAACTGCCCTCCCCTGTGAAAACTGCTGAAGTAGAAGAAGAATTGGTTTTTTATACCCTGCTCTTCATTACCCAAAGGAGTCTCAGAGTGGCTTACAATCCCTTTCCCTTCCTTTCCCCACAACAGACACCCTGTGAGGCAGGTGGGGCTGAGAGAGCTCTGAGAAAGCTGTGACTGACCCAAGGTCACCCAGCTGGCTTCACGTGAAGTCATGGGGAATCAAACCTAGTGAGCTGCGGCTCATTGGAAGAGCCTCTGCTTGGCATGCAGAAGGTCCCAGGTTCAATCCCCGGCAGCATCTCCAGTTAAAAGGACCAGGCAGGAGGTGATGGGAAAGACCTCCATCTGAGACCCTGAAGAGCTGTGGAGAGGGGCCGTGGTTCAGTGGCAGAGCCTCTGCTTGGCATGCAGAAGGTCCCAGGTTCAATCCCCAGCATCTCCAGTTGAAAAGGACCAGGCAGGAGGTGATGGGAAAGACCTCCGCCTGAGACCCTGGAGAGTGGCTGCCACTCGGAGTAGAGAAAACTAACCTTGATAAACCAAGACTCCGATTCAGCATAAGGCAGCTTCGTGTGTGTTCAGGACCACTGCTAAGATCGCCAAGGTAATGTAATACAACTGAATGGTTAACACCCTAAAGGCCAGTAAAACTGTTAATGGTTATGTATGTATTAACAAATATTTTTCTCCTCTCTTAATTTGCAGACGAGCCCTGTCCTAGATAGCCCAGGCTAGCCCGACCTCATCAGATTTTGGAAGCTAACCAGGGTCAGCCCAGGCGAGACAAGGTTGCTACGCAGAGGCAGGCAATGGCAAACTAGCTCTGAACGTCTCTTGCATTAAAATCCCTACCGGGTCGCCATAAGTCGGCTTCAACTTAATGGCGCTTTCCACCATCCATTTTTGGACACGGTTGAGAACATTTAGGAACCTTTTTTTGGGGGGGGGGGGGACTGTATAATTAGGCCTCGTTTTGTAATACCAACATGCACAGCTGCATCGTGAATATGGAGGAAAAAATGTAATGGTTACTTTTGAAGTGAACCACAACATTTGGTCACCTGCCTATTAAATATTACTGAAGGTCACACAAGATGCAGTCCTTGCCCAAAACGCCTCCATTAAAAGCCCGTAACGGAAATTTGAAAACTCACAGCTTGGTTTGGGCAGAACTGAAAAAAAAACAACAACCCAGAAACCGTTTTCACTTCCTGCCTGGGTACATTTCCCAAGAATAGCCTTTTCACTGCCTGAATTAGGTCTGTTTTTCCATGGGATGTAGAAGTGTCTTGGAACGAACTGTAGTCAAAGTTCCTGCTTTTAAAAGCAGGTGAAAGTTCACTGGAGCAAAGATGTTTCTTCTCTATCTAAGCTGGGTTTTCTTGGCCTAGTTATGGGGCCGGCCCCCAATCCCATTCGGCTCGTGAAACCCGACCACACCGCTTCCAGAGTGGCCGTTGGCCTGCGGACTTGGAAGGGATCGTATGTTCTCAGTCGACATTTCGAGATGAAATAAATTCCACCAAAGTTGGCCCTCCCCGGCGTCTCCTTGCGGTTTTGGACTTTTGGGTCAAAATCTCTCTCCCTCCTCTTCTATTAACCAAGGCAGGAATTTTATTTTTCGGTGGATCTATATAAAAGGAACTAAAATACACAGACATACGTGTCACTGAATACTCTGCGATTTCTTTAAAAGGCCTCTAGAATTGAGATGTCTCGACCCGGGCGAGCCCTATCTTGTCAGACCTCAAAAGCTAAGCAAAGTCGGTTCTGGTTAGTATTTAGGTGGGAGACCACCAAAGAAGTCCAGGGCAGCTATGTGGAGGCAGGCAAGGGCAAACCACCTCTGAATGTCTCTCGCCTTGAAAACCCCGCTGTTATTTAACCTTCTTATCCCGCCGTGCCTCCAACGAGATCAAGGTGGCATTCACAGTCCTCCAGCTCTCCATTTCAGCCTTAAAACAGAAACAGGGGCCAATGGCTGGCCTGAGGAAATTTGAACCCATGGTCTCCCTCAAAGCATACCGGTGTTTTGGGAAGCTTCAACTGGTCTGGAATATGGCATCATTCTGAGAATGGAGAACTGGTTCTAGATGCAGCTGGAGTGGAAGCAAGGGACATATGGTCGCTGATGCCACTTGGGGGGGTCCCCACACAGGGGGAGATTCAACGGCGTTCTCCAGTTGCGAACTCCCATCTTTATAGACTTTTGTGACCGTCACATGAAGCTACCAGGCTGAATCACACACTTGCTCAGCGAAGGTCAGTACTGTCTCCTCTCTGATTCTCCAGGTTACAGCACATGGAACAAAAACCTCCCCCAGGACTCAACAGGGATATTGGTTTCTTATCTCATTACATATGCTAACTCATTCAGTCCTCACATATGTATTCTCAACAAGAAAGACTATACATCCTCCATATTTTAGTGTGTTTCTTTTTCAGAATAGTATATTAGAACACTGAATGTAATGCAAGGAATATTGGAATGTTTTGCTGACATCCAACCCAAAAAGAAATTTAAAATGTTGTTAAGTTACCTCCACGCCTGAGAGGAGATGAATGGAGAGTTACGGGTTACTCCCCACAACTAGAAAAGATACCTTTACACATTTATCCCCTATTTTGACATATTTATTGCTTTGCTGTCCTTTCCCCCCTTAATTAAATCAAAACAACTGTTGACCTTATAACCTTAGCTTGTTATTTCGTTTTGTCTTTGCTTATCTTAAAACATCTTCACCCCATTACATGTTATTTTGCTGTTCAGCCTTTTCTCTATAAGTTTAAACTCTACC
Organism: Lepidodactylus listeri; assembly: GCA_029233225.1. NCBI lineage: Eukaryota > Metazoa > Chordata > Lepidosauria > Squamata > Gekkonidae > Lepidodactylus > Lepidodactylus listeri. The sequence goes on from JARCFY010000022.1 coordinate 4,204,457, forward strand.
TTCCATTCCAATGTATTTGAAAAAGCGTGCATGCACACGAAAGCTCATACCTTGAATAAACCTTTGTTGGTCTTAAAGGCGCCACTGGACTCTAAATTAGGGTCTCAGGCAGAGGTCTTTCCCATCTCCTGATTGTTTTGAATGGAGATGCCAGGGATTGAACCCGGGACCTTCCACATGCAAAGCAGATGCTCTGCCACTCAGCCATGGCCTCCCCTCCCGTTAGCACACGCACGTTGGAACAGAAAACTGCAATCTGGTGCTAACCCCATATTCCCACCGATGGTGGAAGTTTCACATCAAAGGGAGTCCTTGCCGAGTAGGAACAAAATGGCCCCTGCCTGTTTCTCAATCCCTGGACCAATTAGGCGATCTTTCCACCTTCTGGAGGATATTCAGCAAAGAGAAATGGATAAGTGCTGCAAAGAGCTGGAGCGCATACTGATGCAGAACAGCGGCCCTTTGGCAGCTTGAAGCATTGGAGAAGAGTTACCCCATGGTGGGGGGAAACCTGCCAAAGCCATCTGCCCCACTCAGGGGTCGGCCCGGACCCTGGGGGGGGGGGCAAACTCCTCAGGCGCAAGAGCCGGAGTTCAAGATACAGATGTTAAAAATCTCCTCTCCCCTCTTTTCCCGTGACCTTTTAATCACACCATAAATCATCAGTGCTTCTCAGAGGGGCGGAATTGCCTAGCCGAGACTTGCGTGCAGGGTTCTCTTTTCTCTACCGCTGCATGGAGCTTGCAAGGACGAAGGACCGTTCCCGCTTGGTAGGGGAACTCTGGAAAAAAAACAGTCTGCAGGCCTGAGATTTCACATGAAAAAAAGAGGAGGAACCCCCCCATCTCTGTCAAGCACTCATGTGCATCAGGTGGAGGGAAGAAAAGTAGCCAATAAGAGAAAGGGGACAATTCCCATCTTTAAATACGAATCCCTTTTATGGTACCTAACCAAACAATGACAGATTCTGGTGGGCAGCCGTGTTGGTCTGAAGCAGTAGAGCAAAGTTTGAGTCCTGTGGCACCTGAAAGACCAACAAAGGTCCTTCCGCACTAGACCTTAAATCCGGTCCAACCCTGTCCCCGAACTTACATTCTACACTAAACGCGAATTCACCCCTGTAATTATCTCGGGGTAATTTTTGTTTCCACATTACATTGAGGTCACCCCGGTTTCGCCCCACACTTGTCCCGGGACAAACAGATGCTGTTATAACCAGGGATAAACGCAAGGTATTGTGTCGCGAGTTGAACTCTGATAAAACCAGGGATGAGATCCAAGTGCGGAAAGGACCAAAGTTTCATTCAAGGTATGAGCTTTCCTGTGCACACACCCTTCCTCAGACACAGTGGAACGGAACTTACCAGTCCATACATATCAGATAGAGGTTCAACAGCAAGTTAGCATACAATATAATGAAATGTTTTAACAGATGCAAACAGGAATAACAAGCTAAGTTTATAAGGTCGTCATTGTTCGGATTTAATTCCAGGGAAAGAACAGTGAGGCAAATAAATATGTCAAAGTTGGCGATAGATGGCCAGTTTTGACATATTTATTTGCCTCACTGTTTCCCCCCTGGAATGAAATCCAAGCAGTGGTTACGAACAATAATATTTAGTGTTCTTAGATTACTTTCAGTTTTCAAAAGCACTTCACACACACACATTATGTGGCTAGATCAAGACGGGTAGCTGTCTTAGTCTGTCTGTAGCAGTCGAAAAGAGCCAGAGTCCAGGAGCACCTTAAAGACTAACAAAATATGTGGCCGGGGAGGAGCTTTCGTGAGTCATTGCTCACTTCTTCATATACCTCTTCACTGCTCACTTCTTCTTCAGGTATCTGAAGAAGGGAGCAGTGGCTCATGAAAACTCCTACCCCACCACATATTTTGTTAGTCTTTAAGGTGCTCCTGGACTCTGGCTCTTTTCTACTACATTACGTGGCCACAACTCTTACAACAGCTCCACAGAGTCGATTAGCATTGCGATCCCTACGTTGAGGACGGGAAGTCTGATGAGTTCTGGACTGGAGCAGGATTCGAACAGATCACGACGCACGCTTCCTTGTTCCGTGGAGTTCATCTGCATAGCGTTCGCGTGAGGGAAATGGCACGGAAGGAGCAAAATGGGGGACGGGAGAGCGTCATCGGCTTGCTCTCACTTAATCAGAAACAGCGTGGCGATAGCAGTTAGAGCGTCTGGCTAGGATCTAGGAAACCCAGGTTCAAATCCTCACTGTGCTACGAGGTTGGTTGGGTGTCGCTAGGCCCATCAAGCCAACCTGAATAAGTTGGTTGCAAGGATAGAAATGGAGGAAGGGAAAAGGACTCTGTACACCATCCTGAGCCCCTTGGAGAAAGGGAAGGATAGAAAGGTACTGAAGCAAAGGTCCCCAATGCCACGATGCCTGCTGACACCTTTCCCGGAAACTGCCAGGTAGTTTAGAAAGTGGACAGAGCCAGGTGAAACTTCTGCCCAGCAGGGCTTCTGATTGGCTGTGCAGATTTTTTAAAATTGCTTCGGGAGCGGCTGCTACTACAGCACGGCGGTTGTCACTGTGCGACTGAAGGTAACCCATCTGTATGCAAGAAAACCATTAAAATAATACGGTCATACATCCGAGGAGGAGGAATTGGAGGAGATTGGATTTATACCCCGTCTTTCACTTGGGAGTCTCTGAGTGGCTTACAATCTCCTTTTCCTTCCCCTCCCCACAACAGAGACCCTTTGAGGTGGGTGGGGCTGAAAGAGCTCTGAGAGAACTGCTCTTGAGAAAACAGCTCCGAGAGAACTTGTGACCGACCCAAAGTCACCCAACTGGCTTCATGTGGAGGAGGAGTGGGGAATCAAACCCAGTTCTCCAGATTAGAGCCTGCCACTCGTAACCACGACACCACACTGGATCACAGCTGAAAAACAAGGCACCGCTCGTGTTCTCAAGGATGGCACGGAGAGATGCAGCACCCTTGGCCACGCCTAGCTTTGCCCTGGAGGAGGTGAAGAGGGTAGAACAAGCTGGGTCTCTCAGGATGGACACTCAGAGCTCCCCTGCCTCCCCGAACTGCTCTGCCAAGATCTCCATACGTAAAGAAAAACATTTCTGTTGCTATCAGCCGGCATGTCAAAAGTTCAGTTATGTTATCTCCCTGTCCCTCTCATGTTCTGACACCATCTTGTCTTAGGGCAATTCTGCACCTGGCATTTGCTCCACATTCTCTCAACACTGAGAAAAAAACCGCAGCTCAAAACCACATTCAAATACGCCATACTGACTGCGAAATCACCCCTGAACAGCCATAAATCTATGCAGAAGGTACCATAAAACCAAGATGATAAAAGAAAGCGAAAGCAGCACGCAGTGTAGAGGGTCCCATAAAATCCAACGATCAAAGAAAGTGAAAGCAGCATGCAATGCCGAGGGGAATTTCCATTCCAAGCTGGGTTTCGTAAAACAATGGAGGGAAAAGCCAATGCAGAATCGCCCTAAGAAAAATTTACTTTCATTTCCGATTCACGCCCACTTAGCTTGCTGGAAGACCAGCAAGATTTTCGCGGTACGAGCTTTCAAGAACGAAAGCGCCGATGATCAGGTATCTGCCTAAAAAAGCTTTGACTCTCGAAAGCTTACACCCCGAAAATCGTGTTGGTCTCTAAGGTGCTAGTGGACCCGGATTTAGCTGTTCTACTGCAGACGACCCTCTGTACACATGTTCGTGTGAAACAAACGTTTAAGCAAAATCCAACCATTCCGAACCACTCCCGTTCCATCCTTCAGCCACCTTTGCATGCTGTTTTACGTAGCGGTTTCTCTCCTTTCTTTGTTGTTCTGCAGAAGCAGTTCCCCAGTCTCCCAGACATTCAGGAGCAAGACACCCTCGCGGAGCCTTCGCTCCTTTAACCACAGTTCTGTTCTCTTATTTCATCCCTTCCGATACTGAACCAGAGGGTCTTCGGCTGACTTGGCTCTGTCCAGTTTTAACCACAACTTAGAAAAAATCACCTTTCAGGAACTCGCAGCTGAGAAACTTCTTATTTCTCAGTTGCAACAAGTTGGGGTTTTTTTAAAAAATTCCCCGGGCAAGTTCTGACTTGGTTACATGGTCAGGGTAGAGGTCTTGGATCCCTGAATTCTGGGGTTACTGTGGTACAGAACCAACACCGAGGTATCAGCTGCTTCAAAAATCTCCCTATCACACTCCCCCACTCTGGGCAAGTCATTGTAGAGGGGGGAAGAAGGAGAAGGAGATTGAATTAATACCCTGCCCTTCACTCGGAGTGTCAGAGCAGCTTACAATCTCCTTTCCCTTCCCCTCCCCACAACAGACACCCTGTAAGGTAGGTGAGGCTGAGAGAGCTCTTTCAAGGATTGCTCTTGAGAGAACAGCTCTGAGACAACTTGTGACTGACCCAAGGTCACACCAGCAGCTGCATGTGGAGGAGTGGGGAATCAAACCCGGTTCTCCCAGATTACAGTCCCCACTCTTAACCACTACACCAAACTGGCTCTCCACTAGCCTAGCCCTCTGATCCACAACAGCTGCTGTGATCCCCACATTTTTGTAACTCGCCCCAGAGATCAAGGTGGGGCACACAGCTCTCCCTTCCTTTACTATATCCTGTGAAGGCAGACAAGAAAGAGGGTGCAAATGCCCCAGGGTCACCCAGCAAGCCTCACAGCAGAGCGGGGATGCGAACCCAGGTCTCCTAGAACCTAGTCCAACCCACCACACCAGTGCAACACCTACCCGCAAAGTTGTCAACTCTGGGTTGGGAAATTCCTGGAGATTTGGGGGTGGAGCCCAGAGAGGGCACGGTTCTGTGGGGGGAAGGACCTCAAACTCCATGATGTCACAGAGTCCATCCTCCAAAGCAGCCATTCTCTCTAGGAGAATCTCTAAGTTCTGAAGACCAGCTGTAATTCTCCAAGCTCCACCTGAAGGTTAGAAATCATACCTACTGGCTCTAGCCAAGAGGGCAAGCTACATTTGACCCCAAGGGTCTATCCATGGAGGAAGCCGCATCAAGGCCACGTGGCAGATGATCTTGGGGATCTGATCTTAGCTGACGAGATATTTCAACCAGAGGTAACAGTCGCTTCAGGAAAGGTATGTAGAGTTAGGCCTTCCAGGCCACCAGATACTCCGAGCCTTAAATAACTCACAGGGCCTTGGTGTGCCATTTCCCGTTGAGTGAGCTGCGCCGATGAACAGCCATCCTATCGGCATGGGACTCAATTGGCTGCCAATGCCTCTCGTTCGAGCCGTGAGCTATTGACAAGTGTAAATAATGAGGGGGCTTGCGCGCTGACACACTCCAGAGAGCCCCCTCGTCAACTCCCGGATCAATGCCATTTATTGAGCCCTCGTCGTATCCCCAGATGGCGAGCTCCACCCTGCCCCTTGCCGGGCGGTAATTGGGGGGTTTCATTTCATTTTCAATGCTATCGACGTTCGCCCTGTCAAGACGCTGACCAAGACAACTTGTCAGTCCGAATTACAGTGCAAATTAAATGCAAAAGGGTAACGAGACCGAGAGGCTAGAGATCCGGCCTGAAAAGATCGTTTTTAAAGGGGGGGGGGAACAACCCTAACCTATCGTGTAAGACTGGACCTGCTATGCCGCATAACTGAAAGTGGGTGCAGCACGACAGACCCGCAGTGGACATGATGGGGAATGAAGAAGGGTAATGGTGAAGGGAAAGGTTGTAAATGGTTTGCAATGCAGCCGCCGCCCCAGGTGGCAAATCTGGGGCACCCTTAAAGGGAGGCAGAACAGAAACCCAGTGCAGCCCGTCAGCAGTTCCCGTGTGACCAGGCAGCAGATTCACGACAGGCCAAAGGAAGTCCTGCTTCACACAACGAGCAGCTATCCCGTGAAACCACCGCCCAAAGATGTGGTGAGCGCCAATGGCCTTGATGGATTTAAAAAAGGGGCTGGAGACATTTATAGCGGGTGGGCCTGCCATTCGCCACAATAGCCAAACCGGTCTTCCAGATTCAGAGGACGGATGCCTCCAACAGTTGGCAGTGGAGAGCTACTTCCAGCAGGTGCTCACCGACAGTATCCCTGTCACTTCTGTTCTGTCCACAATTGGAAAAAAGGAGGTAGACATACCACTGGTTTGACCCAGCCAGGCCTCCGTAATATCCTTCCATGCGTGCACTCCACTCAAGTGAACAAAACATTCAGAACATCAGAAGTGTGTTCTTCCCCAGTTCTGGTTTATTTGAATAAGGCTTGGGAAGGAGAATTTCACCATCTTTGTTGTCAGAAAATGGTGCCACGGGCATTTTCTTCCACGGGCATCAAACAGGCCCTTTTCCTCCCTTTTCTCCAAGGCTCTCTGATTCCAAGCCACTCGGTCAAAGCCAAACACTCTGCAATGAGCCACGTCACACAAAGTGCCCACTCGAGCTTGCCAAAGACCCGAATGGTCCAGGAAAGCGTGTGGCTTTGCTCTGGCATAGCTGGCACTTAGGGATCTCCATTCCTCCGCCATGTTTTCATTTCAACAAAAGGTTTGCAATGAAAGTGAAATGGGGGCAAGCAAAGACCAGGCTGTAAAGTGGAGAAGGAAAGGAGATGGACTACTTCGGCTCCCCACGATGGGCAAGCAGGGCTGGACACACTGTACGTACAAGGAACCAGAACTCCACTTCCACTTTCTGCTATCTTGCAGTTCAGTCCTACACCAGCCCTGCCTCATGACCAGCCCCTGGGCCAAACTCTACTTCTCCCCATTGACCTCGAGAATCTAGGTTGGCAGATCATGGTCCAGACTGGCACCTATGGCCCACCAGAACCATGTTTGGGCTACAGAAGGTGTCCAAAAATTGACTTTCGGGGATCAGCTCTCTCTGGGGTGTCAAGAAAGTCCATCAATCACCTTTTCTAAAGCGATCCGAGGCCCATCCAAAAACACATCTGCAGACTAAAACCGCTGCCAAGTTCCAGCTTGAGAACGGGCAAGTTAAAACCTGGCTCTGTCTTCTTCGAACAGCAAGTGTTCCCGATCGCAGATGGAACGCGGGCGTGCATGCCGAGAGGGCATTTATGGGTCTCCCGGTAGTAAATCAATAGCGGCTGGGTCAGACTTCCCCCATCTGCAGGGATGCTTAACAAGGTCACCTCTGTATTCTCCACAGATTAATGAGGAGAGATTACTAATATGGCCCAAGTGACAAGCGAGTATATTAACGTAATTCTCTCCTGCTTGTAATCAATTTGCTCTCGTAAAAAGAGTCACGGCTATTTTGGATCGCAGAGAAAAGCGAGGGGTTGTCCCCAAAGGCTTCCAATTTGGCCAGAGAAACTCACAACACGCCATTCTTCCACCACTCTCAATGTGGAACATGATGCTTCTGAAATGTTTGGCAGAGTCTTAGTTTGAGCTCGTTTTAGAAGTCTTGGTCTGCAGCTAAACAGTTAGATTCAAGTCCGGTCGCAACAACAATCCGGACCAACAAGATTTTGAGGGTATAAGCTTTCGAGAACCAAAGTGAGCTTTGACTCTCAAGAGCTTATTTTAAGCTAGGGACTATCCCCGAGACCCATGTTCGATATCTGAGCCAAGTTCTGTTACTTGTGCAGAGTGGGTTTCCCTGCCTTTGATCAGGAGCCGCTCTACGCACCTGAGAAGTGACCCTATGCCCTGGGCCTACAACTTACAGCCTGTGCCCATCGCACATATAAACTGATCAACTGAGCTGGTGTAAGAATACCACCACAATGTCACCTAACTAATACTGTTTAACCTTGAAACTTCTGCTTTCGGACTTTACTGAATTTTGTTCGAGCACTTTAGGACAACTAATAATTTAATTGTTATGGTGTTTTTATGAATGATTTTAATTGTATTTATATATGCATTTTTATGTAAGCCGCCCTGAGCCTGCCTTGGCGGGGAGGGGGGTATAAATTGAATGAATGAATAACATCAGCCTATCTGAACCCAGCCCCCCAACTGGGTCTCTGGAGATGTCAACAGTACTGTCCCCACTGTCTTGTATGTCTTTTTTGTCCCCTTACAATTTGATGTCACGCTATGGTGTTAGGTACCTCGATTCCAAGGAGATAAGGCGAGATATAATAATTTAAATAAATACTACACAAAAGGAGTTTGGAGAGAGTTTTTATGGATTTTCCAACAAGATTTAATGTTGGGGGGTTAAATATCCCCAAAAAGTGTACTTTCAAGATTAATGGTTTCCCAACAAGTCAAAATACTTCCCCTTTAAAAAAAACACAAATTATCTTGCAAATCCTTGAAAGAAAGAATATAACAACACAAAACACAAGCAGACAATTTATGTTATAACAGCTGTATAGGCTTTATTTAGTTAGATGCCTGCATGCCACCTTTTTTGCGCCATTCTGCTGTATACTTTAAAAACTTCTGTTTTGTCTTTCAGGCAAGAAGGAAATTCCGTGTGTGTGTGTGTGTGTGTGTGTGTTTGAGAATTAATAAAAGGAAATGGGGGGGGGGGAAATAAAGGCCTCCTCACTAGGGTCGCCAATCTCCAGGTGGTGGCTGGATATCTGGGGTCACAACTGATCTCTAAGTGGCCAAGATCAGGTCCCCCGGGAAAAAAACATCCGCTTGGGAAGGTGGACTCTCCAGCATTATACCCCATCCTCCCCAGGCTCCACCCCCCAAATCTCCAGGAATTTCCCAACCTTGAGCTGGCAACCTGATGAAGATGATTTTTGAACGTCAGCTTCGGCTTTGGAGAACGGCTGCTTATTTTTTGGCCAAGTAAGCAAACCGCAGATAGGTGCCGGACGGCCTCCGAAGGCAGATGGGGCTCCATCTAAAGTGCTTTGAAAAGCCATTTAGGAGCTCAAATCCTGGTATTAAAGCAAACCTTTCATTAGCCAGCTCCTCAGTCCCCATCCGGGCTTAATACAGCGGGAAAAGTTCTCTTCTCTCCGCGCCCCCCTTACAAAGGTCAGTAATAAGCCTTTAAGCCCGCTCTCCAATTAACTTTTGTGCTTCCCTCACCAAACTTCCTCTAAGTTGCCCACTTCCTCCTCTGAGCAATTGTAATTATTATTTTTTTAAAAAAAGAAAAAGAAAAGAAAAACACACAGAGAAAATCCCGGAATGCAGATTTAAGTAACAGCTGAAGGACAAATGCCTGAAGCTCACCCCACTAAGTTCAGCCCTCGCTTTCCAGTTGTCATTTTTTAAAAGCCGCCAGGAGTGGAGGGAAGAGAGAGAACAGTGTACCCATTTGGGGGTAAAGTGCTAAAAGACATGTCTGTTTTTCAGGGGGGAGTAAGAGCAGGGCACGAGCAGTGGAGAGGATCATCAGACCCTTCTTCCCACCCACCGACCCCAGTACAAATTGACCAAGCTTCTGAGAAAACAGATTTGCTGCTTCCCCAGCTGGAGAGCCAGTTTGGTGTAGTGGTTCAGGAGAGTAGACTTTAATCTGGGAGAACCAGGTCTGATTCCCCACTCCTCCACATGCAGCTGCTGGTGGGACCTTGGGTCAGTCACAAGTTCTCTCAGAGCGGTTCTCTCACAGGCAGTCCTCGAAAGAGCTCTTTTAGCCCCACCGACCACACAGGCAGTGTTCCCTCTAAGCTGAGTTAGCTCAAGGTTTTTGAGCCTCTGGCTCACTCGTTTAAGCTCTGCTCAGGAAGGAGGGCTCCAGAGCCAACTAATTTCTGCAGCAGACAAATCGCTCGCTCACAACATTAATGCCAGTAGCTCACAAAGTAGTCTTTTTGCTCACAAGACTCCACAGCTTAGAGGGAGCGTTGAAAAACCCAAGTAGCCATTTCTGTTCTGCCGAAATAAAAACCCACTGCCTTTGTTAGGAGCAAACCAGGGCTACTATGGGGTTTGTGAGCTTAAGAGCGACACAGAATGATTCGTCAGGTCAGGGTGGTTGGTTTTCCCATTCTTGTTCTTAATGCAACCCCATTCTGGACAGTCACGGCCAGTTCAGACCCCAGCGGTGAGAGGGTGAGAGAGCTAGTGTGGGATACAACTTAGGAACCGAAAGACTCGGGTTCAAATGCCCACTCATCCACAAAGCTCCCTGTATCACCTTAGGGCAGTCACTTCCTCCTCAAGTGGCCGGCCAGCTCTGGGTTGTGAAATACCTGGAGATTTTGGGGAGGGTGAGATTTGGGAGAAAGAAATGCTCCCTCTAAGCCGTGGAGTCTTGTGAGCGAAAATTCCACTTTGTGAGCTACTGGCATTAAAGTTGTGAGCGAGCTGTTTGGCTACTGCATGAATTAGTTTGCTCTGGAGCCCTCCTTCCCGAACTAGGACAAAAATGTGTGAGCCAGAGGCTAAAAAACTGTGAGCTAGCTCACACTAACTCAGCTCAGCAGGAACACTGGACCTCAGCAGGGAATATTGCAATAGAATCCACCCTCCAAAGCAGCCATTTCCTCCATGATAGTAAAAAGATGCCCCTGACGAAGAGAGCGGTGTTTCTTGAAAGCTTATGCTGCAATAAAGTTTGTTAGTCTTAAAGTTGCTGCTGGGCTTTTTACTATTTCATAGCAACAGACTAGCACGGCTAACTCCTCTGGGTCTATTTTCTCCAAGGGAACTGATCTCTGTCTGGAGATCAACTGTCATACTGGGGGGTCTCCAAGACCCACCTGGAGGCTGGTAGCCCCACCTACTCCCCCCTCCGCCAGTGTAACATCTCAGCATTATTGCAAGGATTGTAACGGGGAAAGCAGAAGCTTGGATGCCACTCCAAGCTGCTCAGAGGAAGGATTAAAAACGTAACGAGATAGAAAGAACCTCAGTGTCGCTTTAAAAGTTGGCTTGGAGAGCCTTTGGTGGCAAAACCAAACTTTCTGATCAACGGCTCAGTGTCGAGAGCAATCCGAGATCTGTGTCAATGTCACCACAGGAACGGAGAAAAACTAATCCTGTTAGAAATGTGGCACGCCGGAGAAGATACATTGACGGGGAACTTTCCTTTGGAAACACAAAACCCGGCAGATCTCTGGATCCGTCAGCGGCACAGCAAACTGGCACGGCCCTTATGTTAGCAGAGGGGCAGATTAACTTTAGAAATGCACACGAGAGAGGGATGACGCCCACGCCTCAGCCTATGCAGAGACACAATCCCTGGGCCCCCGCCTGCAAATCGTCTTTACCATTTTCATTTTGCAGAACAGAAATAAACAAAAGCCGGGAAAGAAGCTGTTTTGAAACAGGCCTCGGGATTGCAAAGAACTCTTCTTTGAGAGCCAGTTTGGTGTAGTGGTTGGGTGCGCAGACTCTAATCTGAGAGAACCGGGTTTGATTCCTCACTCCTCCACTTGCACCTGCTGTATGACTTTGGGCAAGCCATAGCTCTGTACCAGTTGTTCTCTCAAGGACAGTTGTCTCAGAGCTCTCTCAGCCCCACCTATCTCACAGGGTGCCTGTTGTGGGGAGGGGAAGGGAAAGGAGTTTGTAAGCTGCTCTGAGACTCCAAGTGAGTGAAGGGCGGGATATAAATCCAATCTCTTCTTCTTCTCTTTGAGACAGAACAGCAACGCACCCCCCAGCACGGCACCCGAAGAGGCGGGCTACACCGAACGCTTCTAGCACCCTAGAGCCAGCTGGATTCATTTATTTAATTCCTTTCCATCCCAACTTTCTCCTCGCCGGGGATCGAAAGTGGCTTCCATCCTTCTCCTCTCCTCACAACAACCCTGTGAGGTAGGTTAGGCAGAGAGCATCCCGTGAGCTTCTGTGGTACAAGCAGAGATTCGAATCTGGTTCTCCCAGACCCTCGTCTGACACTCTTAACCACACACTGCACTCATTTTGTTTGCGGGGCAAACTATAGAGTCATTTATCCCCTGTTTTTTCATACTTATTGCTTTGCTGTCCTTTCCTCCCCCTTAATTAAATCAAAGCAACTGTTGACCTTATAACCTTAGCTTGTTATTTAGTTTTTTCTTTGCATATCTTAAAACATTCTCATCATGTTACACAAAAGCTGGTTTGATGTACTGGCTAGGAGCACGGACTCTAATCTGGGAGAACCAGGTTTCATTCCCCAATCCTCCACTTGCAGCTGCTGGATGACCTCGGGCAACTCATTGTTCCATCAGAGCTATTCTCTCAAGGACAGTTCTCGAGAGAGCTCTCAGCCCCACCTGCCTAATCGGGTGTCTGTTGTGGGGAAGGGAAGGGAAAGGAGTTTGTAAGCTGCTCTGAGACTTCTTAGGGGAGTGAAGGATGGTGTATAAATCCGATCTCTTCTTCTTAATTTGCTGCTCAGCCTATGTCTGTAAGTTTGAACGCTACCTTCCATTCCAATGTTTCTGAAAAACAGCGCGTGCATGTGAAAGCTCATACCTCAAATAAACATTTGTTGGTCTTAAAGGTGCCCCTGGATTATAAATTTGTTCTATAGCACCCGCTGTTGCGGAAATGTTATTTGAATCTACACAACCAATCAGATTTCAAATGGGCAATTGGAAGTCCAAATGGGCAGAAGCCGTGCCCGACCCCACCCTCTTTCTGAAAACACTCGGTGGACACCCGGAAAGATGTTAGCGGGAGCCACAACACCCCCCGGGCACCAAGTTGGGGACCCCTGAATCACATATTTCAAAGCATCTCTTTCCTTTGTGCATCCCCCAGATAAATAAACAGTTGACTCAAACGCTAAGCTTCTGGCGGTTTTCAGAAGGAGCACCCTGGCAGGCAGACAATTCCTCAAAAAGAATATGGTTTTGCTGTCACAGTTTCAGTGCAGTAGCTCGGAACTGGAAATCTATAGAGAACTCTGTACTGGACCGAGGGCCAGATGTTAGCACCCTTGTGGCTAAGAGAAAGGAGAGCCAAACATTTCACACATGCTAAAGGAAACAAAGATGTTAAGTCATAAGGCAACTTGCTTGGCGAAAAACTCTCTAACAATATGAAAAAGAAGGCTGGGAGCTCTTGCCAACGGCATCTCTCCTACTCTGATGGCAAGAATGGCACGGATCCGAGGCACAATTTCCCCCTCTGCAAGGTTGTGATAGAGACCGCTCTTCTCAAAGATCAGCAGTTCCAAATCCACTTGTCCAAACCCTTGCCATTCAACAAAAGTCCTGGGAGTTCCAACCAGCTCCGTCTTGTGTGTATTTTCTCTGCAGGATATACAAATATTCTCAAAATTTAAACAGGCTGGAGAAGGGTACCATGGCTTGGTTATATCCAGGCTACACTACTACAGTGCACTCCTCGTGGGGCAGCCCTTGTAGACTGTTTGCAAACTTCACCTGGGTCAGAACACCGCAGGTAGAATGCTGGTTGGGGCTTACCACACATTACATCACCTACACTGGCTCTCAGGTTGCTTCTGGGTCCAATTCAAAGTGCGAGTCTTGACCTTTGATCCTCTTTGACCAGGACTCGCGCCCAACTCTCAGCTGCCCAGCGCCATAGACCTTTAAGACAGACATCAGCCACCGCAGTAGTCTTATTCCACATCCAAGGAGGAAAACACCCCCTAGGCTCCAGTTTCACGAGCACACAAATCAAGACTCAAAGGTGAGGGAGGTATAATTGTAGAAGATAAAAGAGACCAGCTTGGGTTCCCCCCCCCCTTTTCAAGTTCTTGCCTTTAATCCTCTGCTAATTGCTTTTGATGGGGAACATCACAAACAACGGAGGGTGTTGGAAACTGCACAGACGTCATGGGGCTTCAGAGGAATAAGCAAACGGTGGCATGTCCAGGACAAACTATAAAGCTAACTCAGGGCTTGTTAAAAAACAAAAACCATCAGACCAGTTGGTCCCTTTGAACTGCATAGGAGTCTTTCCCCCCCCCGCCCCCCGCTCCCCAGTTATGGATTGTTCAGATGTATTATACAAACTCCTCTTGAGCTGTGCCAAAGACTTCTGGTTGATACGCCAACGACTATATCGACGAGACTGACTCGCACCTCCTCCCGTTTCAAGCTTGCCCCCCACAAACCGATTGTTCCAAGCTGGTTCAGGTACACCGGACACACCTGTGTGACCGTTCCGCAACAGAGACCTGCATTTGTTTTTTCCAGCTAGCTGCATTTATCTCACAGGGACAGGTGGGCACCCAGGGTTGCTAGGTTCCTTCCAGCCGTTGGTGGAGGTTGAGAGGGTATGGCTGCCAGATCCAGGTTGGGAAACTCGGAGAGATTTGGGGATGGAGCCTGGGAAGGACAGGGACCTCAGTGAGGTGCAAGGCGGTGCAGTCCACCCTCCAAGGGCTGCCATTTGCTCCAGGGGAACTGATCTCTGTCGTCTGGAGATGAGCTGTAATTCTGGGGGATTCCCAGGTCCCACCTGGAGGCTGGCATTAATATGGGCACAAGATGTTGCCATGCCCAAGCTGAGGAGCCGGATTGGGAGGATTTTTCCCCTGACCCCTTTCAGAACCTCGGTGAAATCTCCAGACCCCAGCACTATATACTGAAAAGCATCCAGTTAAGCAACATAGCTTCGTGGCGCCTAAAGTCCTAGATTCAGTTTCAGCCACAGACTGATTACGTGCCCTCAGGCACACCACTCTCTCCTAAGGCCTCAGTCTACCCCCTCCTCTGTCTGTAGAATGGGAACAACACAGGGCCCGGTGTACAGGATTCTTGGCAGGATTTTCGAGGCAACACTCTGAATGGCAGAGATGTCCTATATAAGCACGGGTAATTGTGGTTCCTTCAAAGAGAAGAATCACACGGCCAGTCCCTAAAAGACAGCGTGATGCAGTTGCTGAGAGCATGGCGTTAGGATTCTGGGTTAGCATGGCTTCGCCTTTTTCCTGGATCAGAGACTAACCATCTGACATATGAAGGATTACACCACATACATCTGATGTAGCGGGCTCTGGCCCATGGAAGTCGATGGCACATTTAGGTCCTTTCCGCACTTGGGTCTCATCCCTGGTTTTATCAGAGTTCAACTCGCGACACAATACCTTGCATTTTCCCCTGGTTATAACAGCATCCCTTTATCCTGGGACAAGTGCGGGGCAAAACCGGGGTGACCTCAATGTAACGTGGAGACAAAAAAATGCCCTGAGATAATTACAGGGGCGAACTCAAGTGTAGTGTAGAATGTAAAAATACCCCAAGATAATTACAGAGGCGAACTCGAGTGTAGTGTAGAACATATGTTCCGGGACAGGGTTGAACCAGGATTTAAGGCCTAGGGCAGAATCAGTCTTTCAGGTACCACCGAACTCTCTGATCTGCAGAGAGATTTGAGGGCCAATTCGGAAGGTCTGGACCTTTCCCAAAACTGACACAGCTACGCTGAGAGACAACGCAGGAAGGTTTCAACGAACATAATAATGTCTTTCAAGACATGCCATTTGCACAAGCGGATACCCAAGTGGTCTGAGCTCCCACCCCTGCTCACCGCGCTTTAGAAACGCAGCTCCAAATAGCTAAGGTGTCGTTTTTCACGAGGGATAAAAATTCTCATCATTCTTGGACTATCGGTTAAGCTATTCAGGTTACCCTCTCGAATGCCAAGCCGGGCTTGCTCTTTCTTCTGCCCCTCGTCTCGGAGGGCGGGAGGTCCCCCCCCCCGAAGAATTAGACTGAGGCTTCCAAAAAATGACAGCGTCTTTTGTTGCGATCAAAAGAGGATCTTTCCAGAAAAGGTACGACAAAAGAAAACGAAGCAAAAAAAAAAAAAAACCCACCTCGACAAAAAGATGCTCACTTGTGTTGTGTTTGTATGTTTGCAAAAGGAAACGATTCCTAATTCAAAGGATGTCAACTGGCAGTCAGAGAAGGAACCGCCTGCGACGTTCTTCAGTTGTAGCTACAGAACTCCAGATTGGGATTAAAACAGCCCAGGGAAATACAAAGAGCGCTCTCTTGCAAAAGAGGGAGTTTACGGCTTTACATATTTCTCTCTCTCTGTCTCTCTCTCTTAAATAATGCACTGAAGATGATCAACAATCCCACAGGTGCCGGGGAGGGGGCCTGACACGCTGGCAGTTAAGAGCTTTTGGCATGATTCGGGTCTGCGCGGCTTATTTAAGCATTTCAGAAATGTTGACACGACTTTGGAAAGATCCCCAGGAGCCAAAGAGAGCTCAGCTTTTTGTTCTTGCCTCCCGAGACACTCTCACACGCCCCTGTTTAAATACTGCCGGCACCTGCAACCATACACGATCCTAAATACGCCCAAATTAAAGAACAATCTTCTGCCAAAAAAAGAGGGGGGGAATGAGGAAAGAAGGAAAACAAACAGAAGTTTAACAAGCTTAAGAGAAGATAGATATCTTTGCTTATTTTTCTTTAAAAGGCTCGGGCCTAGCTGTTGGCGCATCGCTATAAGGCGCGATCTGGCCAACATACTACGCCGATTTCGACAGGAGAGGCGATGGCACAGGCTCAAGATCTTTGCCATCAAGATTACAGGACTCGCATGCTGATCCTGGCCTTGTATACAGACCCTGGGTTCAAGGGGGCTTATTTCCCAGAGACAGCAGCCTGGGAAGGACTTAACTGCAGCCGGATCGTGGACGTTCATCTTGTATGTTGGAAACAAAATGCAACTGGTTACAGCTCGCCAGTCCAGCTCTCCCACTTGCATGTCTGGAGACCCTGCTGTGGACAAAAAAAATTTTTTTGGGGGGGGGGAGAAGAACACTTGCCCATTAAGACTGCCCAGGAATTCCCAAGAAACAAAGTTCTAAAATGCATCAAGAAGGAAAACTCCCCCCCCTTAATTATAGCCCCATCAAGTAGTAAGCCTACGATGCCAACGCCTCACACATTTTTTAATTAAATGTTAGCATGACGAGTGGGCAAGCCCATGGCATACGTCTAATCGTTTTTTTTTAATAGTCCTATTTTCGAAGCACTGCAGGTACATACAAATCCGAGGAATGAGACTATAAATTATTGTCGTGACGTTCCAGTTGGTTGGTTGCTTTTTTTTTTAATGAAAAGAAACATGTCTTTTAAAGTACTGCAAATAAAAACTTCCATTAAATAATTTTGGTATCTGGAGGGGAAGAAAGGTACCCTTACTCACCTTTTTCGAACAGCAAGGTGACATTAGATTTAGTTAGGGCACCTGAATTTCAGCATGTTTACAGCTGCAGTGGAAGTTATGGAATCAGCTTTCATGTGAAAGCCCCCTCAAGGTAACAGCCCCCCCCTTCCAAATTGCCCAAAAAACCCCAAAGTGACACATGCCACCAAAAACATGTTGGCTTTGAGCCAGCTAAAAGGTGGTCTGATCAAAGCTCTGCTCCTATGCGGGGAAAAGAAGCCATGAATCCAAAACACCATGCCATTTTTTTATGCTTTTGAGGTCTTCTGCAACCCCAAGCCTTTTTACTTGGGAGTAAGTCTCAGTGAAATGTGAGGGATTAAGCTTTGAGAAAATTCGGACGGGCTCTGAGCTACGCACCCATGGAAAGCAATGCTCCGAATGTTCAGCATACCGAACTTGTTGAATTATTCTCCGCAGAGTTTCACACTGGCTAACTTTACTTCTGGATCAGAGCCGCTGTTAGGATTTGCTCCAAAAGAGACAGGAGGGGAAGTCGTCCACGATTTCAGGCATTAGAAAATGGCCGTTTTGAATTCTCTCCCCCCCCCCCCCTTTCCCTCTTCCAAGATTAATGTCCCGGATACATTCATGGACTTCTAAAGCGGAGATAAATCTGCTCCAGACGTTTCCCCTGTTTGGCCTAGGTGCAAAGGATTAATATATAGCATATGTACAGTAGCTGGCCCTTCTCGTAGCCCGGCCCACCTAAAGAGCGCATTGCACCAGAAGTACACAAAATCCCTTGGATCAGTTCCGTCTCGTTGCAACGCAGTCTCGAAAACTAAACAAGAATTTGACTCAAAATCAAAATTTTGCCAAGTCCCTCCCCCGCCCCTCTTCACTCTCCCTCTCAGTTCTGTTCAGTCAGTTCAAAATCTGGCCCTGACATACTTTTTTAAAGAGGGATTTTGAAAAAAACAAAACAAACCCCCAACAGACTCTCAAAGTCACTCGCATTTCCTGAAGCTCTTGCAACCCTTCCAGTTATTTACCCCTCCAGAGGCCTTGAAGTTCAGTCTCATGCAAATTTTTTACTCACAAGTAGGCCCCCCAAGCTCCGAAGGAGCTTCAGTATACATGAGATAACCACCTAAAGAACTCTAGTGGGCCAATGGATGCCTTTCGAGATGCTACGACATGGTGTCGTCTTACATACCTGAGCGATGCTTTTTGAACTTTTTTCCCCCAATGAGGCCTAAAAGATGTTTTAAAATAGGTCTTGGCAGAAGTCAGTCTCCAAAAGTTCCACCCCAAATTGCTCAATTTTTGCTGGAACTCTCCAGAAAAACCTGACGGGAAGATTGCCTTCGAAAGCCCCGGGGGAGGGGGGAGAACCGAAGAGCCACGGCCGAGGGTCTCTCTCCAACAGGGGAAGTGAAACCGGTCAGACTCTCTGCCACCCACGCTCCAGCTGACGCAGAAACTGAGACCCATGGGGGGAAGAACCCCTCCAAGTTGCTGATGCAAAAAGACTTCAATCCCCATTTCCTTTCCAACAGACAAAACCCCTATGTTTACTCCAAAGCAACTCCCACAAAGGAATCTGGGATAGAAAACAAGGTTCCTACTTCGCATTTGAGAGACTATCTTCAACCATGGGATTTCTGATTTATCCCTGTCATCTTTTAGTACCCCTCTCCGCAACAAACACAGTATGTAGACTTCGGCAATTCACTTTCTCCCCCCCCCCCCCCCCCGCCCGGAAGTTGACCCATCTATAAAACAGGATTTTTGCTGTCCTGATGCTATGTACAAACACCGGCTCTCCATCACCTGCACCGCCCCATCAGCTTCATCATTTCATTCCCAACCGAAACAAAGCGCAAAGGATGTGCTAGTTAACCGCACCGACTAGTGTCCAGCGCTCATCACCCTGGTCTGATCTCACCTCTTCTCTTCTTGTTTCTCCTACACCCTGCCAAACGTTAGACCGCAGTCTCCATGGGAGAGGGACCTAACTCTTACATGCTTACGTCTGTCTGCAACACACCTGCCACATTTGAAGCCCTAGGAACACGTGGAAAACATTCTGCGTGGCTCAGGACACGCCGAGAAAGCCACACTTCCTGACATTCAAGTATCCCTCAGAAGCCGCCGTGTTAGTATCAAAAGAGACAAGAAAGCTAGGGTCCCTCAAAGACTCACAAGTTAGACTCACAAGTTTTTCCATTCCACCAATGTTTCTCTTAAACACTGTGTGCTCTGTGTCCCAAACTCACACGTGCTATGCACCCACCCGGACTCCTGGGTCCCCTCACCTTCCCCCATGCAGAGAGCTAAACAAAAAACCAAAGGCCTTGGACAACGGATAAGTACACGCAATCTCTCACTCTGGGGTTTCTCGCCATGGGGTTTAGCAAGCGCCGTGCCGCTTCTATCGGTATCGATGGGGCTTGCCTAGGAAGCGTTTGCAGTGGATCGTGTCCATTGGGGAGAGCTGGGTTAACTCCAGTTTAATGACACCCCAACGTCACCCCCCTACTTTGTACAGTGCAAACCAGCTATGGGGTGGGTGGGGGGTGGGGATGTTTTATACCAAAAAAGGACTTTGAGATGGAAAAGCATTGTGTGAGAATTCTGTCCGGCCCACTCCAGCGTGGAAATCTTGATTCCAGAGAAGTGGCCACGTTAGAGTGGCAGCAAAGAGACAGAGGAGACCCGTGGCACCTTCAAGACTACCATGTTTGAATTACAGCATCTGTTTTCACAGGATGCTGGATGCACACTCGTAGCGCCCCATTTCTCCTCCACCACCCAAAGAGACCTGCACCAGCGGTTTATTCAGCTGGGGGCAAGGGAAAACAGGGTTGCTACTTGAACTCTAATTCACTAGGGCCCACATTTCCAAATTGCAAAAAGGTTTCCTCTTGCTGAGCTCAAAATGGGAAAGAAAATCCAGCTTGGCTCCACCTGGGAATCCAAATGGCGGCACTGTAGCTTTCATTGAAAGGGCTGGGAAGAGGCAAAGCATATTGCTACAGAGCAGTAAACTAGACAGAGAAATGGGGGGGGGGGGGTGCATGCCACGGTGGGGTTTTCAGAAAGCCCTGAGTGCGGATGCAGCACCTTAACACATTTTTAACATCATGAAGTTGCTTAGAGTGAACAGCCGCAACTTTGGACAGGCACACAGACAGTTTCTAAAGAGACGCGGTAATATTTGGGAGCCGGACGGGTATCCTGGACAGAGCTTAGGTCCAGGAAGGAAGACGAGGCTTAACAAGAGTTTAAAAAAACAAGTCCCTGTAGCCACCTGAACCCAAATCAATAGCCTTTGGGATCTGGGGGGAAGGGGGGAGTTCTCAATAGTCTTCAGGCTTTTGTTACCTTGTCTTTGTGAAATCTAGACCCCCTTTGAAGTCCCCGAAAGCTTTGCCACCGACTTCAAAGGAAAGACAGCTTTCAACTGGCAAAGTTAAGACAGTCTTTCTTATCTTATCCCATAATAGAAAGTTTCATAAAGGAGCAACAAGGGAGGGGAGGGGAGGGGAGGGGGAGGAACAGGAAAAGGAAACATGCATGAAGGTTTTGCCAGAGGACAGCTCGCGACGCAAGTCACGCAGTGCGCAGCTGTGGCCTGCACACTAGCGGCAAAGATCATGTGCACCCCTTGGAAGAAACTATTAGAGTCCATATCGCTGAGACGCTTGGAAAATAAGCTAACTTTTATCAGAACACAGCCCAGGAAAAGAGACCCAAATATGAAAAAAGAAAAAACCCAGGAAGAAAACAGAGCATAACATTGTTTAAAGCGTATCAAAAGTTATTAGATGTGTGATGACATTTATTCAAAGATTGCCGACACCATTAAGAAACTGGAGATATCTTGCGTCTGTCAGGACCCGTTCCGCTAATAAGCTTGTGCCTCTAACTGTAACATACACAAGAGCAAGAATGGTTTTGGGAAAAGACAGATCAAGACAGGCAGCCGTGTGAGTCTGGCTGTAGCAGCCGAAAAGAGCCGGAGTCCAGGAGCACCTTAGAGACAAACCAAATTTGTGGCAAGGGATGAGCTTTCGTGAGTCACCGCTCACTTCTTCAGAAAAGATAGGAACTGGAAGGGCAAACCCGGGTTATTCTGAATTTCTACCCCATCTCTTCCCCTTCCAAAGGCTCCAGGCAAAACCCCACAAGGTTAAAACTAGGTGAGGACAGATTAACCACCACCAGGGCGAGCCTCCTCACATAGACCGCTCAGGTCCATCGAAGGGCAAAGGCACATTTCCAAAGCAGAATAGCCACCGCCAGAGTTGCCTCTAAGCCGAGTGAGTGTGAGCTAGCTCAGTTTTTTAGCCTCCGGCTCAGACATTTTTGTCTTCGCCCAGGAAGGAGGGCTCCAGAGCCAATTGATTTCTGCAGCAGCCAAATCGCCGGCTCCCAGCTTTGATGCCAGTGGCTCACAAAGAAGAATTTTTGCTCACAAGACTCCACAGCTTAGAGGGAGCATTGAAATCCAGAGCCAGGGTTAGATGGGGGGGCTACTCTTGAGTTAACTCCTCTGAAGGCCAAAACTCCTCTGAAGGTTGAGAGCATGAAAAGGAAACACAAGATGAACGCGGGAGTGGAGGAGGGAGGCAGGCAGGCAGGGGAAGAAAGTCACATTGGAGGGGGAGAAACATTTGGGCAAGACGGCGGCTGGGGGGGGGGGGGGATGGACGCAGGGAGCGAGGGAAGGGAAGCCAGCCTCCTGTTTAATAGAATTACGCACGGGTCATTAACCGTAATGAGACCAGCGTGCTCCGACGCGACCCTCAAGGAGGGCTGGGAGCACACTGTGGGCCCGATCCGAGGGGTTAGGTCCAAATGCTCCCTCCAAGCCGCGGAGTCCGGTGGGCAAAAATTCTACTTTGTGAGCTCCTGGCATTACAGCTGCGAGCGAGCCAGTTGGCGACGGCATACATGAGTTTGCTTTGGAGCCCTCCTTCGTGAGCTAAGACAAAAAAGGTGTGAGCGGGAGGCTAAAAAAACTGTGGGCCAGCTCAGACTAACTCAGCTTAGAGGGAACAGTGCTCGGGAGCCCTCCTTCCTGAGCGAAGACAAAAAAGATGTGTGAGCCAGAGGCTAAAAACTGTGGGCTGGCTCCCACTCACTCAGCTTAGAGGGAACCCTGGTTCGGCCCCTGCCCCGAGGCCCTCGCAGTCCCCCAGCAAACCGCTGCGCCCCCCCCCCCCCAAGTCCCAAGTGCGGCGAGAAAGCGAGCGGCGGCGGCGCCTTTGATGCGCATCCCCGGCCAGGTGGGCGCCCCTTACCTGTACCAGCGCAGCCCCTTCTCGTAGCAGCGGTCGAAGAAGTGGGGCTCGGCGCCGACGGCGCGGACGTCCGGGTGGACGCGCAGGAACTCGAGGAGGGCGCGGGTGCCGCCCTTCTTCACGCCGACGATGAGCGCCTGCGGGAACTTCTTGTGGCCGGAGCCGCTGGCCACCGCCAGGCCCCCCGGGGGGAGCGCCGGCAAGCGGGCGCCCGCGGGCGCCGGTTGCGCCTCTCGGTCGTCGCCGGGCGGCGGGAGGGCGGCGAGGATGGCGGGGCGGGGGGCCGGCGGGGCGGCAGCGGCGGCGGCGGCGCCCCCCAGCGGCAGGGGCTCGCAGGGCCCGGTGAGGCAGTAGAGGAAGTAGCTGCAGAGGAGCAGCATGCTGAGCAGCAGCGGGGCGCGGGGCTGCGGGCGCCGCAGCCCGCCCCGGGGCGCCCGCGGGCTCCCGCCGGGGCTACATCCCATGGGGGGGGCCCGCGCCCGCCGCCACCTCCGCCGCTGCTGCTGCCGCCGCCGCCACCGCCGCGCACATCTCGCCGCCTCCGCGCCCAGCCACGCCGCTCCAGCAGCCGCCGCCGCCTCTGACACCGCCCCGTGGGCTGGCCTGGCCCCCGACCGCCCCCTTTGGGCTGCCCCCTCCCGCCCAGGGCGGGACCGGCCCCGGCTCGGCGCCGCCCAGCCGCCGCTGACTCGCGAGGAAGCCCGTCTGGCCGCCGCGGGGCTTGCGCCGGCGCCCACCCGCGCAGCCACCACGACTCTGCAGGGCTGCATTGCCAAAACGCCCCTCATTCAGACCCTGCTCCTCCCCTCCTCCCCAAAAAGCAGCTGGAAGAATCGCTCTCCGGGTTTTGCCCCCAAAACAACCACCCGGCGAGGTAGGTCGGGGTCGCGGCGCCCGATGTCAGGCTCACCCGCTTCGAGGTCTACAGAGCATTCGTTGGCAAATAAATGGGTTAGGGTCAGTGCTCCCTCTAAGCTGCGCAGACCTGTGAGCAAAGATCCTACTTTCTGAGCTGCCGGCATTAAAGTTGTGAGCAGGTGATTTGGCTGCTGCATCAATTAGTTTGCTCTGGAGCCATCCTTCCTGAGCTGAGACAAAAATCGGTACCCTCTAAAAGCTAGGGTTGCCAGCTCCAGGTTGGGAAATACCTGGAGATTTGGGGGAGGGGGTGGAGCTTGGGGAGTGGAGGGACTTCACTGGGGTCTGATACCCAAGATTCCCCCTTCTAAAGCGGCCATTTTTCTCCAGGAGGACTCATAGGGAGAGATCTCCAGCCACCACCTGGAGGCTGTAAACCAGGTACAAGAATGAAGCCGTGATATGATGTCCTGCCAATGCTTGTTACGTATTATAAAGGAAACTTATGCCAAATGTCTACAGTACTGTTTTTACAAAATAAAGTAAATATATAACCACAAAATTGCAGTCCAGTTGTTTTTGTAGTTGTTTCTGTATAAGTATTCATAAGCTGAGTAGATAGTTGATGAGACGAGATTCTCCGGAATAACTCCCGTTTCGAATCTATTGATCTTCTTCCATGCCACTATTTCTGCAGAACAAGAGATGGAGACTCTACATCAGGCGTCTATATATGTTTTAGGCTGCCTTCAAAAATTATGCCCCACACAGGGGGAAAGGATTCCTCCAGTGCACTCTTCAATCAGGTCATACAGCCTTGTCTAGAAATCGCCAGTTGTTCCTCTGTGGTCCTGGAGGAATGCGGAATGAGTCTGGAAACACCCACAGTCTCAGATCATTGCTGTGTTACCCCCCACAGCACTCCCCATGTTAAGAGACCGTTGGAATTGCTCACAAAAAAAAATCCTTTGCCACAGGGCTATGCCGGGCATAAATAGAAGGTCTGAAAGCAGACGAGCTCTTTGGAGGATATACAGGGTCCGAAATTCTGTCCCATTTTCCATTTCCAGGCAAGGCAAAACAGAGCAGGATAAAACCCAGAAACTAGGGATGCCAGCCTCCAGGTGGTGACCAATGCTCCCTCTAAGCTGTGGAGTCTTGTGAGCAAAAATTCTGTTTTGTGAGCTACTGGCATTAAAGTTGTGGGCAAGCCATTTGGCTACTGCATAAATTAGTTTGCTCTGGAGCCATCCTTCCTGAGCTATGACAAAAATGTGTGAGCCGGAGGCTAAAGAACTGTGAGCTAGCTCACACTAACTCAGCTTAGAGGGAACACTGGTGGTGACTGAAGATCTCCCGGAATTACAGGTTACAGAGATCAGTTTCCCAGGAGAAAAATGGCCGCTTTGGAAAGTGGACTCTCTGGCATTGTCCCCCGCTGATGTCCCTGTCCTCCCTAGGCTCCAACCCCCCAAATCTCCAGGAATTTCTCAACCTGGATTTGGCAAACCTGCCTGGAGAAAATGGCCGCTTTGGAAGGTGGACGTTAGGGCAGGGGTGTCAAACATAAGGCCCGGAGTCCGGAACTGGCCTGTCCGGGGCTGTTATGTGTCCTGCAAGCAACTAGTGCAAAAGGCAAGGCACAGGAGATTCCCGATTGTGGCTTCCGCATGGCGGAACAACCTCGTCTGCAGCAGTTGAGCAGTGTGGGAGCATCTACCCAGTGCTGCCCTGCTGGGTTTTACGGCACACGTGGTCTGGCCCGACAAAGTGACATTTACGTCCGATCCGGCCCTCGTAACAAATGAGTTTGACGCTGCCGATCTAGGGCATTATACCCCACTGAAGACGCTCCTCTGTCCCCTCCTTCTTCAGGCTCCACCCCCCCCCCCACCAAATCTCCAGGTATTCCGCAATCCGGAGCCGGCATCCCTACCCAAAATGCATCTGTCTGTACTGGTTTATCAGTCCACCGACCCCGATTCCCACCCAAGACTGGAATTAAAGATCAAACATTGGAGCGCAGGAAAAACCAGAAGGTTAATTGAGGGTGGGTTTGGGAAACTCCGCAGCTTGCCTTCGACGGAGTGATACTGCCATGGCGAATTTTTTTTTGTCTTGTATCGGCACGATAATTATTGTTTTAAGTCCCCCTCACATGGCGGGAAGGGATTTGCCCCAAGACGGCCTCCCTTCCCCCCCCCCCGCTAAGTTTTTAATCAAAGATGGGAACACGTTATAAATAAACAGCAATCAGTTTTGATGATCGCCACATGCCGGGCAATTAACAATCAGCCCTCGCAAACATCCGTTTTAATTAAAAGGGGCGAAACTTTTCATGTAAGCTCATAAATACATGTATCCCCCCTTCATGTTGAACACACAATTCTGCACAGGTATGGCAATTTACAAAGATGCTTTGAAAAGGCGGTGGTCCCAAGGCCTAAGGTCGAGGGAGGGGCCGTGGCTCGGCATGCAGAAGGTCCCAGGTTCAATCCCCGGCGTCTCCAGTTAAATAAAAGGACCGGGAATTGTGTGATGTGAAAGATCTCTGCCTGAGACTCTGAATAGATCTACGGTGCGGGCTCATTTGGAATAGGGTGTACAGTTCTGGTCACTGTATCTCCAAAAGGACATTGCAGAGCTGGGAAGTACAGAGGAGGGCGACCAAGATGGATTGGGGGGGGTGGGGAAGCACCTTCCCTCGGAAGAAAGGCGGAAGCGTCTGGGACTTATCGGTTTAGAAAAGAGATGACTAAAGGGGAGACATGATCGAGGTTTATCAAACTATGCCTGGGATGGAGAGAGTTGAGAAAGAGAATTTTTTTTCTCCCTCTCCCCAAAAACTAGAACTCGACGGCATCCAATGAAGCTGATGGGCGGTAGGTTCAGAACGCACAAAAGGAAATACTACTTTACAAAGAGAGTGATTAAAATGTGGCACTCGTTGCCAGAGGATGCCGTGATGGCCACGGGAATAAACAGCTTTCAAAGGGGATAAGATAGATTTATGGAGGATAAGGCTATCAATGGCTACTAGCCACGGTGACTGAGAGGAACCTCCACATTCAGAGGCACTAATCCTCTGAATCCCAGAGCCAGGAGGAAACAGAAGGCCTTGGCCCCTCTGCCCTGTTGTTGGCCCTCCAGAGGAACTGGCTGGCCACTGCATGAGACCAGATGCTGGACTGGATGGACCCTCACTGGTCTGACCCAGCAGGGCTCTTCTGAGGCTCTTATCAGGACGGCCTCGGCCTCTCTGCCCTGTTTGTTTGGACCTCCAGAGGAACTGGTTGCCCACTGTGTGAGACGGGATGCTGGACTAGATGAGTTGATCTAGATGGTCCCATCCAGCAGGGCTCTTCTGATGTTCTAATGAAGGTCTGGCCTCTCTGCCCTGTTGTTGGCCCTCCAGAGGAACAGAAGTCTTTTCCATCACCTGGTCCTTTTTAACTGGAGATGCTGCCGGGGACTGAACCTGGGACCTTCTCCATGCCAAGCAGAGGCTCCTCCACTCAGCCACAGCCCCTCTTTTCAGCTCTCCAGGGTCTCAGGTGGAGAGGTCTTTTCCATCCCCTCCTGCCTGGTCCTTTTCAACTGGAGATGCTGCCGGGGACCGAACCTGGGACCTGCTGCATGCCAAGCAGAGGCTGTTCCACTGAGCCACGGCCCCCGTTAACAGCTCTCCGGGGTCTCAGGCATGATGTCTTTCACATCTCCTCCTGCCCGGTCCTTTTAAGTGAAGACACTGTGGTTTGAGCCTGGGACCTTTGGCCTGCCAAGCAGAGGCTCTGCCAGAGCCATGGGCCCTCCCTAGGAGACTAGATCCAGAGTTTGTGGATATTTTTTCTGGCACATCCTGTGTGCTTGCTGCTGCTGCTGCAGAATAAGGTTTAGTCTGGGTCTTTGCCAATTTTCCTTACCTGTTCTCTCTTTCAAAGGACCCCGGAAGGCAGACCTGAGAATCCCTCTGCTCAGAGAAGAATCCCTCTCCACCTTGTGCTG
The DNA here is from genome assembly GCA_029233225.1 of Lepidodactylus listeri. Taxonomy (NCBI): domain Eukaryota; kingdom Metazoa; phylum Chordata; class Lepidosauria; order Squamata; family Gekkonidae; genus Lepidodactylus; species Lepidodactylus listeri. The sequence continues at coordinate 4,231,588 of JARCFY010000022.1, forward strand.
GAGATCCAGAGTCGGAAGCAGAAGGTCCAATCCAGAAGCAGATTCTCCCACACTTGAAATGAACGGAAGTGGTGCTCCGGACCGCTTGCGGAAACTTTACGGCTGGTTCGCTCTTTCGAGGAGAGAAGCCCCGATCCTCTGTAGGTCTACCGGCACATAGCTCGCGCTTCGTTCCCATCCATAAGGAATTCCTTCCTGCTGTTTGCTCACCCCCCGTTTCAGCGCTCTCCTGTTTTTAGAGCTGCAATCAGCAGAAGCGTTAATTAGTCCATTAATATCCTTATCCGTTCTGAATATAATTAGGATTGCCAAACCTCCCGAGTGATAGAGCGTAACCGAGGGAAAGGAAGGGTTCGGGAAAGGAACGCGGCGGGGATCCCATTTCACGAGGCGATGCTCGATTCGAGACGTGCCTCGCCGGATAAGGCCACATTCTAGCATTTTGCTGCCCTCTCTGTGAAGTTCAAATGGGAGTCCCCAACCTGGTGTCCCCGGGCGCCATGATGCCTACTGACTCCTTGTCTGGCGACCACCAAGAGTTTTTAGAAAGTGGGAGGGGCCAGATGGGGCTTTTGCCCAGCAAGGCTTCTGATTGGCTACTCAAGATTTGATTGGCAGTGCAGATTTTTTTTTTTAAATGTTGCTTTCGTGGCCACTGGGACCACCACACCAGGATCGTCATGGCATGACTCAAGTTAAGCGGCAGTGACACAGTGCTGATCCTTGTGTGGCGGCCCCAGCGGCTGCCGAAGCAACATTTTTAAAAACCCACGCAGCCAATCAGACGCCTTGCTGGGCAAAAGCCCTATCTCGCCCCAACTGCTTCCTAAAAACACTGGGAAAGCACCAGAAAAGGTGACCTGGGTGCTCTGGTGCGGCGGTCACCACGTTGGAGACCCCTGCTGTAGAGACACCTCCAGCAAATTTGGCAGCCATTTCCAAGCTGCCCCCCGCCTGCAACTCTCCCACAAGGCCCCAGCGTGGTATCCCCATGTATGTTGCCAATCGAGGGCTGGGAGAAAACACACGTCCCTTCGCCAAAGCTGATCTTCTAGCACAGGGGTGGGCAAACTGTGGCTTGGGAGCTGCATGCGGCTCTTTCACATATATTATGTGGCTCCTGGCAGGGCGGCTGGGGAAGCTAAATATCATTAGCAAACAAATATCATTGGACAAATTCATATCCTTCTCAATATCTGCTTTTACCCCTTTTGTTACTATTTTTGGCAGTCTCATTTAATGTTAATAAAAAGCAAATTTGCTTATTTTCCAATAAAAGCAGGTAATATTTGTTCACGTCTTGTGGCTCTCAAACATCTGATGTTTATTCTGTGCGGCTCTTACGTTAAGCAAGTTTGGCCACCCCTGTTCTAGGTGGCTCTTACGCTGAGCAAGTTTGCCCACCCCTGTTCTAGCAGATGTGAGATAGAAATGGGGGCCTCCCCGTTCCTCACAGCTGACTTTCTCAGCCCCAATGCCGCACTGGCTCGTGAGAAACAATTTGGAGAGAGATTATTAACAGCAGCAGGAAGAGAGAATACTCGGGGAGCAAGGTGCTGGTCGCAAACCGCATCCAAAGAGCCTTTTTAATAGCTCTGCCGTTTCCGTCTGTGGGAGGGGGAAAACAGGGGGGAGACCGGCTCCCTCCAGTGGGCAAGTAGAAGCACGTCCCCCATCCTCGTACCTGTTGGGATTTGCTTGAAAACTGCCTTGGCAGAAGATAGTAAGCAGTAGATTCCCCCCCCCCCCCCCGACTCGAGGACTCGGGAATGACTTCAGCGGGACTAGGGAAACTTTCCAAAGCACTTAGCTGGTATCCTGCGCTCTCGGGAAGAAGAAAAGGGAGCTTAAGGGGAGGCCGTTAGGCTGGGGAATCCGTCTAATGCGCCAAATCCCACCGCAACAACCCCCAAGAGCTACCGGGGTGTTTACAATACTAATCGGAGATCAGGCCCTGATCCCGCTTCGTCAGATTGATGGAAAGGACTGACAGCGCAGAGACAGGTTTTTGAAACCAAAGGAATATATGAATTCTCCAGCTGTCTTGGGGTCTTCCGGCACCCTCCAGCGGCGGAAGCCACCGAGAGTTTCTTATGGCCCTGGCCGGGGAGATGCCGGGAGGGTCTGCTTCAGCTGTGGGGCAGAGGCCAGCCCCCCCACGGGACACATGTCAGCTGTGCAAGTGAGATGGCTGCCCGCCTGCTCCTTCTGAAGGGGTTTTGGTGACAACGCCTGTAAGAGCAGCCCCCATCTAGTCCAACGTCCCACTTTACATGACCCCGAAAGGCAAACAAGCGGGTCACGGCTTTGACCCCTCTTATCGGCGGGGCCACCTCTCCCCCAATGCCCCACCACGAGAGCTTTGCTTCTGCGCAGGCAGCAGGGTCACCAAGTTACCTGGATAAATGCAGGCAGGGTTGCCGTGTTGGTCTGAAGCAGCAGAACAAAGTGTGAGTTGGTGTCGCAGCGTTCCCTCTTAAGCTGAGCTAGTATGAGCTAGCTCGCAGTTTTTTTAGCCTCCAGCTCACAGATTTTTGTCTTAGCTCATTTGGAACACTGCGTACCGTTCTAGTCCCTGTATCTCCGAAAGGACATTGCAGAGCTGGGAAAAGTACAGCGGAGGGCGACCAAGACGATGACAGGGTTGGAGCCCCTTCTCTAGGAGGAAAGGCTGAAGAGTCTGGGACTTTTCATTTTAAAAAGAGAGGACTAAGGGGGGGACATGATAGAGGTTAATAAAACTATGCCTGGGATGGAGAGAGGTGACAAATTTTTATCCCTCTCCCAAAGTACTAGAACTTGAGGGCATCCAAGGAAACTGGATGGGCAGTAGGTTCAGGATGGACAAAGGGAAATACTACTTTACACAGAGGGTGATGAAAAGATGGAATTCACTACTGCCAGCTCCCCCAACTTCAGGGGCTTGTCCCCGCTGTGGACCGGCTGGCCAGCAGAGGAAATCCCACCCCTAAGCAGGAACGTTGCCATGTGATTCCCTGACGTGATAACGTCACCCCGGAAGTGCCGTCATTGCATCGGGGACATTGTGTGGGGATCCTCTGGTATTTGGGCAAACCGTAGAGTTTCACCCTGATACCAGAGTCTTATCAGTGGCTACTAGCCCTGGTGACTGAGGGGAACCTCCACATTCAGAGGCACTCAGCCTCTGAAACCCAGAGCCAGGAGGCAATATCCGGGGAAGGCCTCGGCCTCTGTGGCCTATTGTTGGCTTTCTGGAGGAACTAGTTGGCCACCTTGTGAGACAGGAGGCTGGACTAGAGGGACCCTCACTGGTCTGACCCAACAGAGCTCTTCTGAGGTTCTTCTCAGGGGAAGGCCTCGGCCTCTCTGCCCTGTTGTCGGCCCTCCAGAGGAACTGTCTGGCCACTGGGTGAGACAGGAGGCTGGACTAGGTGGACCTTCACTGGTCTGATCCAGCAGGGCTCTTCTGAGGTTCTTCTCAGGGGAAGGCCTCGGCCTCTCTGCCCTGCTGTTGGCCCTCCAGAGGAACTGGCTGGCCACTGTGGGAGACAGGATGCTCTTCTGATGTTCTTAATGCTTCTGCTGTGCTTCAGTTCTGTCTTTCAGGTTTATGTTTGGTTCTGGGTGTTTCCAGACTTCTACAATCCTAGCGTATTGTTCATGGAATGTCCCCTTATGTCGATTGTACTGACTCACTCTGTGTAATCCACCTTAAGTCCTTCTGAGACAGGCAGACTATAAATAACGTAAATAAATGGAGGAGTCTGTTGAATGATGGTACAAATCTAGCAGTTTTCATGTTCAACAGGATTACCTCCTGTAACTTGCCAGGCCCTTCAAAGATACCTTTTCTCTCTCTCTCTGGCGCTCTCACACACCAGAATGAAAAACTGGGCAAGGCTACGTTCCCCAGAGTCCACAGACACGACCCAGAGGCCTCCAATCCCCTCAATTTTGGGTTGAGCTCGGGGTTCTCATCAGAAGTGGAACTGGCGGAGAGGTGACAGACGTTCAATGCTGGGTCCGTGCCAGTTTTGGCGTGGGTCAGTGCCCCTCCCTGGAATTTGAGGTTCTCCTTTCCCCCATAGCTACAGGTCTGGATTCACCTCCAGAGCAGTCTCTCTTGGAGTGAGCACCAATCTGATGGAGACATGCAGCAGTATCAATGGCCCAGCCCTTGGGTGTGAGCGGTGCCATCAAAGTGCTTCCGACTTCTGGTGACCTCCGAAACGTGCTGTCGTGAACAGTGTTAACTCAGGTCTTGCAAATGGAGGGTCGTGGTTTCCTTGACTGAGTCCACCTGTCTCAGGTTGGGTCTTCCTCTTTTCCTGTTGCCTTCAGCCTTTCCGAACATTGTTGTCTTTTCCAGTGACTCTTTTCTTCTCAGAATGTGACCAAAGACTGATAGCATAAGAACGTAAGAGAAGCCACTGTTGGATCAGGCCAGTGGCCCATCCAGTCCAACACTCTGTGTCACACAGTGGCCAAAAACACCAGGTGCCATCAGGAGGTCCATCAGTGGGGCCAGGACACTAGAAGCCCTCCCAATGTTGCCCCCCAAGAACCAAGAATACAGAGCATCACTTGCCCCAGACATAAGAGAAGCCAATGTTGGATCAGGCCAAGTACCCATCCAGTCCAACACTCTGTCACACGGTGACCAAAAATACCAGGTGCCATCAGGAGGTCCATCAGTGGGGCCAGGACACTAGAAGCCCTCCCACTCTTGCCCCCCAAGAACCAAGAATACAGAGCATCACTGCCCCAGACCTAAGAACATAAGAGAAGCCAATGTTGGATCAGGCCAGTGGCCCATCCAGTCCAACACTCTGTCACACAGTGGCCAAAAACACCAGGTGCCCTCAGGAAGTCCACCAGTGCGGCCAGAATTCTAGAAGCCCTCCCACTCTTGCCCCCCAAGAACCAAGAATACAGAGCATCACTGCCCCAGACCTAAGAACCTAAGAGAAGCCAATGTTGTATCAGGCCAGTGGCCCATCCAGTCCAACACTCTGTGTCACACAGTGGCCAAAAACACCAGGTGCCCTCAGGAGGTCCTGCAGTGGGGCCAGAACGCCAGAACCCCTCCCATGGTTGCCCCCCCCCCCAAGCACCAAGAATACAGAGCATCACTTGCCCCAGACTGAGAGTTCCTACCTACACCTTGTGGCTAATAGCCACTGATGGACTTCTGCTCCAGATGTTTAGCCTCAGTTTAACCATTTTATCTTCTAGAGAGAGGTCAGGCTTGATTTTGGTCTAGAACCCACAGCCTTTTTGGCCGTCCACAGGATCCATAAAACTCTCCTCCAGCACTACATTTCAAAGGAATCCAATTGCTTCGGCTTTCTCCATTGTTGAACGTTCACACACATACATAGTCCCCAGTTATCAGAAACCAACAATGTTCCTTCAGCAGGATCAGTTTACTGATTACAGTATTCTGTATTGCTCCAAACACTTCTCATATTAAGACTGGAGAGACAAAAGAGCGAAGGGGTAGATATATCCGGTTCAAACGAGGGTCGTCTGGTGGATACAAGCCGACAAGCAGCAGGTGACATTCGTGCTAAAACTAACCGCTCTTAGTTCCCAGCGGGAAAGCAGTGAGCGTCTTCCAATTCTCCAAGGTCAAGCCTTGTCAGAGAAGGAGATAAAGGATGCAGGAGAATTGAAACTTAGAATGCCAGAGGCCGAGGCTGAGAAATCCCCCCCACACACACACTCTCCATGGCAGCATAGCTGACGGTAATCGGGAATACTATAGTTCATGTTCCCTCTAAGCTGAGTTAGTGTGAGCCAGCCCACAGTTTTTTAGCCTCCAGCTCACACGTTTTTGCCTTAGCTCAGGAAGGCGGGCTCCAGGGCAAACTCAATCATGCAGCAGCCAAATCGCCCGCTCACAGCTTTAATGCCAGCAGCTCGCAAAAGTAGGATTTTTGCTCACAAGTCTCTGCGGCTTAGAGGGAGCATTGTAGAATAGAATAGAAATGTATTTGTATTTCGCCATGGGCCACTGCAAACCAAGGACAGCAGCAGAGAGGGAGCACTGACTGCCGTGTGAATGGGTTTTTTTTTTAAAGTTTTTATTGATTTTCTCTATAACTACATCTACTCGCTAATTTCTAAACTACATTTACCTTATACAGAGAGTGCTTTATCATTTGCTTAATGCTACCATATAATATATATTAATTATGAAGCATTTTAAACCTTGGTTAATTTTCAATTAGAGTTGTTACTGCTGATATTAAGAAATAACAAAAAAGCTATTTGACAGGCATACCACCCTAGAGGAATGCTTAATTATGCAAGATATATGGAATACATAAGTGCAATTTTCAATAAAACAGTTCAGTCCTTATTTCTTCTTTCGTCCTCTTCTTGTCTTTACAGTCTCTTCTTGTACTTTTGGAGCTGCTGCTCCTTTTTCCGAGTCAGAAACTTCTTCTTCACTCTTGGAGCTGTCAAAACCGTAAATACTTTCTTGCGAAGCCAGTGAACCATCTGAGTCTCTCTCGTTTTTCTTTTCTTTGCTTTTTTCCAGAAATTTTTTTGCCTGTTGGACAGAGTCAATCTTATACTTTTTGTCTTTGATGCTGAAGCTTAGTCCTTCCAGAACATTCCACCGATATATAATGGATTCAGACTGTAACCAAGATGTCAATTTCCCATAGGCTTTCCTTCTTTTCCTTATCTCGAATGGAATATCCTTCATCACTTTAACTTCTTCTCCTTTGATCTTCAGAACCGCTTTATTTGTGGTTCTAAGCACCACATCCCTTGTTGATTTTTTGGAGAACCTTATCATAATCTCACCAGGCAGGCTTTTCTTTTTAGTATAATCTGGATAGGTTCTGTAAACCATATCCATATCGCTTTTTAATTCCGCTGCTTTTAAGCCTGTTACTGGTTCAAGCGCTTCACTTAGCAGATTTTTAAGGTCTTCTCCTTTATTCTCTGGCACATTCTGAAGTCTTAGGAAAAAATTCGATCTTTCCATCTGTAGTTTCAAGAGCTGATCAGAGTGGAGGGCCTTTTCTTTCTCCGCTTTTTGTAGCCTTGAATCCTGATTTTTTACTGAAGTCTTTACTTCCAGAAGTTCTCGCTGCAGCTTCTCTGTAGTTTTATTCGACTCCTTTAGTTCCAGCTGCATTTTATCCATCTTGACGTTGAGAGCTGTCATTTGGTCCACTAGAGGTCGCAATAACGAGGAGAACACAGTGCTCATCTCTGTGGTATCAACCTTTGAACTCGGAGCTGTACTTCCTAGTTTGGGGGAAGGTTTTGTTTTCCCCGCCATTGTTGAGGCTGTGCTCTTTGTTGATAGTTAGATGAGATGAACGAAAGAAGCAAATTCTTCGACTGCGCTTATGACTTTTTAAAGTTTATATCCTCTAAAGCGCGATGCTGCCATCCAGCAAGCCAAACGTACTATTTTTTTTTAAAGATTTTTATTGATTTTATCTATATCTACTACTACATCGCTACTTTTCTAAGCTATATTTACCTTATACAGAGTGTGCTTTAGCATTTGCTTAATATTACCTTACCACTAATACATATGAAGCATTTTAAACCTTGGTTAATGTTCAATTAAAATTGTTACTGATGATATATGAAAAATAAAAAAGCTGTTTGACAGACATGCTCTTTTGAAGGAATGCTTAATTATACAAATTATATATAATATATAAGTGCAATTTCAAAAAACATTTCAGCCCTTATTTCTTCTTTCGTCCTCTTCTTGTCTTAGTCTCTTCTTGTACCTTTGGAGCTGCTGCTCCCTTTTCCGAGTCGGAAATTTCCTCTTCGCTCTTTGAGCTATCAAATCCGTACATACTTTCTTGCGATGCCAGCGAACCGTCTGAGTCTCTCTCTTTTTTCTTTTCTTTGCTTTTTTCCAAAAAACTTTTTGCCTGTTGAACAGAGTCAATCTTGTATTTTTTGTCTTTGATGCTGAAGCTCAGACCTTCCGGAACATTCCACCTGTAGATAATAGATTCAGACTGAAGCCAAGATGTCAATTTTCCATAGGCTTTCCTTCTTTTCCGTATTTCAAATGGGATATCTTTCATCACTTTAACTTCTTTTCCTTTGATCTTCAGAACCGCTTTGTTTGTGGTCCTAAGCACCACATCTCTTGTTGACTTTTTGGAGAACCTTATCATAATCTCACCAGGCAGGCTTTTCTTTTTAGTATAATCTGGATAGGTTCTGTAAACCATATCCATATCGCTTTTTATCTCCGCTGCTTTTAAGCCCGTCACTGGTTCAAGCGCTTCACTTAACAGATTTTTAAGGTCTTCTCCTTTATCCTCTGGTACATTCTGAAGTCTTAGGAAAAAGTTCGATCTTTCCATCTGTAGTTTCAAAAGCTGATCAGAGTGGAAGGCCTTTTCTTTCTCCGCTTTTTGTAGTCTTGAATCATGATTTTTTACTGAAGTCTTAACTTCCAGAAGTTCTCGCTGCAGCTTCTCTGTAGTTTTATTCGACTCCTTCAGGTCCAGCTGCATCTTGTCCATTTTGACGTTGAGAGCTGTCATTTGGTCCACTAGAGGTCGCAATAACGAGGAGAACACAGTGCTCATCTCTGTGGTATCAACCTTTGAACTCGGAGCTGTACTTCCTAGTTTGGGGGAAGGTTTCGGTTTCCCCGCCATTGTTGAGGCTGCGCTTCTTTGTTGATAGTTAGATAAGATGGACGAAAGAAGCAAATTCTACGACTGCGCTTATATCTTTTTAAAGTTCATATCCTCTAAAGAGCGATGCCGCCGTCTAGCAAGCCGAACGTACATTTTTTCATGCAGTAACGCCACGTAAAGAGTCCCGTAAGTACGCCAGTCTCGAGAGGGGGGGGGGTTTGCTCCACCCGCCTTTCCCGCTGTGTTCTGTTTGTTTTTACTTCAGACTCACGTTTTCTCCGTGCGTAACTATAAGTTCCAGCTTCAAAGCTTCGTACTCTCTGCTGCTTCACGGTTTTGCGCTTTTAGCCATACGGCTCCCACGGACGGGGGAACCTATGGGGGTGATGAAAGGGGACCTCAATCCCTCAATCGCCACCGTAGGGAGAGATCCCCTTCATGCCACCCCAGGCAGAGCCCCTTTACTAGGGTCTCTGGGGGCTCGGCACCAGTCCGAAGCCCCTTCTTCCCGCTGGGTACGGATCGCGCTCCCCGCAGGTGCGGAGGAGCACGTCCGCCATGGTCGCAAGCAATGTTCCCTCTAAGCTGTGGAGTCTCGTGAGCAAAACTTCTACTTTGTGAGCTACTGGCATTAAAATTGTGAATGAGCAATTTGGCTGCTGCATAAATTAGTTTGCTCTGGAGCCATCTTTCCTGAGCTAAGACAAAAATGTGTGAGCCAGAGGCTAAAAAACTGTGAGCTAGCTCACACTAACTCAGCTTAGAGGGAACATTGGTCGCAAGTCTTGCCGGAAGTCCCCAAACGTACTATTTTTCATGCAGTAACGCCACATAAAGAGTCTTGTAAGTATGCCAGTCTCGAGAGGGGGGGGGGTTTCACTCCGCCCGCCCACTGTGCTCTGTTTATTTTACTTCGGACTCACGTTTAATCCATGCGTAACTGTAGTTCAAGCCTCATAGCTTCGCACTCTCTGCTGCTTCACGGATTTGCGCTTTCAGCCATAGGGCTCCCGCGGTGGGGGAACCTATGAGGGTGATGAAAAGGGACCTCGATCCCCCTGTCGCCACCGTAGGGAGAGATCCCCTTCGTGCCACCCCAGGCAGAGCCCCCTCACTGGGGTCTCTGGGGGCTCGGCACCTGTCCAGAGCCCCTTCTTCCCGCCGGGTACGGATCGCGCTCCCCGCAGTTGCGGAGGAGCGCGTCCGCCATTATCGCAAGTCTTGCCGGAAGTCGCCGTGTGAATGGTTTTGATCTTGGTCACCAGCAACACATCTTCACACTGAAGAACCTTTTCTAGCTCCTTCGTGGGCTGCCTGATGCCGAAGAGGGTGCAACCCAACAGGGCCCTTCCAAATCCCAAAAGGGGAAGGGTGTCGGCGAGGGCCAGGCATCTGGCAAGCAACCGTCCCAAACATTCTTCATTCATATTCTCAGCTCAGTGTTGCCGCCCACAAGGAAACTTAGATGTGGGAGGGACCTCAGAGGTCATCTAGTCCCACCGTCGGAACAACACAGGGCATTCACAACTGCATTCCCCCAGTGACCCCTGCTCTGTGCCCAGAGGAAGGCAGAAACCTTCCAGGATCCCTGGCCAATCTGACCTGGAGGCAAATTCCTTCCAGACCCCAAAGTCTGGCTTTACCATGGGCATATAAGAATGGGCCACGAGAGACAAGTACTGGCACATCCCTTCCTGCCCTCCCTCTCAGGATCAGCCAAAGTTCACAGAATCCACATTGCTGTGTCTGATGGCCATCTAACCTCTGCTTGAAAACCTCCTAAGAAAGTGAGTCCCCCACCTCCCGAGGGAGCCTGTCCCACTGAGGAATCGCTTCCTCATGTTTAGCTGAAAAATCTTTCAATTTAATCTCAACCCGTTGTTTCTGGGCCGACCTTCTGGGGCAATGGGAAACAACTCACAGAATCACAGAGTTGGAAGGGACCTCCAGCGTCATCTAGTCCAGCCCCCTGCACAATGCAGGAAATCCACAAATACCTCCCCCTCCGCACCCCCAGGGACCTCTTTCCATGCCCAGAAGATGACAAAAAAAACCCCTCCAAGATCCCCAGCCAAACTGGCCTGGAGAGAAATTGCTTCCTGACCCCAAACTGGCGATCGGCATTTCCCTGGGCGTGTAAGGAAGGGCCACAAGGACTAAGCAATGAGGCAACCCTTCCTGCCTTCCCTTCTCGTGATCTGCCCCAGTTCACACAATCAGCCTTGCTGTCAGATGACCATCTAGCCTCTATTTGAAAACCTCCAAAGAAGGAGAGCCCCCCGCCTCCCAAGGAAGCCTGTCCCACTGAGGAACTGCTCTGTCAGGAAGTTCTTCCTAATGTTGAGCCAAAAACTCTTCTGATTTAATTTCAACGCATTGGTTCTGGTCTGACCTTCTAGGGCAACAGAAAACCTCCATTCCATTCTCTACATAACAGCCCTTCAGACACTCGAAGATGGCTATCATACCACCTCTTAGTCATCTCTCCTCTCCAGGCTAAACATGCCCCAGCTCCTTCAGCCTTTCCTCCTAGGACTCGGCCAAGAGAAGAATTCTATTTTTGCTTCCCCTCCTGGCTGTCGGAAATCCAGGCCGGCCACTGCTTTCCTGGAACTCCCCAGATTCCCTGGATGATGGGAACAGAGATAGCATCTTCTCTAAACACCACAAACTCCCCCCTTTAGGCATCTAGAAAACATCGGCCCTCCAGAGAGACTTTCTGAACATGCGAAGACACGAAAAGGTTCCCAACGGTAACCGTTTCATCTCTTGGGCAGGACAGGTATCCTTTGGTGGTGGTGGTGGTGGTGGTGGTGGTGGGTGGGTGTTTCCACGGCCCTTCCTGCAACAGTCAAGTGACAAACGGCTTTTTTTTAAGACTAAAGAGCTTGGGGGAATGAAATCGAACAACAGTGTCCTTTGTTGGCTGGAAACTGGTTTTCCCCCCTCTTTGATCTGTAGTAAGTGTGCAAAATCTTGGTTCTGTCTTCATTTTTTTAAAAAAACCAAGGACAGAAAAGGCAACTTTCCCCTCTCTTGGTCTGGAAAGTTTCTGTTTGGAATTGATAGAAGCATCTCCCATAAGGTTCCCAGCCTCCAGGTGGGGCCTGGAGATCTGGAATCACAGCTGGCCTCCAGACTACAGAGATCAGTTCCCCCGGAGAAAACGGCAGCTTTGAAGGGTCCACCCCTCCCCTATGGCTTGAGGGTCCTCCCCTCCCCAAACCCCACCCTCCTCAGGCTCCACCCTCCAAACGTCCAGGTATTTCCCAACCAGGAGTTGGCAACCGTGTTCTCCCAAGGAGGGACAGACCAATGCGCCATCTAAGCTGTGGAGTCTTGCGAGCAAAAGTTCTACTTTGTGAGCCTCTGGCATTAAAGTTGCGAGCGAGCGATTTGGCTGCTGCAAAACTTAGTCTGCACTGGAGCCACATCCTTCCTGAGCTGAGACAAAAAGGAGTGAGCTGGAGGCTAAAAAACTGTGGGCTGGCTCACACTTACTCAGCTTAGGGGGAACACTGGAGACGAGCTTGGGAATCGGTTTTTACCTACAGCATCTCCCTGATCATTCCATGAAGCCGGCTCCCCAAGGACCCAGGAGAAATCAGCTCCCCAAGTGTGACCCAGAAGAAATCAGAGAGCTCGATAATCACCGGCTGCCATGAATCTAAAGCGGACGCAGAAGAGTGTGCCCACTGCATCTCTGTGTGAGGTACCACTTTGGTAGAAAGCAACATTTGGAAACCATGAACCAATCAGATGCTGACCAGAGTCAAAACCAAGGGGTTTTTTTTGGGGGGGGGGAAGCAGCAAACTTGGCAAAAGGGCACTTATGGGTTGCTAGAGTACAACCATAACTGGGTAAGTCATCACAGCTGGACGAACTGGAGAAACCTACCACCGTCACTCCAGTGGTGTGACAAGATGGGAGACAGAAATACCAGACACTCCAGCAAGTGCCAGGAGCCAAATCCAGATGTGGGGAGCAGGGCAAGAAGCCCCCCCAGGCACAATACAACACAGCTGGTTAGTTTCACCATTTGGGCAGAGGGCACAGATCTTGGGGCGAGAGGTGTCCCAAGCACAATACATTCCATCTTCCTGGAGCCTTCTGCATTTATCAGGTCCCCCGGATATTTGGAAGGTCGGGGGGGGGGGGGGCTGGGAATCTTACCCTGATAGATTTCAGAAGCTCTCTCTGTGTTTATGCGTGTGTGTACAAGCGGGAATGTGTGCACATAAATGCTCAGGAAGCGACTCAGTTTCCCACATGAGCGGGCTGCAAGATGGGGAAAGGTTTGCATCCCAGCTGAGAAGGCATCCTTTCCGAAAGAAATCTGCGTAATAAAAAGTAGCCAGACTGTCTTGCTGGGAGAAACGTCACTGTACCGCAAAAACTAATAAAGGGGAGAGAGGGAAAGGGAGTCGGACCGGCAGGCACAGACAAGGCCTGGGATATTGCTTCTCCCCCCAGATGTCTTGTTGGGTGGGTAAGCGGGGTGTCTGCGTGGGAAGGAAGGGACTTGGGTGGGAAGAAAAGCTGTGTGCAGGAGGTAACAAAAACCCCGAAGACAGGGAGGCGAGCGGCATTTGCCACTCGTGTTCCCTCTAAGCTGAGTTAGTGTGAGCTAGCTCACAGTTTTTTAGCCTCCAGCTCACACGTTTTTGTCTTGGCTCAGGAAGGAGGGCTCCAGAGCAAACTGATTTATGCAGCAGCCGCCAAATCGCTCGCTCACAACTTTAAGGCCAGGAGCTCACAAGACTCCACAGCTGAGAGGGAGCATTGTTTGCCACTCCAGCTGCATTGCTCTGAGCATCCATTTATATAGTCCTTTGTCACATGGTTTCTCCCTTCCCCCTTTTTATCCTCACAACGGCCCTGTGAGGTAGGTCAGGGTGAGAGTGAATATGCAGGCTCAAGGTGAGCTCCATGGCAGATGACGAATTTGAGCCTAAAAGCCCCAGAACCTAGCCTGCCACTCTAACCCTGAGGTCCCCAAACTTTTTGAGCCTGGGAGGACATTTGGAATTTGGTCATAGTGTGGCGGGTGCAGCCACAAAGTGGCTGCCACAAAATGGCTGCTGCAGGAGGCGGAGCCAGCAACAAAATGGATGCCAACCGTCTTTTCAGTGGCCAATCAGAATCCTTACTGGACGGGCATGCTTCCTTATCTTTCAGAAACTCCCAGCAAACAGGGTCACAGAGATCAGTTCCCCAGGAGAAAATGGCTGCTTTGGTGGGGGGACTCTGCGCATTTCCCCCTATTAAGGTCCCTCCCCTCCCCACACCACACCTTTCGCAGGCTCTGCCCCCTCCGCCCAAATCTCCAGGAATCTCCTAACCCAGAGCTGGCAACCCTAGCAAAGAAGATGAAGTGGTCGAAGGCCAAGGATTGCAGGTGAGAGATCTCCATTTCTGAATGCTCCTGTCCGTTTCAAAAACTCCCCTCAACTTGGAAACCTGCACCCCAGGCAAAGAGTGGAAACAGAGTCAATTTCTGCAGTGGTGAAATTCCCCACGTTGGCATTTTTAAAACCACACATCATGCGAAATGTTCCGCAGTGGATTTTCCCTCGCCAGGCGCAGACCTGAAGTTCTCTCCTTCTTACCCTGCATTCTTGGAATCCTCCGTTTTAGCAAGTTCCGAAAATGCGGGGCAAGAAGGAGAAAACTTCAGGCCTGCGCCTGGCGAGGGAAAATCTCCTGTGGAACATTTAAAAAAACATTTTCCAATTTGTGGAGTAGTTTTTTTAAAACCAGGCCCAGAAAAACAAGCCCAGTGGGACGCGGCCGGCCTGGATTCTCACTCAGCTCCTGAGTTCCCTGGGTGGCCTCGGCTGAGTCATCCTCGCCCTGAACGTTTGAGAGCTCTCTCGGTGCCAAGCGTCGTGTGCGTCTCGCTCTGGGCACCCAGGTTGGGCAAGGAACACAAACACGCAAAGGGCCTTTATCTGATGGCACAAAGGAAGAGTCGGACCCGCCCGCCCAGCCCGAGAGGCTCGGAAGAAACCAGCCTGGAACAAAACCCGGCCGTGTTGGGATGAGCACTCTGAAAGGGGCCATCTGCCGCGGAGCCGTTGGTTAACTTGGAAATAATGGAACTCGAAACCACAGTCCATTATTGGAGAGAAAGACTTCGTGCCCCGTGGCTAGGAATAAATCATCGTTGGCATAGAACACGTTGAGGATGGAGGCGGATCCCCTTTTCTCCTCATTTCACTTCTTTGTTCTTTAACCTCTTTGCTTAATTGTTACGGGAAATGCCGTTAGATGCAGGAAGATAAGAGAAATATCTCCCTGCACTTCCCTTCGAAGGCTCCACTGAAACGAAGGCTTATCACCCCCAGAAAAGAGCTGGCTCTGTGCAGTGCTTAAGAGTGCCGAACTAGTATCTGGGAGGTCCAGGTTCCAATTCCCCACTCGGGCCACAGAAGCTCACTGGGTGACCTAAGGGCAGTCAGGCACTCTCTCAGCCGAAGCTACCTCACTGGGTTGTTGTGAGGATAAAATGGAGGAGAGGAGAATGAGGTGAGCCATTTGGTGTCATGGTTAGCCGTGGACTCTAATCTGGGAGAATCGGGTTTGATCCCCCACATGCAGCTGCTGGTGTGACTTTGGGTCAGTTGCAAGTTCTCTTAGAGCTGTTCTCTCAGGAGCAGTTCTCGAGAGAGCTCTCTCAACCCCACCTACCTCACAGGGTGTCTGTTGTGGGGCGGGGAAGGGGAAGGAGATTGTAAGCTGCTCTGAGACTCCTTCGGGTAGTGGAGGGCGGGGTATAAATTTAATCTCCTCCTCCTCCTATCTTTCTTCTTCTTCTGGGGTTCCCATTGGGGAGAAAGTCAGAGTCTAAATGAAATTACTTAATTAAGGTCTGACCAAAACCCCAGCTCACTGGAGGTCTTCATGGGACCTCCACAGGCAAAGGTTCAGTCCTTCCAATTGAACCAATAATAACTTCAAAACAAAACTTGACCTATTTTAGCCAGAAGCGCCAGGGTGCTGTAGTGCTGTAGGGAGCCAGGGTGCTGTAGGGAGCCAGTTTGGTGTAGTGGTTAAGTGCGCGGATTCTAATCTGGGAGAACCGGGTTTGATTCCCCACTCCTCCACTTGCACCTGGCTGGATGACCTTGGGCAAGCCATAGCTCTGTACCAGCTGTTCTCTCAAGGACAGCTTGGGAAAGAGCTCTCTCAGCCCCACCTACCTCACCAGGTGTCAGTTGTGGGGAGGGGAAGGGAAAGGAGATTGTAAGCTGCTCTGAGACTCCAAGTGAGTGAAGGGCGGGATATAAATCTAATCTCTTCTTCTCTTCTTCTTCTAGTGGAGGGTTGGACTAGGAGTGTCAGCTGTGACATGCGCTGGATATCCGTGTGGGCCTCTAGTTCTCCAACCGACCGACCTCGCAGGGTTGTTGTTGATTATAACACGGGAAGGGAGACTGGCAAGTGCTGCCATGAGCTCCTTCGAAGGGACACTTTAGGGCTTACAGTTGCCAACCTCCGGGTGCTGGCTGGAGATCTCCTGGCATGACAGCTAATCTCCAGGCAATAGAGATCAGTTCACCTGGCTGCTATGGATATGGGTATGGCATTATACCCTGCTGAGGACTCTCCCCTCCCCAAACCCCACTGTCTTCAGGCTCCCCCCCCCCCCAAAAAAAATCTCCAGGTTTTTCCCAACCCAGAACTAAGAACCGAATTTAGATGGAAGCAGGGCCTTTTTTTGGTAGAAAAAGCCCAGCAGGAACTCATTACCATGTTAGGCCACACCCAACAGCAGAAACTCATTTGCATATTAGGCCACACCCCCGGCAGCGCAGCTCCCTCCCAGGATCGGCTTCCCCCGGTGCCCCGTGGCTTGCGGGGCGTATGGGGAACCTGAGGAGGGGAGGCAGTTTAACTACCGTCCCTCCCTGGATTAGCTTGGCTTCCCCAGGCGCCCCACGGCTTGCGAGGCACCTGGGGAACCCAAGTGGGGGGGAGGCTGTAGGCGTGGTCAACTTGGAAGCCAGCCGGAACACTGTTCCTGTGTGTTCCTGCCCAAAAATAGCTCCAGACGGGAGAATTCAGTCTTATATATGTGGCTATATGTGGAGGTTTACCTCCCCCCCCCCCCATTTCTTTTTAACAAATTCTTGCTTGGTTTGTTTTAATCCTCCCTTCCTACAGAAATACAGGCATTACAAACCCCAACATTAAAATGAGTTTCAGTGAACCGGAGGCAAGAAGATTCCTGCGTCCACCTTAAAGGCCAACACGGTTAATGGGGCTTGAAGTCTCTTCATGGGAAAGAACCCGTTTCAACAGAGGAATGTTGTTAAAATTGCTACCCTAATGGGACTGCGCCTCCTTTTAAAGATGGCGCCAAGCTGGAGGGGACGTGACTCATGGGTAGAGCCGCTGCTTGGCACGCAGAAGGTCCCAGGTTCAATCCCTGGCAGCGTCCCAAGTTAAAAAGGACCAGGCAGGAGGGGATGGGAAAGACCTCCACCTGAGACCCTGGAGAGCTGTCAAGAGGGGCTGTGGCTCAGGGGAAGAGCCTCTGCTTGGCATGCAGAAGGTCCCAGGTTCAATCCCCAGCATCTCCAGTTAAAAAGGACCAGGAAGGAGGGGATGAGAAAGACCTCTGCTTGAGACCCTGGAGAGCTGTCAAGAGGGGCTGTGGCTCAGTGGTAGAGCCTCTGCTTGGCATGCAGAAGGTCCCAGGTTCAATCCCCAGCAGCATCTCCAGTTAAAAAGGACCAGGCAGGAGGGGATGGGAAAGGCCTCCACCTGAAACCCTGGAGAGCTGTCAAGAGGGGCCCTGGCTCAGTGGTAGAGCCTCTGCTTGGCAGGCAGGAGGTCCCAGGTTCAATCCCCAGCAGCATCTCCAGTTAAAAAGGACCAGGAAGGAGGGGATGAGAAAGACCTCTGCTTGAGACCCTGGAGAGCTGTAAAGAGGGGCTGTGGCTCAGGGGCAGAGCCTCTGCTTGGCAGGCAGAAGGTCCCAGGTTCAATCCCCGGCAGCATCTCCAGTTAAAAAGGACCGGGCAAGAGGGGATGGGGAAGTCCTCTGCCTGAGACCCTGGAGAGCTGTCAAGAGGGGCTGTGGCTCAGTGGTAGAGCCTCTGCTTGGCATGCAGAAGGTCCCAGGTTCAATCCCCAGCAGCATCTCCAGTTAAAAAGGACCAGGCAGGAGGGGATGGGAAAGGCCTCCACCTGAAACCCTGGAGAGCTGTCAAGAGGGGCCCTGGCTCAGTGGTAGAGCCTCTGCTTGGCAGGCAGGAGGTCCCAGGTTCAATCCCCAGCAGCATCTCCAGTTAAAAAGGACCAGGAAGGAGGGGATGAGAAAGACCTCTGCTTGAGACCCTGGAGAGCTGTAAAGAGGGGCTGTGGCTCAGGGGCAGAGCCTCTGCTTGGCATGCAGAAGGTCCCAGGTTCAATCCCCGGCAGCATCTCCAGTTAAAAAGGACCGGGCAAGAGGGGATGGGGAAGTCCTCTGCCTGAGACCCTGGAGAGCTGTCAAGAGGGGCTGTGGCTCAGTGGTAGAGCCTCTGCTTGGCATGCAGAAGGTCCCAGGTTCAATCCCCAGCAGCATCTCCAGTTAAAAAGGACCAGGCAGGAGGGGATGAGAAAGACCTCTGCTTGAGACCCTGGAGAGCTGTCAAGAAGGGCTGTGGCTCAGTGGTAGAGCCTCTGCTTGGCATGCAGAAGGTCCCAGGTTCAATCCCCAGCAGCATCTCCAGTTAAAAAGGACCAGGCAGGAGGGGATGAGAAAGACCTCTGCTTGAGACCCTGGAGAGCTGTCAAGAGGGGCTGTGGCTCAGTGGTAGAGCCTCTGCTTGGCATGCAGAAGGTCCCAGGTTCAATCCCCAGCATCTCCAGTTAAAAAGGACCAGGAAGGAGGGGATGAGAAAGACCTCTGCTTGAGACCGTGGAGAGCTGTCAAGAGGGGCTGTGGCTCAGTGGTAGAGCCTCTGCTTGGCATGCAGAAGGTCCCAGGTTCAATCCCCAGCAGCATCTCCAGTTAAAAAGGACCAGGCAGGAGGGGATGGGAAAGACCTCTGCTTGAGACCCTGGAGAGCTGTAAAGAGGGGCTGTGGCTCAGGGGCAGAGCCTCTGCTTGGCATGCAGAAGGTCCCAGGTTCAATCCCCGGCAGCATCTCCAGTTAAAAAGGACCAGGCAGGAGGGGATGGGAAAGACCTCCACCTGAGACCCTGGAGAGCTGTCAAGAGGGGCTGTGGCTCAGGGGAAGAGCCTCTGCTTGGCATGCAGAAGGTCCCAGGTTCAATCCCCAGCAGCATCTCCAGTTAAAAAGGACCAGGCAGGAGGGGATGGGAAAGGCCTCCACCTGAAACCCTGGAGAGCTGTCAAGAGGGGCCCTGGCTCAGTGGTAGAGCCTCTGCTTGGCAGGCAGGAGGTCCCAGGTTCAATCCCCAGCAGCATCTCCAGTTAAAAAGGACCAGGAAGGAGGGGATGAGAAAGACCTCTGCTTGAGACCCTGGAGAGCTGTAAAGAGGGGCTGTGGCTCAGGGGCAGAGCCTCTGCTTGGCATGCAGAAGGTCCCAGGTTCAATCCCCGGCAGCATCTCCAGTTAAAAAGGACCGGGCAAGAGGGGATGGGGAAGTCCTCTGCCTGAGACCCTGGAGAGCTGTCAAGAGGGGCTGTGGCTCAGTGGTAGAGCCTCTGCTTGGCATGCAGAAGGTCCCAGGTTCAATCCCCAGCAGCATCTCCAGTTAAAAAGGACCAGGCAGGAGGGGATGAGAAAGACCTCTGCTTGAGACCCTGGAGAGCTGTCAAGAGGGGCTGTGGCTCAGTGGTAGAGCCTCTGCTTGGCATGCAGAAGGTCCCAGGTTCAATCCCCAGCAGCATCTCCAGTTAAAAAGGACCAGGCAGGAGGGGATGAGAAAGACCTCTGCTTGAGACCCTGGAGAGCTGTCAAGAGGGGCTGTGGCTCAGTGGTAGAGCCTCTGCTTGGCATGCAGAAGGTCCCAGGTTCAATCCCCAGCATCTCCAGTTAAAAAGGACCAGGAAGGAGGGGATGAGAAAGACCTCTGCTTGAGACCGTGGAGAGCTGTCAAGAGGGGCTGTGGCTCAGTGGTAGAGCCTCTGCTTGGCATGCAGAAGGTCCCAGGTTCAATCCCCAGCAGCATCTCCAGTTAAAAAGGACCAGGCAGGAGGGGATGGGAAAGGCCTCCACCTGAAACCCTGGAGAGCTGTCAAGAGGGGCCCTGGCTCAGTGGTAGAGCCTCTGCTTGGCAGGCAGGAGGTCCTAGGTTCAATCCCCAGCAGCATCTCCAGTTAAAAAGGACCAGGAAGGAGGGGATGAGAAAGACCTCTGCTTGAGACCCTGGAGAGCTGTCAAGAGGGGCTGTGGCTCAGGGGCAGAGCCTCTGCTTGGCATGCAGAAGGTCCCAGGTTCAATCCCCGGCAGCATCTCCAGTTAAAAAGGACCAGGAAGAAGGGGATGAGAAAGACCTCTGCTTGAGACCCTGGAGAGCTGTAAAGAGGGGCCCTGGCTCAGTGGTAGAGCCTCTGCTTGGCATGCAGGAGGTCCCCAGTTCAATTCCTGGCATCTCCAGTTGAAAGAACCAGGCAGTGGTCTAATTGTGGAAGATGGTTGGGGTTTGGCTGGCTGGCTGGGAGATCATTTAGCCCTCCCCCCCTCCCCATCATTGGGCAGGAAGACGGATATGGAAGGGGGGGCAGAGAAGAACTGAGCTTCAGACAGCCCCCCTAGGAGATAGACCCAGATAGGTTGCCGTGTTAGTTTGTCTGGAGCAGTAGAAAAGAAACTAACAAGATTTGTGGCAGGGGATGAGCTTTCAGGACTCACTGCTCACTTCTCCAGATACAGCTAGAATGTGAGTCCGTCTGTCCTTATATCCTGGAGAGCTGAGTGATTTCAGATGCCGAATGACAACAGCAGGAAAAGGACAATAGCAGTTGAATGACAATAGCTAGCATAAGTGGATTAGGTGTGATATGCAGAGGGGTGGTAGGTGTGGAGAAATCAGCATTGGCAATGAGACAGGAAACCTAGGTCTTGATTCAGTCCAGGAGGATGCGTTGTCTTGAGCTTTGTTATCAGTTGCAATTCAGCAGTCTCCCTTTCTAATCTCCCTTTCAAATTCCTGTGTAAGAGAACTGCTGCTCTTAGGTCAACAAGGGAATGTCCTGGAGGGTTAAAATGTTCCCCCACTGGTTTTTGAACGTTGTGGTTTCTAATGTCTTTAAGGTGCTACTGGACTCCTGGCTCTTTTTTACACAGTTTCCGAGTTGGCCCTATGCCTGAGATCCCAAAAGACATACACGCACGTACAAACATATCCCTCAAAACATCTCTCTGACCTTACACGTGGAAAGGAAAAAAGGGACTTCAGAGTTCGGAGGGTGGCTTCCCAAACTCAGTTTCATTTTTGATTTATCGTGTCATTTGGAAGAGGGGCGGAAAGGGGAAGAGAGATGATGAAGGGCTGTCACCGGGTTTGGAGAGCAACAGAAGAACCACAGGATTAAAGTTTAACCCTGGCAGGGCTCCTTTGCCCCTCCGAAAAACAAAACACAAACTCCCGCCCCCACTTACAAGCTTAGCGAAAATCCCCTCCGATTTATGTTTGAATCCCGTCACAGCCCGTTCTGTTCCTTGGAGCCGACATCTGACTTCCCAGTTGTGTCAACAGCAGCTTTGTTTCCAAGGTTCAGGCAAGTCAGGATCCCTCCCTGGCTGTCTTCGAGTAGACCACACGAAAGAGCCCTCCATTCCACCCTGGGTGAGAAAATTCTACAGGGGCGAACCTCACACGCCGGGATCACCCACTGGTCCTATCCAACCTCGAATGAAGAGGTTTGGTGTAGTGGTTAAGTGCGTGGACTCGAATCTGGGAGAACCGGGTCTGATTTCCCACGCCTCCACTTGCGGCTGCTGGATGACCTTGGGCCAGCCATAGTTCTGTCAGAGCTGTCCTTGAAAGAACAGTTTCTGTCAGAGCTCTCTCAGCCCCACCTTCCTCACAGGGTGTCTGTTGTGGGGAGGGGAAGGGAAAGGAGATTGTAAGCCACTCTTAGACTCCTCCTCCTCCTCTTCTTCTTCATGGTCTTCTATAGGTTAGACCTTCCCGCCCTTGATTTAACCCCATTCTTGTGAGTCCTCTCCTCTGCTGCCAAGAGGAACAGCTCCCTGCCCTCCTTCGAGTGACAGCCCTTCAAAGACTTCAAGAGAGCCAACCTCCTCTTCTCCAGACTGAACATTCCCAAGTCCCTCAGCCTTGAAAACCCTGAAACTGAATCAGTCCCTTGGTCCATCCAAGTTGGTATTGTCTACTCAGACTGGCAGCGGATCTCCAGGGTCTCAGGCAGAGAAAGGTCTTTCCCATCACCTCCTGCCTGGTCCTTTTTAACTGGAGATGCTGCTGGGGATTGAACCGGGGACCTCCTGCCTGCCAAGCAGAGGCTCTGCCACTGAGCCACAGCCCCTCTTGACAGCTCTCCAGGGTCTTAGGCAGTGAAAGGTCTTTCCCTGCCACGGCCCTTCATGACAGCTCTCCAGGGTCTCAAGCAGAGGTCTTTCCCATCACCTCCTGCCTGGTCCTTTTTAACTGGAGATGCTGCCGGGGACTGAACCTGGGACCTTCTGCATGCCAGGCAGAGGCTCTTCCACTGAGCCACAGCCCCTCTTCACAGCTCTCCGGGGTCTCAGGCAGAGAACCTGGGACCATCAACCTGGCTTCATCCCCATGACCACCATGGTGGAGGTCATGAACCAAGACCTCTGGGCTTTGGACCAGATGCAAGACCTCACAGGGCCATAGTCCAGTGGTAGAGCACACGCTTTTCGTGTCCACAAGATCCCGAGTGAGATACTGGATGCCTTCAGTCAAAGGACCAGCAGATAGATTAAGACAGCAGCCGTGACTCCATTGTAGATAGGGTTGTCAGCTCTGGGTTGAGAAACACTTGGAGTTCTGGGTGGGTGGAACACGGGAAGGGCAGGGTTTGGGGAGGGGATGGGGCCTCAGCAAGGTGTGATGTCACAGAGTCCACCCTCCAAAGCAGCCGTTTTCTCCAGGGGAACTGACCTCTATTTGGTTGGTGATCAATTGTAATACCAGGAGATCTCCAGGCCCCACCTGGAGATTGGCAACTCTAATTGTAGATCACTCGGTGTTGTGTATGCCTGCTCCCAAGCTCCATCTCTGGCATTGCTGCCAGTGCTGGGCGGCTGCCAGTTTTCAGAGAGCACCAGCTTGACTCAGACAGATTCAATGATGGCGGCTTCATTGATGCCATTAATTCACATGCGTTCCAGCCCGCATATAATGAGGCGAAGCTATCTCGTTCCTGAAGGAAATGGAATTGCAGAGTTTATCCGTCTCTCTGTCGAGGCATCTTCAGTCCCTTCCCCCGCCTCCTGACCGATGCTCCCTCTAAGTTGTGGAGCCTTGCGAGCAAAAATTCGGGAGCGAATGCCATTAAAGTTGTGAGCGAGCCATTTGGCGGCTGCATAAGTTAGTCTGCTCTGGAGCCCTCCTTCCTGAGCTGAGACAAAAATGTGTGAGCCGGAGGCTAAAAAACTGTGAGCTAGCTCACACTAACTCAGCTTGGAGGGAACTCTGCTTCCTGACCCATTCCTAGGTTCCACCCACACTACTGGACGATTCCCCTGAGCAGTTATCCCCGGAAACCTCCGGAATAACCAGATTGAAGCAACCTCTACAAGGAGGCAGTGCTTGCTTGGCATAAGGATGCTGTCTTTCCCCCAGCTCAGCTCCAGCAGTTGAGCCGCCAACATAGAGTGCCTCCTGGATCTAGTCCTCCATAGATGCACCACAGTCCTGGCTCTGCTGGTGGACCTCCTGATGGCCCCTGGTGTTTTTGGCCACTGTGTGACACAGAGTGTTGGACTGGAGGGGCCATTGACCTGATCCAACATTGGCTTCTCTTATGTTCTTATGTTTAAGGTAGTGATGCTCTGTATTCTTGGTTCTTGGGGGGCAAGAGTGGGAGGCCTTCTGGAGTTCTGGTCCTGCTGGTAGACCTCCTGATGGCCCCTGGTGTTTTTGGCCACTGTGTGACACAGAGTGTTGGACTGGAGGGGCCACTGGCCTGATACAACATTGGCTTCTCTTATGTTCTTATGTTTAAGGTAGTGATGCTCTGTATTCTTGGTTCTTGGGGGGCAAGAGTGGGAGGCCTTCTGGAGTTCTGGCCCCGCTGGTGGATCTCCTGATGGCCCCTGGGTTTGGCCATGGTGTAACACAGACTGTTGGACTGGATGGGCCATTGGCCTGATCCAACACGGCTTCTCTTATCTTCTTATGTCTGGGGCAGTGATGGTCTGTCTTCTTGGTGCTTGGGGGAAAAGAATGGGAGGGCTTCTGGAGTTCTGGCCCTGCTGGTGGACCTCCTGATGGCACCTGGCAGGCCAATGGCCTGATCCAACATGGCTTCCCTTATGTTCCTATGTTCACCTTGAAGGTTAGAGCTGCCAGGACTCCTCTTAGACCCTTCAGTCGCTCCTCAGAGGCCTTTGATGCAACGTCTCAGGTGCACAGCTTGGTTACTGGTGGAAACCTTGCTGAGGGATTGTGGCTCCATGCTAGAGCATATGCTTGGCATGCAGAAGGTCCCAGGTTCAATCCACAGCATCTCCTGCTAAAAGGATCAAGCAGTAGGTGATGCGAAAGACGGCAACCTGAGACCCTGAAGAGCTGCTGCCAGTCTGAATAGACAGTATTGACCTGGATGGACTAAGGGAGTATAAGGGAGCTTTGTGCGTGTTGTTCAGCAACTGAGTTCTACCAGCTCCAAGTTGGAAAATGCCTGGAGATTTTGGGGGTGGAGCCTGAGGAGGGTGGGGTTTGGGGAGGGAGGGTCTACACTGGGGTATAATGTCACAGAGTCCACCTTCCAAAGTGGCCATTTTCTCCAGGGGAACTTGTCTCTGTTGCCTGGAGACCAGCTGTAATCCTAGGAGACCTGTAATCCTAGGAGCCAGCACTTGGAGGTTGGCATCCCTAGATGCAACTGAGCCCCTGTCAGCTTGCCCCTGCTGGGCGACTACTCAATCCTTCTTGTGGCTTCTCTGTTGCAGAAACATCTTCCAGTCCCACCCTTGATTTGCATGACCAGGATGCAAACGCGGAGAACTTGCACAAGCTCAAGTGGTTTAATTCATGCGACTCCCGGACTCCAGCCTTCCCGGGTGCAGAATCCTACACCTTTCGCACGAGCAACCCCGGCCCCCTGTTACGAAACCTGCCCGAGCTGGGCTTTCAGGTTCAACCATTTTCCGAGCAGGCCAAACGAACGCTTGCCTCTGTTCTTATCTGCGTTCCTCAAAACAATGTGCACGCCCGCTGCACCGCTGCAAAAAAAACAACCCCAAAAGAAGCCCGGAGCCATTAGAGCAGGTTAATGAACACATAATGAAGCAAGTAATGGATGCAATTAGATAAAAATCCTAATTCCCCTGAATCGTCAAATACGGCGTGGCAAGCCCTTAAATCACAGCTGCTGGAATTATCGGCAAAGCGATTCGCCGACAGTCTGGAATGAGCTTTTCAATGCTGGGGCGTCCTGGCGGCGTGTGGACTTTGAAAACCAGTCGTGGGTGGTGGCCGACCGTCCCCGTGTCTCTGGTGCAAGGCAAGGGCACACCCAGAAGTGCTGATCTGCGGGTGGCGCCCAGGGTCACTTCCGATAATATGCTGTCTGCGGGGCTGGTAAGTGAAACACCACATGCTACCGGGTGCAAAATGCTTGCCTCCAAACACCCCCTGGGAGAGGACCTGATAGGATCTCACAATTCACACAGGCTGCTAATTTATTCCCAGGCCCAACGAGCTGGCGCTTGCTTTTTAAAGCCATATTTGGACTGGGGCTCACATATCTTAGACAGTATGTTTTCCTCAACATGACCTTTTGCAGAGTACGTTTTCCTCAATATGACCCCCATGCAGAATACATTTTCCTCAATATCACCCCAATGAAGAGTATATTTTTCCTCAATATGATCTCCACACAGAGTACAATTTCCTCAATATGACCCCTGTGCAGAACACATTTTCCTCAACATCCCCCTGACATAGAATACGTTTTCCTCAACTGGACCTCCATGGACCTTTTCCTCAATATGACCCACAGAGTACAATTTCCTCAATATAACCTCCATGCAGAGTACATTTTCCTCAATATGACCCCACAGAGTACAATTTCCTCAATATGACCCTTGCATTTTCCTCAATATGACCCCTGCACAGAGTACTTTTTCCTCAATACAGCCCCTGCACAGAGCTCATTTTTCTCAATATGACCCCCAGGCAAAACACATTTTCCTCAGTGTAACCACCGTGCTCCCTGCCTATTTAAACCAAGTGGAAAGGCCTTTTTCTGCATTCTTTCCCTTGAGCAAAAGTAAGACCCACATTCAGTGGTAGAATTCAAGGCGGGGTTTGCAAGATCCTGCTGAAGCCAAGAATCTAGAGATTCTGAGGAACCCTAGCGGAGTCCCAAGAGGATCCAGGCCAATTCCCAGGTGTCTCTCCTCTCTAACTTCCCCCACAGGCTTGGCAATTGTAGGCTGTTAAAAATAGTCCAGGCTCTGTTAGGATGGGCGTGTCCCTCCCAGTCTTCTCCCTCTGCTCTTACCTTTCAGCTTGCGGGAGGGGGGGGGGGCTGATGGGTTGTCCTCAGTTTAAGTTTTGGGTTTTTTAATCTCCTTCTTGGCAGCTCAGAAGCATTTTTCCTGTGCCCTGAGTCATATTTAATTGTCTGTCGGTAAATTAAAGCTGAATGAACTGGGTGGGATTTGGAGAGGGTTATTATTATTACTATTATTATTTTAAAAAATAATATCTTTCCTGTCCCCCCTGCAGTCCTCTGTTACCATTTCGAATGTGGCAGACAGCTGCAGCTTCTCACAGGAGGGACTGTGTTGGCATGCCATAAGGACATACGAGAAGCCACGTTGGATCAGGCCGATGGCCCATCCAGTCCAACACTCTGTGTCACACAGTGGCCAAAACCCAGGTGCCATCAGAAGGTTCATCAACAGGGCCAGAACTCCAGAAGCCCTCCCACTCTTGCCCCCCCCCCCAAGCACCAAGAAGACAGAGCATCACTGCCCCAGACATAAGGACATAAGAGAAGCCATGTTGGATTAGGCCAATGGCCATCTAGTCCAACACTCTGTGTCACACAGAGGCCAAATACAGGTGCCATCCAGAGATCCACCAGTGGGGCCAGAACTTCAGAAGCCCTCCCACTGTGGCCCCCCCAAGCACCAAGAAGACAGAGCATCACTGCCCCAGACATAAGAACACAAGAGAAGCCATGCAGGATCAGGCCAATGGCCCATCCAGTCCAACACTCTGTGTCACACAGTGGCCAAAAACACCAGGTGCCCTCAGGAGGGCCACGAGTGGGGCCAGAATGCCAGAAGCCCTCCCACGTTAAAATTTGTATAATCAAATATGTGTCTGTATTGGTGTATGTCTCTGCCATCATATTCAATAAAAATATTTCTGGTTCTAACAAAATTTTAATGTCTATTATTTCCTGTATTATTTTCTGAAGTGTCAACCAATATTTTTTTTTATTCTGGTGCATGCCCACCACATGTGAAAAAAGGTTCCCAAATTTTGATTAAATTTCCAACATAGACTGGACTTTTGGGTAGAATTTCACTAGCCTATCGGGTGGCATATGCCACCTGTAAAACATTTTATAAAGATTTTCCTTGTAAGATGTTGCTCTAGTGATTTTTATGTTAGTCTTCCAAATTTTGTCCATTGCTCTAACTGTATGTTATGGCCAAATTGCTCACTCACAACTTTAATGCCAGTAGCTCACAAAGTAGAACTTTTGCTCACAAGACTCCACAGCTTAGAGGGAGCATTGGCCAAAATCCAGGGGCCATCAGGAGGTCCACCAGCGGGGCCAGAACTCCAGAAGCCCTCCCACTCTTGCCCTCCCCCCCCAAGCACCAAGAACCCAGAGCATCACTGCCCCAGACCTAAGAACCTAAGAGAAGCCATGTCGGATCAGGCCAGTGGCCCATCCAATCCAACACCCCTGTTGGATGAGGGTTCCCTCTAAGATGAGTTAGTGAGAGCTAGCTCATCGTTTTTTAGCCTCTGGCTCGCACATTCTTGTTTCAGCTCAGGAAGGATGGGCTCCAGAGCAAACTAATTTCTGCAGCCGCCAAATCACTAACTCACAACTTTAATGCCAGTAGCTCACAAAGTTGAATTTTTACTCACAAGACTCCACAACTTAGAGGGAGCATTGCTGGTAATCCTAGCTTATTCAGATCAACTTCCCTGGAGAACATGGCTGCTTTGGAGGGTCTGTGTCACAGTGTGGCCAAAACCCAGGTGCCATCACCAGCAGGACTGGGACGTCAGGAGCTTTCCCACTGTTGTCCCCCCAAGCCAGTCGAATCTGACTCTAGGGTTCCAGTGCTCATCTCCATTTCCAAGCCGAAGAGCCAGCGCTGTCTGAAGATGCCTCCTTGGTCATTTGGCCAGCATGACTAGACGCCGAGGCACACAGAACACTGTTACCTTCCCACCGAAGCAGTACCTATTTATCTACTTGCAATTTCTTGCTTCTGAACTGCTAGGTTGGCAGGAGCTGGGGCCAGAGACGGGAGATCACTCTGTCACGCAGCACTTGGGTCTCGAACTGCTGCACTACCAACCTTCCGGTCTGCAGCTCCTAATGCATCGAACAACGACTATACAGCCAGGCCCTGCCCTGCTCTTACACCCCACCCCTCCCTTGTCATCTGGATTCCAACAAAGACAGACTCATCCCTCCGTCATTTTAAAACTTCGCCCTGTTATTAAGAACACACATGGCGGGGGGGGGGGGTCTCTTGCACATCCTGTGGGATAACATCTGGGGGCTATCCATCATGACCACCACTATGCGACTTCGATGCCACAACTCCTGACATGGAACGAAGTGAAGAATAAGCAAAGGCATCTGTGGATTTCGCACTTGTGCACTTGATAGATGGAATCAAGATGCTTCACCTGTATCCATTTCACCAGGTACCCGTCTCTTCTTCCCCCCCCCCCCAATCATCCATTCACCCCGCCTCATTCTAGCACTCAACTGCTCTGTTTCCACATGAATTTTATTTTGCGTATGGCAACACAACCAAACAACATTTGTCAGCTATACAACTAGAAATTACCCTCCGCCCCAGCATTTTTGCAAGAGAAGAAAACCACAGTGGGCCCTTCGCTTCAGAACAGGACGGCTTATCTTTCCTCTACCAGGACAGAAAGAGTTCATTTTATCCATTTAAAAGATTTGTATGCCCTTTGGTTACTTTTGAAAAGCCTACAAGAAGTCGCAAAGCACACACACACGTGCCCCGACAATATTGACATAGAAATACAACAGATGAATCCACAGAAACGGAAAAGTAGCCATTTTAAAAGTCACAATTTAACTAGAACAC
The DNA here is from genome assembly GCA_029233225.1 of Lepidodactylus listeri. NCBI lineage: Eukaryota > Metazoa > Chordata > Lepidosauria > Squamata > Gekkonidae > Lepidodactylus > Lepidodactylus listeri. The sequence goes on from JARCFY010000022.1 coordinate 4,260,666, forward strand.
TGAAACCAGACCCGTTGAGTCTGTCGTCTTCTCCTCGAGAGAAACAGTTCCTGTCATTTTGTAGGAGACAATGCGAAACATGGAAGGAAAAGAATTTGCATTCCATTCTTTTAATATTCCACCGAAACGTAAGAACATAAGAGAAGCCATGTTGGGTCAGGCCAGTGGCCCATCCAGTCCAACACTCTATGCCACAGTGGCCAAAAATGCCAGGTGCCATCAGGAGGTCTACCGGTGGGGCCAGGACACTAGAAGCCCTCCCACTGTTGCCCCCCCACCCCCCAAGCACCAAGAATACAGAGCATCACTTGCCCCAGACCAAGAGTTCCTATCTATACCTTGTGGCTAATAGCCACTGATGGACCTCTATTTTAATTAAGTTTCTATTTGTCTGCAGTCGCACAGTTAGATTTTTACATTATGAAGAAGCATGATTTGGTACCTTAGCCGTTTGCAAGCATTCTACATTCGTGGGAAAACTCTCCCCATTTCTCTGTCCAGAACCCTCGAACGTCAGTCGCGGAAGCCCCTGCACATTGCAACGGATGCTGGGGTGGATTCTAGGTGCCGCGTCCATAGCAGGCACACACATGAACACATATGAAGCTGTCTTATACTGGATCAGGCCATCGGTTCATCAAGGTCGGTGTTGTCTACTCAGACTGGCAGTCGCTCTCCAGGGCCTCTGGCAGAGAAAGGTCTTTCCCGTCACCTGATGACTACGACACATGAAGATGCGTTATAGCCAGTCAGACAACTGGTCCATCAATGTCAGCATTGTCTTGATTTTATGGCTTGTGGGGCAATTTCTTTCTGGTGAAGCTCTCAGTGCAGAAAGAAAAATCATGTAACCAATAGGAAGCTGTTGCCAGGATAGAGCTCTAAATTGCAAGCTGTCAACCACTTTAGATGACAGCTCTCAGCTGCTGCAAGTTAATCACTTCTGCCAGCCGAAGCAACAATTCTGGTAACAAGTCAGCAGGTGGGGGTGATGACTTCTAGAGTCAAGAGAGCTCACACTTAGGCAGGAACAACTCTTAAAGGAGACCAGTTTCTTGACACAGAGTCAGAAGGGAACCTAGAGGTCACCTACTCCAACCCTCTTGCTCAGTGGGGGAATTAGTCAACTACAGCACCCCACTTGGCTTAAAGCAGCACAAACCTTTTTTTAAAATGTTCAAAAATGATTGGAAAAAAGCATTTACAGGATAAATTCTTGTGGGGCTGTGCCTTCAAGAAAAAGGATGGAGCCCCCAAAAGCCCTACCATAGCTAGGGGCCTGCTAGTCAGACTGGCAGCTATTCTCCAGAGTCTCAGAAGTCTTTCACAACACCTGCTGCCAGGTCCTTTCTAACTGGAGATGCCAGGGATTGAACCTGGGACCTTCTGCATGCTAAGCAAAGGTTCTGCCACTGAGTCACATCCGCTCCCCTTAAAAACATACATGAAACTGCCTTACATTGAATCAGACCATGGGTCCGTCAAGGTCAGTATTGTCTACTTAGACTGGCAGCGGCTCTCCAGGGTCTTAGGTAGAAGCCTTTCACATCACTTTCACCTGATCCTTGTAACTCAAGGCACCGGGGACTGAACCCGGGACCTTCTGCAAGCCAAGCGATCACTCCACCACTGAGCCAAGCCTAGCTCTTGCTCAGCCAAATGGAGAACAGCACCCAAACACACCTTGCTGCAGCTCATGACCAGAGACGGCCAGGTGTGGTGGGAAGGCTCTTTTAGGGAAACTTCTTGAAAAATAGGAATATCTGAGCATCTGCTGTGAATGCCGGCAATTCCTTGCTCTCATAGATGCATTTCCATGCACATTAATTCTCCTGCTGGCAACTGGGCCACTTTCCGATCTGTACTCTTAATAGCGAACTGCAGAGCACGTTGCCTTAAAAACACAACCATCCATTAAGTCCAAGGTTACACCTGGTGGACCTTCCACCTGCATCCCTCTGGCTACTTCACCTCAGGCAGTCTTGCAGCGGAAACTCCCACACTTAAAGGTGTCCGCTGTCATTATTAATTGGGTGAGGGAAGGCCGTTTCAGTCAAGACGTGTGTTTCCAGCCAGGGTCACTCTTAAGATGTAATTGTTCTGTTGGGTCTTTTTTTTAGAACAGTTCCTCCACCGGGTGGGAATTGGGGAGTCCCCGAAGTGAGGATTAAACACTCTCTCCAGAACAGAAGTTCTTTCTTCCCCCCTAAAGCGCACAGAGATGGGCTTCCTGTAAAAGAGTCCTCGGAGAACATGCTAAGGATGAAGCAGGAAACTAGAGAAATGAGGAATGAGCAATTTGGAGGCCTGTGGGGAATTGCAGTTTGGAAACACCTCCCTCCCCCCAAAAGAATCTCCCCTCCAGGGTTTACTCCCCGGTTCTTAAAATAAACTCAGTCATCATCAGACTGATTGGGGGTTCTTTTATATTTTTGTGAAATAACCAGGTCATATTTTTGTCATCTTGCTACGACCTGGATAGCCCGATCTCATCAAATCTCGAAAGCTAAGCAGGGTCGGCCCTGGATAGGCCTTGGATGGGAGACCACCAAGGAAGTCCAGGGTCGCTACCAATGCTCCCTCTAAGCTGTGGAGTCTTGCGAGTAAAAATTCTGCTTTGTGAGCTATTGGCATTAAAGTTGTGAGCGAGTGATTTGGCTCCTGCATAAATTAGTTTGCTCTGGAGCCTGCCTTCCTGAGCTAAGACAAAAGTGTGTGAGCTGGAGGCTAAAAAACTGTGAGCTAACTCACACTAACTCAGCTTAGAGGGAACACTGGTCGCTACACAGAGGCAGGAAAATGGCAAACCACCTCTGAATGTTTCTTGCCTTGACCTGGAGAGCCCAGGCTAGCCCAAGCTCAGAAGCTAAGCAAGGTCATTTTTGGTTGGTACTTGGATGGGAGACCTCCAAGGAAGTCCAGGGCAAACCCACCTCTGAACATCCCTTGCCTTGAAAACCCTACAGGGTCACCATAAGGCAGCTGTGACTTTGGGCAGCACTTCCCACCGCCATTTCTGTCAACACCCAGAGACTCCCAGTAACATAGAAATGTTTTCAGTGAAATAAAAACAAACATGCGTGAAGCCATTTCTCCAACCATGGTGACCATTGCTTCTGCTAGATAATTTGGCTTTGGGGGAGGGGCAGCCAACAGTGACTAGAAAGAGAGAGCAGCTAGATTTGAACCCAGGACCACCTTAGGGACCAACAAGATTTCCAGGGTATACGCTTCCGAGAGTCAATGCTTCCTTCATATGAGTTGGAATGGATGTTTCTGAAGAGTCCCTTGTATCCCACAGCTGGAAGGTGGGAGAGCCATTTAAAGAACGTATTATAAAGGATGCAGAGGTACCCTGCATATTGGAATCTGCTTGGCTGGAGCAGAGGGGAAATGCTTGGGGGCAGAAAAATTAGCTTCTGCGGTGAGATAAGAAACCTGTGTCCCTGTTCAGCCCTGGGAAGGGGGTGGTCCTTTGTTCTCAATTTGTGAATGAATTCAAGTTTAGCCATCTCATTGTGAAGACCTTGGGTTCCGATATGAGAGAGTCAACATGGGATGTTTATTTCAAGAGTTGATAAGTGGAAATTGATAAGAATTGTAATTGCTACACGCTCAGATAAAGCAATCTAAGTGAAACGGGTATTTGTTATTGCGCAAAATCCATTGCGTGTGAGCGATAAAAGAAGAGAGTTGTCTAGATAATCATTATTATTATAGTAAATATTGTATGTGTGTGTGTGTGTGTGTGTGTGTGTCTTTATTGAGTTTTTGTAATTTTTGTAATGGATGTTTTGATTGGACTTCCATCTCCTCCTGTGATCTCTCACTTTTAGCTTTTCTCTCAGTGAGTTCGGCAATTACAGTGTACGTTTGCGCAGGGGTCATTTCGAGCAGGAACGCACAGGAATGCTGTTCTGAGAGTAACAAGCCCAGGAGTGGGCGCTTATGGTGCTGCGTTATGGGAAAAAGCAAAAGCATACGAACTTGATCTGTATTTTCATGCTTGTTGTAGGGCAGCTTCCCTGTGAGAGCAAAGGAAACCTAAAGGGTCTTTAGTCAAAGTGTCAAGCTGGCTCGCCAGCTCCAAGTTGGGAAATACCTGGAGATTTTGGGGGTGGAGCCTGAGCAGTGGGTGTTGCCTTTTGACACACCTTCCGGTGATGTCAGGGGGTGTGGCATATGCAAATAAGTTATGCTAATGAGCTATGCTAATGAGCTCCTGCACCTCTTTTTCTACAAAATGACCCTTGCCCTTGTGCTCTTAGTTGCTACTTCACAACACCCCTCCCACCTTCTATCTGGGATAGAAGGACTCAGAAAACTCCATTCTAGCATGTATCTGATGAACAGAGCATTGACTTTTGAAAGCTTGTACCCCCTAAAATCTTGTGGGACTCTAAGGTTCTGCTGGACTTGAATCATGCTCTTCTATCGCAGACCAACTGGGCTGCCCTTTGAGACTAGGACGAGAGATGGTCTCCCTGGACATCCCAGCCTCCCCCTCCTTTACCCCACACCAAACTGCACCCAGGGAAATGTAGTCCGCAGGATATCAGTCATCAGGGTTCCTTGGGAAAAGAGAAAAGAGGTTCTCTGCTTCCACAGCTGTCGGTCGACTGCCCAGGGTGCCACGGGGTAGATTGCTTCATACGATAAAGAGCATCTGTCAACCAGGGACTTTGGAAAAAGGAGAGGAGGCCAAGTCCAATTTATTAAAAATCACCCAACAACTTTCTGTCGGGCCCGGCAGCTTCTTGCGTCATCGCGACACGATAGATCAAGGCAGTTTCCCCCCGGTAGGAAGCAAAACACCAGACTCGGACGGTTTTCAGGGTTAACTGCATCTCTGCCCCGTACTTCACATGAGCCCAAAATGACACGTGCGCCACTCTTTTCTATTTACCGTTAATTAGCCACTAATTTGACCAGCTTTTCAGAAAAAAATTAGTCCAAAGTCACGAGAGCTTTCATGTGGGCGGACACTTTGTATTCAGATCTCGTGGTGCGGCGGAAAAGTTTATGTATTATATATATCTGGAACCGAGAATATGATTTATGAGGCCTGAGAACAAAGTGAGCTTGACACAGTGCGCAAATGCATCTCCGAGACCCCGGGGTGTGTGTGTTGTTGTGTCGCAAAAGAAGCACAATGGGGATCCGATCCTGCTGTCCTTAATCAGGGATGATTTATAAAATAAAACAACCTGCAAAGTCCAGAGCAGAAACTGAGATTGCACAGACAAGTTTCAAAATCCCTCTCCTTATGCTCGGCTGCGACGGCTTTGCTCGAGTCAGATTGGCACTCTGTGGGTGCCAGTCTGCAAATGGGCAGAACCAACCACTGCCCGTAGGCATGGCCCTCCCTATGGTGGCCCCCCCTTATGGAATGGCCTGCCCGAGGAAGTCAGGAGAGCACCCGCTCTCCCAGCTTCTCACAAACTAGGCAAAACTGAACTACTCGGGAGGGCTTTTCTGCATGGGTAAACAAGGCTAAACAGTACAAAATGGCTTTACAAACTTGCTTGAATAAGTAATTAAGGACTGTGGTCCATTAAAAGATGCCTGCTCCTCGGGAGGAAAGCGAGGGCAAACCTAGACAGCATAATAAAAAGCAGAGACATCACCCTGCCAACAAAAGTCCATATGGCCAAAGCCATGGTGTTCCCAGTAGTAATGTATGGCTGCGAGAGTTGGACTATAAGGAAGGCCAAGCACCAAAGAATAGATGCTTTCAAATTATGGTGCCAGAGAAGACTCTTGAGAGTCCCTTGGACTGCAAGAAGATCAGATCAGTCCATCCTAAAAGAAATCAACCCTGACTGTTCCCTGGAAGGCCAGATCCTGAAGCTGAAATACTTTGGCCACCAAATGAGAAGGGAGCACTCCCTGGAGAAGACCCTGATGCTGGGAAAGACTGCAGGTCAAAGAAGAAGGGGACGGCAAAGGACGAGGTGGTTAGACAGTGTCATCAATGCAATGGGCATGGAGTTGGGCAGGCTCCGGAGGATGGCAGAAGACAGGAGGGTGTGGTGTGGTGTGGTCCATGGGGTCGCAAAGAGTCGGACACAACTGTGCCGCTGAACAACAATAACTATACAGCCGTGTTTAGCTTATTGCCTGCAGGACCCCAGTTATATCATTTCTGTGCCGCTTAATGCATAGGGTGAATATTTATACTACGTTTCAGTTCTTTTTGGTGGTTCTAGACTTCTAAAATCCTAACATGTTTGGTTATTGAACATCCCGTTTCATTGATTATACTGACTCACTATGCCCTGACCTGGTAGCTCAGGCTAGCCTGATTTCATCAGATCTCGGAAGCAAAGCAGGGTCACCCCGGGCTACTATCTGGAGGGGAGACCTCCAAAGAAGACCAGGGCTGTGACATGGAGGCAGGCAGTGGCAAACTGCCTCTGAATGTCTCTTGCCTTGAAAACCCCACCAGGGGTCACCATAAGTCAGCTGTGGCCTGACAGCCCTTTCCACCACCACCACAGACTCCCGATGCATAATCCGCCTTGAGAATTTGCGAGAAAGGTGGACTATAAAGAACATAAATAAATAAAAGTGGTGTTGAGAAATTTGGGGGGATCCCTGCAGCCCAGACGTGCTGACCAACCGCTGTGAGAACTGAGACACTGTCACCAACATGCAAGTACTCAGATGAACTCCGTAGCTCTGTGGAACAACTTGTCTTACTTAGAGCTCTCCGTGGTCCTGAAGACCCAGCTTGGTGCTAAGTCTGTTTTTGGCTCTCCGTTTCCTCCCTAGACACGCCAGCTTCCTTCCTCATCAAGTTCAGGCTGCAGACTACCCTCATCACTTGCCTCTAGTTATCCATCTGCATACTTACAACATATCCACAGAGTTAAGAACATTTATTGTTGATGCATTATGCATTTTATTGTAGGATTTTAATCTAAGTTATTTATAGCATGTCTTTCTCTGTCGTGAGCCATGCTGAGCCCCGCTTGCAAGGAAGAGCAGCCTAAAAATTGAAATAAATAAATAAATAAATAAATAAATAAATAAATAAATAAATAAATAAATAAATAAGAGCCCTGCTGGATCAGACCAATGGTCCGTCCAGTCCAGCATCCCGTCTCACCCAGTGTCCAGCCAGTTCCTCTGGAGGGCCAAGAACAGGGCAGAGAGGCCGAGGCCTTCCCCTGAGAAGAACACCAGAAGAGCCCTGTCTATGTATGATTGTATGTTTACAATAATTCTTTAATTTTCATGGATTATCTGTAATGATCATTTTTGGTGAATTTGTGTGCACTACTGTTTACTATTGTACTGTTTGAAAACTCAATAAAAGTTGTTTAAAAAAAAAACCAGGGCATAGAGGTTGAGATCTTCTCCAGATGTTGCCTCCTGGCTCTGGGATTCAGAGGTTTGGTGCCCCTGAATGTGGAGGTTCCCCTCAGTCACCATGGCTAGTAGCCACTGATAGACCTCTCCTCCATGAATTTATCTGATTCCCTTTTCAAACTGTTTATTCCTGAGGCTATCACAGCATTCTCTGGCAGCGAATTCCCCATTCCAATCCCTCTCGGTGTAAAGTAGTATTTCCTTTTGTCCACCCTGCCCATCAGCTTCGTTGGATGCCCTCAAGTTTTAGTCTTTGTGGCGGGGGAGAAAAAGTTCTCTTTCTCCACTCTCTCCATCCCATGCTTAGTTTCATGAACCTCTCATCACGTTTTCCCTCCGTAGTCTCTTTTCTAAACGGAAAAGTCCTTCACAACACACCGGTGGGTCCTACAAACATCACAGGTCCACTGCTGTTGACACAGAACAATCATATTCAGCTCCGCATGCAAAACCAGGGAATTTCCAGAGATGTCCTGTTCTGGAACATTCCCAGGCAGACTGAAATATAGAGGGGGTAAAGATCTCCCGACCCAGACGCAGGTGCCCCCCCCCCCCACTCCGTCCTCCCAAAATACCTTCCGTCCAATTACGGCCGGAGAACTACCTTTCCACATGCCTCTGAAGGGGCTCTCTTTGAAATTATTGCTCTTTAGAGGAATTTTTGGCCAACTCAGACGAAAACCTTAATTAACCGTGCATCTCCACCGTTTGTTTGCAAGGGAGTTATACTGGCCAATATTACCCCTGGTTCTTATCCCAGACGGGCGGGGGGCGGGGGAGACGGAGCCGTACAGTACAACCTGTGCCTCTATTAGAGTATAATTCACTTCCGACATTTATTAGCATTTGTGAGACGGCCGTTGTTCCTGAAAATCAACCGTAAAATGTGTAGGAAAAGGAGGACACACTGCTCTGGGTTTGACTCGTAAAGCCAGGGCTTTCCAAGAGAAATAGGTTGTTTTCCCTTGCATTGACAGTCAGCTTTATTGCCAACAACTTTAAGGAAGCTAAAAGCTCTTCCTGCCCCCTCAGTACATTTTCACCACCGGGGCACAAGGAAGTCACAAGGTTGCCAACTTCCAGGTTCCACCTGGAGATCTCCCACTACTACAACTGATCTTCAGATGACCAAGATCGGTCCCCCCGGTGAATAATAAATAATAATAATCGTACGGCAGTGTGTGTGCCGTTTAGGCAGATTGTCTAGCTCTTTTAGCGGCAGGCACCACTTGGTGGGGAGCTAGACTTGTTTTTAAGGCAAGAGACACTCCAGAGGCGGTTGGCCATTGCCTGCCTCTGTATCACGACCCTGGTATTCCTTGGAGGTCTCCCCCTCAAATACTAGCCAGGGCTGCCCCTGCTTGGCTTCCGAGATCTGACCAGATCAGGCCAGCCTGGGCCATCCAGGTGAAGGCAAGTGACGTTCAGAGGCAGTTTGCCATTGCCTGCCTCTGCGTCACGACCTTGGTATTTCTTGGAGGTCACCCTTCCAAATACTAGCCCAAAAAAAGACATGGGAGGGGTCAGCGGGAGGGTTGGCGACTTTGCTGAGCAAAGAGGTTGGTCACCGGCTATTCTGGGAGAGACAAGCATTGGCGTGAAGAGCCTCCCGTCTCGCCTGGACTTGCCGCTCTGTTTCTCTGCCTCTGACCCAAATCCGTGCGATCACTTATTTATTTACAGCCCCACAACCCTCCCAATTTAAAATCACTCTGGGCAGTTTTCAACAAGTAAGAAAAGGCCCTGACCTGGATAGCCCAGGCAAGCCCGATCTCGTCAGATCTCGACAGCTAAGCAGGGCCGTCCCTGGCGAGTATTTGGAAGGGAGACCTCCAAGGAATACCAGCGGTCGGGAGGCGGGGGCAGGCAATAGTACGCCACTTCTCTGAAACGTTCAAGCCCCACTAGGGGTCACCAGATGTCAACAATGACTTCTAGGCATGCATGCATGTACACACGCGCACAATACTCACCCAAAAAGCAAAAAGAAGAATATTTAAAACAAACAGGATAAAAATGTAGCACAAAATCCATATCAACCAACATAAATAATCAACAAAACAGACTGGGAAGAAGAAGAAGAAGATGATGATGATCCAGCATGGCTTCTCTTATGTTCTTATGTTGCTATGTCCCTTAAAAACTCAAATTATTTCACTCCAAAAGAGCAGCCAACCAAAAGACCGGCAAGAAAACAGAAGCCTGATAAGGACACTCTCTGGGCCCCAGTGATCTCATCCTCTTTGGGGGAGACGAAAATGGGATTTTTTTCAGACAGTTTCCGAGGCAGCCACATCCGACTGAAGCTCTCACACCACTTTCCCATTTTCCCCACTGCCACCGGCGACTACACAGCGATAAACTTTAGATTACCAGGAAACACAGCCATTCGGGTGCCTCCACAGAGTTTTCTTTGGAGAGATTGGGGGGAAATTCTTTTACAGGTTTAAACTCTTTTTTTTAAAAAAACTTCCTTATGATTTCAGTCTGCGGTTTCTCCAAATGAGAACAACCCCTCTAAAGCGTCCATTAAAAAAAAAAAACCTGCTTGAAACAGTGTGCCAAACGCCACAGTCCACCCCGTGAGACGGTTTCCCCCCACAGCTGATTTCTGTAAAAAGAAAAGCAAGATTCGTGCATGCTTTGAGACTCCTTGTGAAGGGATATAACAGTGTATAAACCCAACTCTTCTTCTTTTTCTTCTTCTTCTTCTTCTTCTTGGCGGTAGCTGCCCCATAGCACAAGGATCTTCATTGTGTGACTGAAGATATGCGTGGCAGCCATTTTGTGGCTGGCTCCACCTCTCGTGGCAGCCATTTTGTCCCTGTGCCCACCACATTGTGTAGGGCTGCCAGCTCTGGGTTGGGAAATACTTGGGAGATTTTGTGGGTGGAGTTTGGAGAGGGGAGGGACCTCAGCCGGGTATAACGCCATCCAGTTAGGGTTGCCAGGTCCTTCCTTCCTGGCAACTGGCAGGGGATGAGGGGGACTTACCAGTAGAAGGAAGAAGGCGTAGGCCAATCACTGATGTCACACAGGAAGTGACATCATCATGCCGGCAACTACTGGGCAATGCTCTGGTATTTGGGCAAAAACTCTGATACAACCAGCTTTTACCATAAGAGCTTTTGCCCAAATACCAGAGCATTGCCAGGAAGTTGCTGGCATGATGTCACTTCCTGGGCAATGCCAGCAATGTGGCCTTAGGCTTTCTAGCCAGTTTGGTGTGGTGGTTAGGAGCGCGGACTCTAATCTGGGAGAACCAGGTTTGATTCCCTGCTTTCCACATGCAGCTGCTGGTGTGACCTCGGGCCAGTCACACATTCTCTCAGAGCTGTTCTCTCAGGAGCAATCCTCAAAAGAGCTCTCTCAGCCCCACCTACCTCACAGGGTGTCTGTTGTGGGGAGAGGAAGGGAAGGAGATGGTAAGCCGCTCTGACACTCCTTCGGGTAGTGAAGGGCGGGGTATACATCCAATCCTCCTCCTCCTCCTGCTACTGTTAAGTCCCCTCACTGGCCAGCTGATCAGCAACTTGGGGGCAAGGCCTGATGGAGGAAAACCTCTGCCTCCACCAGGGGCATCTGGCAACCCTGGATACATTCCACCTTCCAAAGCAGCCATTTTCTCCAGGGGAGCTAATCTCTGTATCCTGGAGATCCACTGTAATAGCGAGTGATCTCCAGGTGTCACCTGGAGGCTGGCAACCGTAACACTGTGTCAGAATCTCAAAGGTGCCCACATGTTCGAAAAGGTTGGTGACCTCTGACCTGCACTGGTTAAAAAACGTTACGAGAGAGCAGCCTGGGTGTGACCAGATACAAGGTTGGATCCGGATTTTTTTGTGTGCAGCGTTTCCCCGTTGCCCGTCGGGAATACACCTCGCAAAAGGAATCTAGACGCCATCTTGTGTCCACACATGTAAGCGTCCCAGGGAGGGAAGGAAAAAAAACGTACGTTAGCAGAACAAACAGAGATCTGAAGCAAACGGTGCACAGCCCGATTCTGGAATTCGTTTTGGAAAGGCTCCCGCTGAAAGCACAAAGTTCAATCCCAGAACAATAAAGGGACGGAACAAAGGAAAACTATTAATCCCTCATACATGTCGTAACAACCGGGGGATAAAAACAGCTCAGGGCCTGGTGCCAGGGGAGGAAATGGAAATTCTGCTCAAGCTGGAGCATCGGCAGGGGTGATACGGATAACACAATCCTAAAAACAGTTACATCCCTCTGAACCTATTGACTTCAAAGGGCCTAGGAGGGTGTGAGTCTGTTTAGGACTGTTCCGTCAAGACATCTTGTGAGAAAATGGCAAAACCCTGGCTCAGATAGGCTGACAGATTCACAGTTTCCATTCCCGGTTCGGAAAGTAGAGTCTGCCATTCCAAAATCTGGGTCTGGAAATCCCCAGGGGGGAAGGATTCCACCCACCAGATCTCAGTAGGACGGATCCTGCCCAGGAACAAGGCGAGCCAGGAATTTGTCGTGAGGAGGCACAATTATAGCCCAGACGGTCTATTTGTGAAGGGGGAGACTCATTAGCCAGATAACAGTCTTAATAACAGGAACGGCGAGCGGGTTGGGAGCCTGAACTTTAACATGCAATTTGTCTGTGTGGCTTCGATCCCAAAGTAGGTGGATTTCATGTTCGAGGTCTCGTTTTATGGCTGCCCGCATATTATGTCACTCACAGGCAATTTTATCGCGAAATGATTTTACATAGCAGCAAAAAAAAAGAACCCACAAAAAACATTCTCGGGTCTCTTGTCTCAAAAACATCCGGTCGGTGCCAGTCAGTGGAAGGACGGAGCTGATGTACCTCGATTATTACCGCTATTCCAATATGTGCATATATGGGGGGGGTGCGTGCGCCCTCTCCGATATGACATTTTAATTGCCGTCGGTTACAGAGGGATATTTTTTAATTAAGTGCAATTCCAAACGATGCCGTCATGCCAGGAGGGAAGATCAAAAACATTCCACACTGTCTAACCTCCGAGAACGGAGGATGCGGAACTTCTCAGACCTGTGATCCGTCGGAAGGGGATAAAACCCACCCAGTTTACTGGGGAAACAGTTATGTCTAGAGATCTGAAGATGGAGCTCTCTCTGTTCAGGAGGGCAGGTTTCGCCCTGCCTGTTCCAGATTACTTTTTGCAAAAGAATGTTTCCTAAGTAAGCACAGGAGCTATCTGTATTGTTCACAGAACAAAATACGTTTTCTCCATAGGCATAATGGTACATTCATCTAGACTGATCCAGGTGGACAGCTGTGCTGGTCTGAAGTCGTAGAGCAAATTTTGAGTCCAGGAGCAGCTTCAGGACCAACAAAGGTTGATTCAAGGTATGAGCCTTCGTGTGCGTCCACACTTCCTCAGATACATTGAAACGGAAGTTACCAGTTCAAATGTATTTAGACATCTGCCTATATATATCTGAACTGTTAGCTTCGGTTTCAACGTATCTGAAGAAGTGTGCGTGCACACGAAAGCTCATACCTTGAATCAACCTTTGTTGGCCTTAAAGCTGCTCTTAGACTCTTGGATTTATTCATTTAGACTGTTAACTCCACCAACAATCTGGTTTTCTCTCAGCTTCATTTTGTGCATCAGCAATAATGTCTAAAATTTTGCTGAGTTATTTTCAGCTGTTTCAGCTGGATAAATCCCTTACCTAGATGGCCCAGGCTAGGCTGATCTTGTCAGATCTTGGAAACAAAGCAGGGCTTGCTGTTGTGAATGCTTGGGAAGGAAGTCCAGGGTCGCTACGCAGAGGCAGGCAATGGCAAACCGTCTCTGTCCATTTCCTGCCTTGAAAACCCAACGGGGTTGCCGTAAGTCCGCCCCTATTTTCACAGTAGAACCATTCATCACAAACCAGTACATTAAACATTTACCAAATCCAATCGTATCATCCAGATTTTCCCTCAAAACCTCCTAACTAGGAATCCAGATACGAAAAACAGAGTACGGGGGGAAAAATAAAGATGGAATCGGATGCCAAAATCCCAGCATTAGAGAACATCAGACTTCTTGGCATCTCTTTCCTTGGCTCTGGTTTCCCCATTCTCGTTCGTGCACAATACAAGATCTCAGCAGCCGGCAGCGGTCCAGCACTGTCACCAACGCTCCCTCTAAGCTGTGGAGTCTTGTGAGCAAAAATCCTACTTTGTGAGCTCCTGGCATTAAAGTTGTGAGCCAGCAAGTTGGCAACCGCATCAGTTAGTTTGCTCTGGAGCCTTCCTTCCTGAGCGAAGACAAAAAAAGGTGTGTGCCGGAGGCTGAAAAACTGTGAGCGAGCTCACACTAACCGAACTTAGCGAGAACACTGATGGCCATGGCCCAGGAACAGGCTTCGGCCGGGCCAGGCCCAACTCCGCACCTTTCTCAGCCTGGCAACGAGTCCGCCCCCCAGATCCAAATGCCATCAAGATGAGCTCCGTAGCCCGACAGCCGTCTTTAATCAGACCTGAGCCGCTTGCCCAGAATCACACTTCCTACGATGAAGGACATGAAAGCGAGACATTTAAAACGATCGAGTCGGGCCAGATACTGAGAACATGCAAGATTAATCACTGTTGCATGAAAACAGTCATGGGGGGGGGGGGGGAGGCAGTTCTGGGGAGAGCCATCAATTCTCGACCAGCGAGGGGCATCCAGCAATCCTAATGCCTTGCCCACAGATTGGTCTCGTTTTCGCGCTCTTCCCCGCAAGAGCTGTCGGCTTTGAAGTTTTTCCGTCTCTCTCTCTTTTTTTAAAAGACAGGGTAGCTGCGCCTTTGTTGCGAGATGAAACATGATAAGACTTGAAGCCGGGAGGCTAAACCGCACTTAATCGGGTGGTTTTACAAGCAACAAATCATGAATTTCGACAGTGAAGCGTACTACTTAAAAGAGCGTTTTCAGCAGGGATGGGAGGAGGGAGGGGGGTTCCTCTCCTGCCCTCCCCAACTCCACAGAATCTCAAAAGATACAGGGGGGGGCACATCAAGTAGGAACAGACTTGTGGAAAGGCAGGAGATCCTACGACAACTTCAGGGCGGCGGCGGGGGGAAACGTGTTGTCAAGTCACAGTGGAATTGTGGCAGCCCCCGTGGAGTTTTCAAGGCAAGGGATGTTCAGAGGCAGTTCGCCATTGCCTGCCTCGGCATAGCAACCCTGGGCTTCCTTGGCGGTCTCCTGTCTGAGTACTAATGAGGGCTGACCCTACCGAGCTCCCAAGATCTGACAACACCAGGTTAACTTGGGCCATCCACGTCAGATCAGACAAACGGAGGTGGCTTGCAATTGCTTGCCTCTGCGTAGCAACCCTGGAACCTCCTTGGCGGTCTCCCATCTGAGTCTTACCAAGCCCGACCTTGCTCAGCTTCCAAGATCTCACGAGGTCAGGCTAGGATGGACCATGGTCAGATCAGACAAACAGAAGTGGCTTGCAATTGCTTGCCTCTGCGTAGCAACCCTGGAACCTCCTTGGCGGTCTCCCATCCGAGTCTTATAAAGGCCGACCTAGCTTAGCCTTCCGAGATCTCACAAGGTCAGGCTAGGATGGACCATGGTCAGATCAGACAAACAGAGGTGGCTTGCAATTGCTTGCCTCTGCGTAGCAACCCTGGAACCTCCTTGGCGGTCTCCCATCCGAGTCTTATAAAGGCCGACCTAGCTTAGCCTTCCGAGATCTCACAAGGTCAGGCTAGGATGGACCATGGTCAGATCAGACAAACAGAGGTGGCTTGCAATTGCTTGCCTCTGCGTAGCAACCCTGGAACCTCCTTGGCGGTCTCCCATCCGAGTCTTATAAAGGCCGACCTAGCTTAGCCTTCCGAGATCTCACAAGGTCAGGCTAGGATGGACCATGGTCAGATCAGACAAACAGAGGTGACTTGCAATTGCTTGCCTCTGCGTAGCAACCCTGGAACCTCCTTGGCGGTCTCCCATCCGAGTCTTATAAAGGCCGACCTAGCTTAGCCTTCCGAGATCTCACAAGGTCAGGCTAGGATGGACCATGGTCAGATCAGACAAACAGAGGTGACTTGCAATTGCTTGCCTCTGCGTAGCAACCCTGGAACCTCCTTGGCGGTCTCCCATCCGAGTCTTATAAAGGCCGACCTAGCTTAGCCTTCCGAGATCTCACAAGGTCAGGCTAGGATGGACCATGGTCAGATCAGACAAACAGAGGTGGCTTGCAATTGCTTGCCTCTGCGTAGCAACCCTGGAACCTCCTTGGCGGTCTCCCATCCGAGTCTTATAAAGGCCGACCTAGCTTAGCCTTCCGAGATCTCACGAGGTCAGGCTAGGATGGACCATGGTCAGATCAGACAAACAGAGGTGGCTTGCAATTGCTTGCCTCTGCGTAGCAACCCTGGAACCTCCTTGGTGTTCTCCCATCCGAGTCTTACCAAGGCTGACCTTGCTTAGCTTCCAAGATCTCACGAGGTCAGGCTAGTCTGGGCCATGGTCAGATCAGACAGATGTCACTTGGAACTGCTTGCCTCCTGCGTGTGCTTTGAGTAGGCAGATTATGATATTTAGATTCAAGTCCAGTAGCACTTGGAGAGGGGGGTGCTGGGTGGACAGGAAAGTTTGCATTTTCCTGATCCCGCATAGTTGGCAGCCATTTCTTCTGCCTCAGCCGCAGCGGTAGCCAAAATCATCAGCTGAACATTGCTGTAGCTTTACAACAGCCTTTGTACAGGGCTGTCCTATAGAGGACAGTACGGAGTTGTTTTCTGTTGCCCCAGAAGGTTGGACCAGAACCGACGGGTTGACATTAAATCAGAGATGTTTTCAGCTAAACATGAGGAAGAACTTCCTGACAGAGCGTTTCCTCAGTGGAAAAGCCTTCCTCGGAGGTGGTGGGCTCTCCTCCTTTGGGGGTTTTCAAGCAGAGGCTAGATTCTGGGAACTCGGGCAGATCACGAGAGGGAGGGCAGGAAGGGCTGCCTCAGTGCTCAGTTCTCGTAGTCCTTTCTCACACACCCAGGGAAATGCCGATCGCCACTTTGGGGTCAGGAAGCCATTTTTTCTCCAGGCCAGTTTGACCGGGGATCCTGGAGGTTTTTTGTCATCTTCTGGGCATGGAGCGGGGGTCACTGGGTGTGTGTGGGGGGGGAGAACGTATTTTTGAATTTCCAGCATTGTGCAGGGGGCTGGACTAAATGACCCTGGAGGTCCCTTCCGACCCTACGATTCTATGAGCCTGTACCGCTGCATATAGCTTACTGTAAGTAGAAGCCTATTTATTTAATTTCTGGACCGCTTAACGTGTTGTGTGAATATTTATGTTCCGTTCCAGTTATTCCTGGTGGTTCCGGACTTCTGCAGTCCTAGTGCATTTGGTTACTGAATGTCCCATTTGGTTGATTGTATTAGCTTACTCTGAGCAACCCAACTCAAGTCCCCGCAAGAAAGGCAGACTATAAATAACATCAATCAATCAATCAATCGATTGACTGATCAACAAGCAAGCTTAGGTCACCTGGACCAACGGCCCCGCAGCTCCATTTCTTCTAAGAACGTTGACCTGTGCAAAAGAAAAGCTATTTAGGAGACTCAAGCCAAGCAGGTGGGATCCCCAGCAAGCGACTGAGCCAGAGTTTCTTAAAGTATGACTGATTAACAAATATATCGTCAGTCAGTGCTTGGGAAAGGCCAATCCACGGAAGATTAGAAGGCGGGAGGGAAAACCCACAATTTTGCATTTTTCCTGGGGCGAAACATTTTTTTCCTACAGGCTGAGACTGGCGGGTAAGCGTAGCTCGTCGCTGCCTCCCTAATTAACGCACACCCTGGGACAAAAACACATTTTGCGCACACTCAAGGTGGATTTTTCTCCGATTAAGCAAAACAGCCGTCCATTCCCTTTTGGCACACGGATTCTTTTTCGGGGGGCGGAGGGGGGGGCGTTCTCTCTCGGAATCAAGATAGATGAAGTTATTAGGAGGCAAGCAAAGACTTTAATTTTATCCAGATGTTCTTGGGCTGCCCCCCCCCACACTTTTGACAGGTGTGAGCTCAGGAAAGTGAATTCAGATGGAAAGACGGATTTCGTTTTTTTCCTTTCCTTTCCTTTTTTTGAAGTATACAGGGGCAGGGGGTCGTGATATTTTGCAGGGCTTTTACACATTTAAAACCACATTTAAAAAATTACATTCCCACCTGATCATCGATCCAAGGAGTTAGCCATTTCTGCAAAACAGTAGAAAGCCCAGCAGCTCCTTGAAGGCTAACAAATTTTATTGTAGCATACACTTTCGAGAAACGCAGCTCTCTTCGTCAGAGGCAGGGAGGGTGAACCAAAACCCCAGTCAAGTGAAAGAAAGCATCTCAAAAAGGACATCACAGAGCTGGGAAAAAGTACAGAGGAAGGTCTGCCAAGATGATCCAGGGATTGGAGCACCGTAAGAACATAAGCACCTAAGAGAAGCCAATGTTGGATCAGGCCAGTGGCCCATCCAATCCAACACTCCGGTCTGTGTCACACAGTGGCCAAAAATACCAGGTGCCCTCAGGAGGTCCACCAGTGGGGCCAGGAGGAAAGGCTGAAGAGGCTGGGACGTTTCAGTTTAGGAAAGAGACAACTAAGGGAGGACATGATAAAGGTTTATAAAATTGTGCACAAGGTGAAGAGAGCGGACAAAGAGACATTTCTCTCTCCCTCCCAAAAGACTAGAACTCGAGGGCGTCCAGTGAAGCTGATGGGCAGTAGGACAGACCAAAGAAAATACGTCTTTACACAGAGAATGGTTAAAAGGTGGCATTCGTTGCCAGAGGATGTAGTGATGGCCACGGGAATAAACAGCTTTAAAAGGGGATTAGATAGGTTCATGGAGGGTAAGTCTGTCAACGGCTACTAGCCACGGAGACCATTCAGGGGCACTAAATATCTGAATCCCAGAGCCAGGAGGCAACATCAGGGGAAAGCCTCGGCCTCTATGCATGAGTAGATCCATGTGATCATCGCAGTCACGGAGAGATGCGTCCTCCAGAGAGCCAGTTTGGTGTCGTGGTTAAGTGCGCGGACTCTAATCTGGGAGAACCGGGTTTGATTCCCCATTCCTCCACTTGCACCTGGCTGGATGACCTTGGGCAAGCCATAGCTCTGTACCAGCTGTTCCTTCAAGGACAGCTTGGGAAAGAGCTCTCTCAGCCCCACCTACCTCACAGGGTGTCTGTTGTGGGGAGGGGAAGGGAAAGGAGTTTGCAAGCCGCTCTGAGACTCCCTTGGGGAGTGGAGTGCGGGGTATAAATCCAATCTCTTCTTCTTCTTCTCCAAGAACTTATCTAGGGGAGTCTTACAGTCCTGGATCTCTGTGTCGTGGACCTTTTCCACCACACCTCTTGGGTTCTGGGTTACCTTTCCCCAGGGATTGTGCCTCACTTGTCAACCTCCAGGTGGTGGCTGGAGATCTCCGGGTATTACAACTGATCTCCAGGCGGCAGAGAACAGTTCGCCTGGAGAAAATGGCCGCTTCAGAAGGCGGGTTCTAGGGCATTATACTCCATTGAAGCCCCTCCCCTTCCCAAATCCCGCCCTCTTCAGGCTCCACCCCCTGCAAATCTCCAGAAGTTTCCCAAACTGGAGCTGGCAACCAGTCAGATTCATCTCCCCCTCTTTGCCACATGACCTGGAAACCTCAGCCCCGTATTAGATGAATACTACATTTTATTTTGAAAGATTTATTTTATTTTTTTAAAAACCCTTTCCATTGTCCTTCAGCCAAAACAGCGTTTGGGGCGGCTTACAAAATATACAGTACAATAAAAAAGAAATCAGGAGCCATCAATAAGTTGAGTAGCGGCAGCCAAGGAGGACTGCATGGCGTAGCAGGAATCATAAAACCGGAGGCAAACGAAGGCACGATAAAATTGACAAGGGGCAGGAAGATATGAAACACGACCCAAAGGGAAAACGCTCCAGTCCACAAAGTCAAACGAACGTCAGGTTCCCCAACACTAAAAGACCATCCGTGTGGTTACCACCAGTCTCCAGAGAACAGCTGCCCCAGAGAAAACGGCTACTTTTGGAGGGCAGAATGTACCAGCAGAGAAAGGCAACCAATCTTAGGTCGGATTCCTTAATGACATCGGGAGGGCTCAGTGGCAGAGCATCTGCTTGGCATGCAGAAGGTCCCCGGTTCAGCCCCTGGCGTCTCCACTTAAAAGAGAAGAAGAAGAAGAAAAACAGCAGCAACAACTTGGATTCATGCCCCGCCCTTCACTACCTGAAGAAGTCTCAGAGCAACTTACAATCTCCTTTCCCTTCCCCTCCCCACAACAGACACTCTGTGAGGTAGGCGGGGCTGAGAGAGAGCTCTCTCGAGGACTGCTCCTGAGAGGACAGCTCCGAGAGAACTTGTGACTGACCCAAGGTCACCCCAGCAGCTGCATGTGGAGAAGTGGGGAATCAAACTTGGTTCTCCCAGATTAGAGTCCGCACTTTTAACTACTGCATCGGACTGGCTCTCAGGCAGGAGGTGATGTGAAGAGCCACTGGCAGTCTGAGCAGTCAATAGTGACTCTGACGGACCAAGGTTCTGATTTGGTATAAGACGACGTTGATCATGGGACATTTATATTCCTAGTGTCCTAGCCCCGTGTGTCCCCCCCACCCCACAGTCCTGCAAGGTAGGTCAGGTGCAGTGATCATGACTGGCCCAAGTTCAAACCCCTTGAGCTCCACAGAAGTCCGCGATCCGAACCCAGAACTCAGGAGGCCGAAGCCACCATCCTGGCCATCTCGCCCGCACAAAGTTCCTTTGTGAAAGTTGTCTTCCACGGTGGTCCAAACTAACTTTGGCATGGCTCAGACAAATAAAAGCGAGACGGTATGAGAACTTTTCCAGGATTAATTCTCCCCCACACGTACCCCCTGCCCTTTTTACTTCCCTGATGCCAGTAAAGATGAACACCAAGCAGCTCAGTGCCCCTCCAACGGTCAGCCTCTGGGCAGATGTTTCATGGGGCCCAGATGTTTTCGGGAGGCCTTCCCTGCTTATAAAGCCTCTGCGGTTCTTCAACCCAGTGGGGAGCGTCTCCAGTCTGGGCCGCTGTTGGGGAGAAGGAAATACCATGAGGCGTGTCCATGCTGGCTTCCCGAATGTTTCTCCGAAAGAAAGCAATACTGAAGAGCAGCCATGTAAAAGAACGCCGGATGCAAACTGGAGGGGGAGACGCTGACTCTGTTGCCGGGACAAGATGAGGTCAAGCCGAACCCGAACCCGAACACAGGCCCGACAGGGAGATATTTGGTGAGCCGGAATGACTATGGACGAACCTTTTTGGATCAAAAATCTTTAATTTTTTCAAGTTTCAAGCTGACTATGTTGGTTAGCAGGAGAGGAACAAGATCCGAGTCCCGTAACATCTCAGAGTTGTCAGCTTTGGGTTGGGGAGTGTTGGAGAAATGCGCATGTAATGCAAGGCCTGAGAAATTCAGTCATTATAGGGTTAACTATGCAACTTGTTTGTTTACCTATGTTAGCCTGGAAGTGATACCTGACAGCTGGCCAACTGACTGTAGACCCGGGAAAACTAAAGGTGTACTGTCTTGCTAATTGGTCAATGATATCAGGTGTTTCCTTTCAGGGGTCAAGAAGAAGGAGAGATCCTCCATTGCAATCTCTCACTCTCTATCAGTATGTCTTAGTGTGGAGACGGAGCACAATGCAGCTCCTTAGAAAGCATGTTTTGTTTATTTGTAGCTAATCCCGTTTCCCTTTTCTCTTTAGTAATAAACTTCTTTTAAACCAAAAGAAGCAATCTCTTCTTTCCAGAAAAGCAAGATTCATTACTCTGATTTTTCTGATTATTGGACAAAAGTCCTAACAGGGACCTGAAGATTTGGGGGGGTGGAGCCTGGGAGGGGCGGGGTTTGGGGAGGGGAGAAACCTCAGCAGGGTATATAGGGCCTTAGAGTCCACCCTCCAAAGCAGCCGTTTTCTCCGGGGGAACTGATGCTGGGCATCTGGAGATCAGTTGTAAAAGCGAGAGATCTACAGGTCCCACCCTGGAGGTTGGCAACTCTACAAAAAAACCAACAAGATTTCCAAGGTGTAAGCTTTCAAGAAGAGTCACCATCCCCTTCTGCCGAAGAAGAAGAGAAGAAGAGATTGGACTTATACCCCGCCCTTCACTACCCAAGGGAGTCTCAGAGTGGCTTACAGTCTCCTTTCCCTTCCCTTCCCCACAACAGACACCCTGGGAGGTCGGTGGGGCTGAGAGAGCTCTGACAGAGACTGCTCTTTTTCAAGGACAGCTCTTATCAGAAGACAAGACAAGGGAAGAGAGCCTTGATTCCCAAAAGCTATGAACTGGAAAACTTGTTGGTCTTTAAGGTGTGTCTTGTCTCGAACCTGGCTCTTTTAATGTTATTAACTTACTTTTAGAAGAAGAAGAAGAGGAGGAGGAGGAGGAGGAGGAGGAGATTGGATTTATACCCCGCCCTTCACTTGAAGTCTCAGAGCGGCTTACAATCTCCTTTCCCTTCCCCTCCCCACAACCGACACCCTGAAGCAGGTGGGGCTGAGAGAGCTCTTTTGAGGACTGCTCTTGAGAGAACAGCTCTGAGAGAACTTGTGGCTGACCCAAGGTCACACCAGCCGCTGCATGTGGCGGAGTGAGGAATCAAACCCAGTTCTCCCAGATTAGAGTCCAGTGTCCTAACCACCACACCAAACTGGCTACACCCTGCCATCTCCCTTACGCTTGGCTCCAAACTGGAGAATCGACGTTATCACAACCCTTGGTCGATTACCCCAGGCGAAAGCCGATGTTTCTTCGCACTTGTTCCTGGACACCAGCCCGCCTTTGATATCGAGGCTTTGTTTTCAACTGCTGCTGTCGTGTCAGTATTTCCGCTGGTTATCGTTATTTGACGACCGATCTATTTCTCGCCCCCCGATTCGGGCGGGATCGTGTCTTCGGCTGTTTGCGGATGGGTTTCCCCCCACCTTCCGTCTGTGTACTACCATATAGTACCTCCCTTGCATAACTTCTTGGAAATTTTTAATGGAGGAGCGCTTGCATAAAAGATATTAAATAAAGCGAAAAGACATTAAGCGCCCTTGTGGGATAGCCAGCCAAAGCGGCACGCAGAATGCCAAGCTGAACAGATACGGGCAGGCTTCGTTTGGCTTGCAAAACTCGGCTTCCCTTGGCACCGACTCAGGGCTTCCTGGCTGCCGCGTTCAAAGTCTTTTGTGAGGAGGATAGATATGGGCTTGTAAGAGATAACTTCAGGACGGCGCGGTTCTGCCGATTCAGAGCCGTGGCTGCCAAAGACGGCCTCTGTTCACAGCAGTCTTTTTCAGGCCCAGCTTCCTGGCATGGGCAGGGCCTTTGCTTGGACATAAATCATTATTCGATTCCCTCGTGACACCCTCAGACTTGCCCCTGTGCCAGGCCCGATTCTCGACAAGTTGGGGCAATCCTGCGACCGAGGCGCTGCTGTTGAGTGACGGCTCTTCTTTCAGAAACTCAACGAAGCACCTGGAGACTTGGCGGCCGGATCAGGTGAGGAGTGAAGAGAAGCGCTTTGATCTTCTCCCACAGGTGCAGCGAACACAAGAGGAGAAGGGGGGATCGGGAGAAAGAAGGAGGAGGAGGAGGAGAAGAAGAGGAGGAGACTGGATTTATACCGCACCCTTTACTACCCAAAGGAGTCTCAGAGTGGCTCACAAACTCCTTTCCCTTCCCCTCCCCACAACAGACACCCTGTGAGGTAGGCGGGGCTGAGAGAGCTCTCTCGAGGACTGCCCTGGAGAGAACAGCTCTGAGAGACCTATGGCTTGCCCAAGGTCATCCAGCAGCTGCAAGTGGAGGAGTGGGGAATCAAACCCAGTTCGCCCAGATTCGAGTCCACTCACTTAACTACAGAAGAAGAAGAAGTGGAGGAGGAGATTGGATTTATACCCCGCCTTTCACTACCCAAAGGAGTCTCAGAGCGGCTCACGATCTCCTTTCCCTTCCCCTCCTGACAACAGACACCCTGTGAGGCAGGTGGGGCTGCAAGACCTCTTTTGAGGACTGCTCATGAGAGAACAGCTCTGAGAGAACTTGTGACTGGCCCAAGGTCACACCAGTAGCTCACCCTGTGAGCAGTGTTCCTCTAAGCTTAGTGTGAACTAGCTCATAGTATTTTAGCCTCCAGCTCATACTTTTTTTTTGTCTTAGCTCCGGAAGGATGGCTCTAGAGCAAACTCATTTATGCAGTAGCCAAATCACTCGCTCACAGCTTTAATGCCAGTAGCTCACAAAATAGAATTTTTGCTAACAAAACTCCCCAGCTTAAAGGGAGCATTGCCTGTGAGGTAGGTGGGGCTGAGAGAGCTCTTTCAAGGACTGCCCTTGAGAGAACAGCTCTGAGAGAACTTGTGACTGACCCAAAGTCACACCAGCAGCTGCATGTGGAGGAGTGGGGAATCAAACCCAGTTCTCCCAGATTAGAGTCCACGCTCCTAACCCCTACGCCAAACTGTCTCACAGGAGAAGAGCCCCACCCCAGAGTAGCACCTCCTAAACTTCTGATAGCTGACACAAAATAAAACTTAGCGTTTGCATCCAGAAAGGTTGGTTTTCAGAGTGTGAAAGGATCGGAATAACCTGCCCTCGCGGGAGGCTCCTCCTTGTGTTTCTGCATGAGTCCCTGCTCAGTGCATGCCTCCTGATGAGGAGGAGGCAAGCCCGAAGCAGTGAGTCATGCAGACACCTTACAGGTAGCCTCCAAGACTAACTCCACCCAGTCTGTCTGCGTACAAAGAGGATGAAGAAACCAATCCCGACAGATGCGGTGGAAAGAGCCTCCACTTCTGGAAAGGGGAAGTACAGGAAGATGGCAAGACCAGAACACTCAGTCATGTAGAGATGTACCTAGCAGCATCTTTTCTGAGTGAGGATTGCTGCGCCCAGGTGAACAAGAATACGGCTGCAGGAAGTGGCAGAAGCCACAAGCGTAGACAGCTTCAAGAGGGGGTTGGATAAACATCTGGGGCAGAGGTCCATCAGTGGCTCTTAGCCACAAGGTATAGAGGGAACACTCTGTCTGGGGTAGGGATGCTCTGTCTTCTTGGTGCTTGGGGGGGGGGCACAGTGGGAAGAAGAAGAAGAGATTAGATTTATACCCCGCCCTCCACTCCCCAAGGGAGTCTCAGAGCGGCTTACAAACTCCTTTTCCCTTCCCCTCCCCACAACTGACACCCGGTGAGGTAGGTGGGGCTGAGAGAGCTCTTTCCCAAGCTGTCCTTGAGAGAACAGCTGGTCCAGAGCTGTGGCTTGCCCAAGGTCATCCAGCCAGGTGCCAGTGGAGGAGTGGGGAATCAAACCCGGTTCTCCCAGATTAGAGTCCGCGCACTTAACCACTACACCAAACTGGAGGGATTTTGGAGTTCTGGCCCTGCTGGTGGACCTCCTGAGGGCACCTGGTGTTTTTGGCCACTGTGTGACACAGAGTGTTGGACTGGATGGGCCACTGGCCTGATCCAACATTGGCTTCTCTTATGTTCTCGAAGCTACCCGGGAGCACCAAATCTCACCCAGAGAGTTACATGCAGTTTCTCCTTCCACACGTGCATTTCTGAGGTTCTCTACGACCGGATGGCTTTGTGTGAATGCCCACCTTGGAACGCTCCCCTTGCTGGCAGCTTCCGTACCAGCTGAAGCCGGGACTCGGCGTCCAGTGTCCGGTTTCTCCCCTCACCCAGCCCTGGAG
This sequence comes from Lepidodactylus listeri, assembly GCA_029233225.1. Lineage (NCBI taxonomy): Eukaryota > Metazoa > Chordata > Lepidosauria > Squamata > Gekkonidae > Lepidodactylus > Lepidodactylus listeri. The sequence goes on from JARCFY010000022.1 coordinate 4,285,743, forward strand.
ACATCAAGCCAGAGGTCACCCCGGGGCTACTCCGAGTGAGGAAATGGATGCTTATTGCCAATCGCTGGAGAAGCCGTGCCTCGGCCCCCAACATAATTCAATTGCTGTCCGGCAGCCCCCCTTTAATTAACTGCGCGGAGATGCCAAATCTCTTTGACCGGGCTAAGCAGAAAAGATATTCTTATTGAGCCAGAACGATCATGACCGTATTAAGAAAATGAGGGTTTAATGGCAGGGGGGGGGGGGGAAATGGAAAGGAAGCAGGGGACGCAGACGGGTCCGATAATTGCAAGCGCTGGTTGTAATGCTGTCAGGGGAGACCAGAGGGTGGCCGCGGCGGAGAAAGGAGATCTTGGTGAATCGAGAGGTACGTGGAAATGGGCTCCAAGGCATGGCTGATTCTGGGAACGAGGCACCCAGCTGTACAAGATGGAGAATGCTGCTGGTGTCTGGGCAAGCAAGTGGTGAGCTGTTCTCTCAGGAGCAGTCCTCGGAGGAGCTCTCTCAGCTCCGCCTACCACAGGGGAAGAAGACTGTAAGCCATTCTGAGACTCCTTTGGGTAGCGAAGGGCGGGGTATTGATCCAATCTCCTCCTCTACTCAGACCGGTAGCCACTCTCCAGGGTCCCAGCCAGAGAAGTCTTTCACAACACCTCCTGCCGGGTCCTGCCAGTTTGGGGTAGTGTTTAAGTGCGTGGACTCTAATCTGGGAGAACCGGGTTTGATTCCCCACTCCTCCACTCACAGCTGCTGGATGACCTTGGGTAAGCCATAGTTCTGCCAGAGCTGTTCTCTCAGGAGCAGTCCTTGGGAGAGCTCTCTCAGCCCCACCTACCTCACAGGGTGTCTGTTGTGGGGAGGGGAAGGGAAAGGAGATGGTAAGCCACACTGAGACTCCTTCGGGTAGTGAAGGGTGGGGTATAAATCCAATCTCTTCTTCTTCTTTTTAACTGGGGATGCCAGGGATTGAACCTGGGACCTTCTGCATGCCAAGCAGAGGCTCTACCTCCACAGCCCCTCCCCAAGTAACTCCCCCCAAGAAGTGAATTCAGGGGGACAACCATCCCAGTTGTTTGATGCTAATGGGAGACAGCAATGTGGCCATCGGCAGCTACGCTTTGAAGAGGATCACAGAGACGCTATCTAGAGGCGGCAGCCGCAGTTCAAACTTCAGTCGAGAAGAAACGAAACACAAATAGCTTTAGTTGGAGCGCCATCTCCTGGACAGTGCCCTAAAAGTCGAGGCATACCCAACCTCAGCCCAAATTAAATTGACTGCTAAACTTTCTCTTGAGAGCGTCACATTCTTAAATCCAGGTGGGCAGCCGTGTTGGTCTGAAGCAGTAGAACAAATTTTGCGTCCAGTAACACCTTCAAGACCACAAAAATGTATTCAAGGCATGAGCTTTCATGTGCAAAGCGCACACTTCCTCGGATACGTTGAAATGGAAGTTAACAGTTCATATTTATGCAGAATCAGTGTACATGGAGTTAACCCTTCATATGAATGGTTAACTTTCATTTCAGAGTATCTGAGGAAGTGTGCGAGCACACGAAAGCTCATACCTTGAATAAACTTTTGTTGGTCTTAAAGGTGCCACTGGACTCCAAATTTGGTCTGTCCCATTTTAATCAGCTCACTTCTTCAGATACAGCTAGAATGTGAGTCCATCTGTCCTTATATCTTGGAGAGCAGGGTGACTTCAGATGCCGAACGACAACAGCAGGCAAAGGACAATAGCAGCTGAATAACAATAGCAGGCACGATTGGATTAGGTGTGATATGCAGAGAGGGGTAGTAGGCGTGGAGAAATCGGCACTGGAAATGAGACAGGAGACCTAGGTCTCGATTCAGTCCAGGAGGACGCATTGACTTGAGCTTCATTATCAGTTGCAATTCTTAATTCAGCAGTCTCTCGGTGATACATCACAGTCATTGGTCTTATGTCCATTAAGAATGAAAAAGATGCTGTGTATTATTCAACACTGAAGCTGGGCAGTTTTGGTGTTCTGCTTTTGAGGAAGTGAGGCGAGGCCGCAACTTGAAGCCAGCGGGGCTGCGAAGTGGATACACAAGCGGTGAGATGAAGATTTTGTGAAGAGGAATGATACACATCTCTATTTGGACTTTTCACTGACTGAGGAATCTGACTTGGACTATTTCTGAAGGTGTATTAATAGGACTGTTTTCGTATTAGGACCGTGTACTTTTGAGTTTCTGGTTATTACACTGTATTTTTGGAAAACTTCTCTATTTATATAGGTTTAGATTAGTATACTTATTGATTGTTGAATATAATTTTCATTATTTATGCACAGTTTGATCTTTTGTATCTTCTGTATTACTTAAACCCCAGGTGCTGGCTGGAGCTTTCCTGGGATTACAACTGACCTACAGGTGATAGAGATCCGTTCCCCTGGAGAAAATGGCTGCTGTGAAAGGTGGACTGTATGCCATTGTACCCCACTGAAGTCCCTCTCCCCTCAAACCTCGCCCTCTTCAGGCTCCACCCCCCAAATCTCCAAGTATTTCCCAATCCAGAGCTGGAAACCCTATCCAAAATACATTTGTCTGTTTTAGTTCAGGGGAGAAACCGCAGCACGGTACAGTGCCACAGAGTCCACCCTCCAAAGCAGTCGTTTCCTCCAAGGGGCACTGATCCCTGTCGGCTGAAGATCAATTATAATACCTGGAGATCTCCAGGCCCCACCTGGAGGCTGGCAACCCCAGCTCTGCTGGAGAGGGCTGCTCAGAAATAAGAGCCGTTGCTTTTTTTTAAAAAAGTGGACTCCCGTCAAATAATTCTGTTTTGCACCAAGCTCTTTGACCTGTCTTGGTACATTTCCAGGAAAGCATCTACTCCTGTAGTATCAGAACAAATTTAGACTCCAGTGGCACCTTTAAGACCAATCAAGTTTTATTCAAGGAATGAGCTTTCGTGTGCATGCACTTTTTCAAATGCACACGAAAGCTCATACCTTGAATAAACCTTTGTTAATCTTAAAGGTACCACTGAACTATCTTGGTATTCTCAGTGCTTGGGAGATGGGGGGCAACAGTGGGAGGGCTTCTAGTGTCCTGGTCCCACTGGTGGACCTCCTGAGGGCACCTGGTATTTTTGGCCCCTGTGTGACACAAGAGGGTTGGACTGGAGGGGCCATTGGCCTGATCCAACATGGGCTTCTCTCATGTTCTTGCATTCTTATGACTTGGAATATTTCAGTGCAGAAGGTTCCAGGGACAAAATGCACAGAAGCGGCATTCCTTTAACAACGAACGGGAATGCAGTATTCAGATTAACAAACTGCCTGAAACCTTTTGTCAGTCTTAAAGATCACACGCAGCTGTCCAAAATGGTTTCCCGCGCCCAGCAGCACGGCGCTTTTTCAGACCTGTTTGCAAAAAAGGGGCCCAGCTTAGATGACGTTTGTAAGAGCCCAGCGGAGGAGAATGGAATAGAACAACAGGGTCGGACAGCTTATTGCGAAGGTTGTGGCACTTCCCTGGGTTGGTGGTATGGCGCTTCCCGGACTGTGAGCTGCAGCGCTGCCAAGATGGAGAGGCGTCGTGGCGCCTTCCTGATTGCGAGTCGTGACACTTCCCGTCCAGGGGCTTCCGTTGGTGTTTCCAGGGAGCTGATATTTTGTGCTTCCCGAGATGTGACCTGTTACTGAAAACGGTTTTTGCGAAGGGTAAAGAAAGAAAACCAGTTGTCAGCCACCATAAACACCTGCAAGTGTTCCCAGTTTCTCTGCCTAATACTACAGGATAGTTCCAGGTGGGGAGCCGTGTTGGTCTGACGCAGCAGAACGAATTTAGAGTCCAGTGGCACTTTTAAGACCAACAAAGGTTTATTCAAGGTAATAGAATAGTAGAATGTTAGAGGTGGGAGGAACTTTGCAGGTCATCTAGTCCAACCCCCTGCACTCTTCAGGACCGTAGCCGAAAGATAGCCCTACAACATACCCGAAAGATGGTCGTCCAGCCTCCGCTTGAAAACATCCAGCAAAGGAGCTCCCACCACCTCCCGAGGCAGTCTGTTCCACTGCTCAACCACTCTGACAGGAAGTTCCTCCTGGTATTTAGCCAGTATTGACTCCCTTGTAATTTCCACCCAATAGATCTAGTCTTGCAATCCAGAGCAAGAGATAATAGATCTGCTCCATCTTCTACATGACAACCCTTCAAATATTTGAAGACTGCAATCGTGTCCCCTCTACGCCTTCTCTTTCCCAGGCTAATCATACCCAACTCTTTCAGCCTTTCCTCAAAGGACTTGGATTCCAATCCTCTCACCATCCTGGTTGCCCTCTTCCGGACACGCTCGAGCTTTCATGTGCATTTTAAAAAGTGTCCCTTGCACACGAAACGTCTACCTTGAACAAACCTTTGTTGGGCTTAAAGGTGCTGCTGGACTCCAAATTTGTCCCAATACTATAGGAGTAGATGCTTTCCTAGAAATCCAAAACAAATATGTGTCCAAAAATAACATTTCCCAGAATATTCTCCTCCTCTAGGGAATGTTTTGTGTATTAGTCCTTGAATACAGGAAGGGCTTAAATTTGAATCCAACTGTGGCTATTCTGGGATTGTCTTGGAACGTGGCCCGAATTAATCCTTGTTAAAAAAAAACCCCAACAACAACCATTTTCGGGTGTTGATATCTGAACATTCCTGATAGAATTTCCATCTCCAGGTTGGGAAATACCTGGAGATTTTGGGGGTGGAGCCTGAAGAGGGCGGGGTTTGGGGAGGGGAGGGACTTCAGGGATGTGTCATCCCATCGAGTCTGCTTTCCGAAGCTGTCATTTTCTCCAGGGGAACTGATCTCTGTCGCCTGGAGATCAGTTGTAATAGCAGGAGATCTCCAGCCACCGCCCGGAGGCTGGCAACCCCAATTCCTGACCAAAATTAATCTATCAGTTATAAACTGTAATCAATGATAAACTCCACCCTCCTGCCTGATGTGTTTCGTCACCCTTAGTTTCCATTTCTTTACACAATTTACTGCAAGCTTTCTTTGCAAATGACTTTGTTCTATTGTGCCTAATTATCTTTCATCGCCATTTCCTCTTTATGCCCCTCTCGTCAGCTCTCTTCATTTTTAGATACCTATCCTTTTAATTAAAATTCTACATTTTAATTTTCCCCCCCAGATACTGACATTTGGATCATTTTACCACTAGAATCCTCCATCTAACTCAGATGAGCCCTGCTGGGTTAGACTAGTGAGGGTCCATCTAGTCCAGCATCCCGTCTCACACAGGGGCTGACCAGTTCCTCTGGAGGGCAAGCAACAGGGCACAGAGGCCAAGGCCTTCCCCTGAGAAGAACACCAGAAGAGCCCTGCTGGGTCAGACCAGTGGGGGTCCATCTAGTCCAGCATCCCATCTCACACAGTGGCCAGTCAGTTCCTCTGGAGGGCCAAAAACAGGGCAGAGAGGCTGAGGCCTTCCCCTGATAAGAACTCAGAATAACTCTGCTGGATCAGACCAGTGAGGGTCCATCTAGTGCAGCCTCCTGTCTCACCCAGTGGCCAACCAGTCCTTCTGGAGGGCCAACAACAGGGCAAAGAAGCCAAGGCCTTCCCCTGATAAGAACCTCAGAAGAGCCCTGCTGGGTCAGACCAGTGAGGGTCCATCTAGTCCAGCATCCCATCTCACACAGTGGCCAGTCAGTTCCTCTGAAGGGCCAAAAACAGGGCAGAGAGGCTGAGGCCTTCCCCTGATAAGAACTCAGAATAACTCTGCTGGATCAGACCAGTGAGGGTCCATCTAGTCCAGCATCCTGTCTCACACAGTGGCCAGCCAATTCCTCTGGAGGGCCAACAAAAGGGCATGGAGACAAAGGCCTTCCCCTGATGTCACCTCCTGGCTCTGGGATTCAGAGGATTAGTGCCTCTGAATGTGGAGGTTCCTCTCAGTCACCATGGCTAGTAGCCAGTGGTAGAGCATAGAGCTGTTCTCTCGAGAGCAGTTCTCTCAGAGCTCCCTCAGCCCCACCTACCTCACCAGGTGTCTGTTGTGGGGAGGGGAAGGAGTTTGTAAACCGCTCTGAGACTCCGTCCGAGTGAACGGTGGGGTATAAATCCAATCTCCTTCTCCTCCATGAATCTATCGAATCCCCTTTGACATGTCTCCTGTCCTCCTCTCCCGAATTTAAATTGTTTTCTGCACGGGTTCTACTATTCTGTGAGAGTTACCTGTGGGTTTGGGTTGCTGACGGGCCAGGTGGCAAATGCTGGAGACCTCTTGGAGTTCTTTCTGCCACCGAGTGGAGTTCAGGTGATGAGCGATGACCTCCATCCTGAGGAGCAAAAGCAAGACTCTTTGGGAGCGTGTTGGTAGAATCTTCGTTCAGGTGGGACCTTGTGAACAGAATGAGGTTCATGAGCACACAGGCCCAAAGTGAAAATTCTCTCTGGACTTACGTGTCTTGGAAGGTTCCGCAGGTTCCATTGGGGAACGGTTGGGGGTGGTGGGACCCATTCAGAGCCCACGAGGAATCAGAGAGCAAAAACTGGGTAACATTCGCCCACTGAGACACGTCCATTGTAGATCCTTGTTTCTTGAGGAAGGAAAGGACATTGCTGAAGAGCTCCGGCTGAATTTCTGGGGCCAGATAAGACAGAGGAGAAACTCCATCGCAGGAGGATGTACCGGCCGCTGCTCCAGAGTCCTACAAAGAAGACAAAGCAACCAAATAAGCAGTGTTCACAAGAGGGAGTAGAGCTCGGTTTCCAAGCCGAAGAGCCAACGTTGTCCGAAGACTTTTTCCATGGTCATGTGGCTAGAATGACTAAACACCGAGGCGCATGGAATACTGTTACCTTCCCACCGAAGCGATACCTATTTATCTCCTTGCAATTTCTTGCTTTCGAACTGCTAGGCTGGCAGAAGCTGGGGTCAGAGACGGGAGCTCACTCCGTCATGCGGCACTCGGGTCTCGAACTGCTGAACTACCGACCTTCCAGTCTGCAACTCAGCGTCTAAACCTCTGAGCCACTGCGGCCCCATGGGTAGTTTGAGGCAAAATGCTCCTCTTTAATTTCGCCCTCAACATCATAAGTGTACTGTACAGCCTGGCCTAGTAACAGAAACCAAATGGCTGCTGGCCAGAGACAAGCCTGGGAAAATACTTTGGAAGGTGAACCAAGGCAGCTGACTTGCTAATCTCTCTCTTCCCCACTCTAAAAAAGATACTTAATCTCAACAATGGGTTTCCTGATGACACCTCCCCTCACGGGGATTTCTCCCTGTCCACACCTCGTCCTGTTTCCCCTTGCCCATTCACCTTAATTAACAGGCTATTCATACAACCTGATAGCCTCTCCCGTCCTGCATTCCGGGGTCATCAAGAAACATTAACGCTTCCAGTTTACATCTAGCAATCTCATCAAGGAACATGCAAATCATCACAAGTTTCCCCAGGTCTTTGCTCACCTTGGGAAAGCCCATCAAGGCATTGTCTCAGGGACGCAATCGTCAGACCACCCCAGGGCTATTTTTTCTTATACCTGGACATGCTCTGCCCCAAAGCACTGTGTGTGTGTTCTCTCAACATCAAACATTGCACCCCTGCTCAATTGTGGGCTTCCTCCTTCTCGACAGGAAGTGCAGGCTGTTTCCCTCACTGTCTTCCATGGACCTTGACCTCCAAGACTTGGAAATCCAGAACTCCACATTTCGACCTTACCTGACAGTGCATTCTCTGGAGCCGGTACAGGTAGTCGTGAAGATCCTGATAGTTTTCAAAGGTCTTCACCAGCCCGACAGCCATGCTGGAAAGAGTGAAGTTGCACGTGGGGGCAAGGAGGGTTAAATCAGCTGCTTGTATGGGGCTGAGCCATGGAGGGTTTTCGAGCTGTGGGTGGAGGAATTGGGGGAAGCGTCATTTCTTGAGGCTTGGCTCAGTCTCCAAAGCCATTGCCAAATTGAGGAGGACAAGAAATCAGATGAGGGGCTTTCCCTCATTCCCATTTCCCTCACTTGTAAGTTCCTGTTTCTTCCATGGAGGGCAGGGAGGTTTCCTGTTCTGCGCATATTTGGCTCCCTCTAGTGGTCAATTCGATATTACACTGGTGTATGTCCGACATATCTCCCTGGAGATTTTAACTGCAGGTTTTTGTGCTGGGCATAAACCAGTGTAATATCAAACTGACCACTAGAGGGAGCAAAACACATGCAGAACAGGAAGCACCCATCCCTCAAGAAACAGAAACTTACAAGAAAGGAGAATGAGAAAGCCGAAAAGCCCAGGGTCCCATCAGTGAATGAGAAAGCTTCTAAGCAATGATTTGTACGTGTGAAAGGGACTTTGCAGGTCAAATGACATAGATAGGATGCCCAGACCATCTCAGCTGCACCATTCAGCTGCCATTCACCAAACATTACTCTAACCATGCTTTGTTCTGCCCGTAGATCTCTACCACAATGGATGCTTGAAGACTCCAGGAGCTTCTGTTCTGTTTTGAACTGATCTAGTAATTGGGACTCCCTGGAGTTGTATGTACTAAATGTCATCCTTCTAGCTAGTATGGGTGTAACTTAACCATTGGGGAACAGATTTCATACTTTCACTTTAAGAAAGCAAGGTGTTCTGATGCCCTCTTATGGACAGCACATAGCAAATTTCAGCTTTTTAGCTACTTTGGATCATGCCGAGTCCCCTCATTTTGATTAAAAGGTGTATAAATGTTCCCAGTGTTAGGTTTTTCTAGCAAATTTTAGGACTCTGGCTCTTTTACTCTGAAAAAGTTGATACCTCTTACTCTGCTGAGTGAAAATCAGATTTTTTTTAGAGATCTCACTCATTCTACCTCGGTCTGTTGCGTGCATAGAAGGGTTAGCATTGTCCATTGTATCTGAAGAAGTGAGCTCTGTCACATGCAAGCTCATAATGGAATAAACCTTGTTAGTCTTTCAGGTGCCCCTGGAGTGTGGTTTTGCTTTAGTATTGTCCGGCCTCGCTGGTTGCTGTTCTAATCCAATTTAGGATGTATTTCTTTATTTGAAACGTTTCTATCCCGTCATGTCTCCTGAAAAGTAAGGTTGGTTCAGGACAAATACTGGCTTTACACTCTGAATACCCTCATCCATCTGAGCTGTAATTTGAACCCGTGTCGCTGCTGTCTGGATCAAAATGGTATTGTCCATAAAATGATATTCTAGGCCAGGGAAGTGGATAAAGCACATTCCCAGAGAAAGACCTTCAATTAGCAGCCTTGTGTGTCAACCACACACAGTACGCTGATATCCATCAAAGACAGAGGTCCTGTGGCTGGGTGGGGGTGACTTGAGGCTGGGGTCCCAGCACTTGACAGCGTGCTACGAACACCAGCACCAATCGTCAAGAGCTTGGGCATGCTCCTGGATACCTCCTTATCTATGGAGACCCAGAGAGCAAATATTGTGAGGTTGGTGTTCTTCCAACTGTGCCAAGTCAGGCAACTGGCCCCCTTCCTCTCTAGCCCTGACCATTCCACAGTGATCCATGCAACGGTCACCTCAAGGCTGGATTACTGTAACTCGCTCTACGTAGGGCCGCCCTTGAGGCTGACCTGGAAATTGCAGCTTGTCCAGAACACAGCGGCGCGGGTACTTATGGGTACCCCAATGACAGCACATATCCAGCCTCTGCTTTGCCAGCTGCACTGGCTCCAAGTTGAGTACTGGATACACTTCAGGGGTCTGGTTCTAAACTTTAAGGCCCTAAATGGTCTGGGACCAATGTACCTGCGGGACCACCTCTCCCAGTATGTCCCTGAAGAGCCTTACGCTCGGAAGACCAAAATCTACGAGTGGTCTCAACTAGAGCTAGGGCTTTTTCAGCCCTCTATCTGGTGACATCCACACCCTGCAGTTCAGTTCCATAGGGCGTGTAAAGATGGAGACGTTCCACCAGGCCTACGGTTGAAGACAGCAATGACCTTTACCATGTCGGGCCTGCAATCTGCCCTATGGAGGGAGAGCAATACGGTACATGATGTCGACATTCCGGATTATGTTTATTGATTTTGGCTATTAACTAATTATTTATTATATATATTTTAATCTGCTATGTTTTGATAGTGATGTACACTACTCTGATCCCTTTGGGGGAGGGCAGTTTATAAATTAAATAATCATCGAATCACAGAGTTGGAAGGGGCCATACAGGCCATCTCGTCCAACCCCCTACTCAATGCAGGATCAGCCTAGATAATAATCCCTCATCTATTTCCACCACCACCAGGAATGAGAAGATGACAATGCCTAGCCTAGCAGGTGGCACAGCTAGGTTAGAGTCCCATAGCACCTTTACAAGACCCACAAGACTTTCAGGGTATGTGTTTTCCAGAACCAAAGCTTTTGAGACTCAGGGCTTGTACCCTAAAAACCTGGTTGGTCTTAAGGTGCTACTGGACTTGCCGAATGTAGCTGTGCTACCGCAGAACAACATGGCTGCTGTCTGAAACTAGCAGCTGTTTTACACAGCCATTTGTCCAATTTTAGACCACTGTTCATCCAAAAACTCTACCCATATTAGTTTATCACGTTTGGCTCAGCGAAGGAGACAGAGGACAAGGTGAAAGATATTCAGTCAGTGTGGTGCTCCCTCTTTCTCTCTTTGTGCTTAGACTTCAAAGCCCTGTCTAGGAGCAGAAGGGTAGAATAGGAGTCTACAACCTCTGTTTCTGTGATTGGCTGGCCGTATGGAATCTCTGGATTGGCTGGGAGGGGTATAAATTATTCAGAACTTGGAGGCTGACCGTCAACAGAGCAGGATTTTTCACCTCGAGTTGGAATCATAAAGTCGGAAAGGACTTGCTGAGCTTCAGATTCCAGCTGTGGCACTGGCCTTTGACCTCAGGGACCCCAAGGAGGAGTCCACTTGCTTCACGTTTAGGGGATTTTCTGCATGCTCATTTTCCTCGCTTATAAATCCTTGTTTCTTTGGGTTTTTTCTGTTCCGCATGTGTTTTGCTCCCTCTAGTGGTTGAGTCAATATTACACCAGTTTATGTCCGGCATAAAATCCTGCAGTTTAAACCTGCAGAGAAATATGCCCGATACAACCTGATGTAATATTGAATTGACCACTAGAGGGAGCAAGACACATGCAGAACAGCAACAAAACCCCCAGAGAAGTAGGAATTTACAAGCAAGAAAAATAAGAATGCTGAAAAGCCATAGATTTTGGATACATCTGCGGTCTAGCACAGAAGAAGACATGCTTATATGTCCACTGAAACCCCTGAGCTTCAAAAACGCTGATTGTGTGTTTGTACCGAGGTTCAGATTATCTCAAAGAGATGACAGGGACACCACATACTGACCATTACATTCCTAATCAGTTTTGTTCCTTTTGAAGGAACCGGTCATGTTCTCCAAATCATTTCAGACAAGTGACGGGATCCATGGGCGTTTAGTTCAACCAGTAGCAAACGAGTTTATCCCAACAAGCCCTCATTCTGTGTTCAAATTATGCAGATTTGTATTATTTGAGTGTCTTTTAAAAAGAAAAGAAAAACACCACCGGGAAGCAGATCGGTTCAGAAAACAATCGGTTTGAAAACAATTTCTGTTTTATTGATGAACAGATCAACACAAGTCACAGAATTTATATGTGGAGAGTATAAAACAAAATACATCGGCAATGGTTGACAGGATCCAGGCAAACCAGACTTTATTTTGGGCAATTAAAAGTTGCTGGCAATAGAACTGTTTTAAAAAAATATTTCAGAAAAAACATAGTACAGATTAAACATGAAAGTCTTCTATATAAATAGGACAGTTTGGGCAGAATCCCTTCATCTCATTGCTACTAACAAAAGCAATGCACCTTCAGCTCACTGCTACTTCATCTCATTTTCACTAACAAAAGCGACGCACCATTATTACTCATTCGGGTTTGCTTTAGAAGCAGATACGGTTTGCTATTTCTCAGTTTAGTTGGAGAGGCGTCAGAACCTGAGCGTTTTGATTTTAAAAAGGTTTTAAGAGAAAGCAGCACAAAACAAGGGTGGCCAGCTTTGCAAAGCAGTCTTGCAAAGAACCTCAGGGAAAATCGTTCTAGTATGCCCGCTGGCACCTCCCGCTAAATTTTGCCGGGCAAACGTTAAAAATGGTATTGCTGCCGATGAAATCTATGGGAACCCCAATTGCTACTGATTAAATTAAACTCTGGATCCCGGTAGAAGACAGTTTGGTTGGTTTGCGTGCCGTGGCCAATTGCAAATAAGCTCAGGGCCGGTGGTTTTGCTATTTACTTTCTAAAACAATCCGGAATCTGGAGAGATAAAAAAACAACACAGGAAAGGAAAAACAGAGAAAAGAGCACCAATTGTTTCCTCAAACGAGGGGCCTCTCTGGACTGCAGGCAAAGGGACTCGAACTTATCGGGAAGAACCCTCATTTCCCCCCCCCCCCTCGGCTCATTTCAAATGACAAGAAGCAACGGGAGGGTGTGAAGCAGAGGTCTCCAACGTGGGGCCCTCCATCACTTTTTTGGGCGTCCAACAAGTGTTTTTTAAAGAGTGGGCGGAGCCAGCTGGGGCTTTTGCCCAGCAAGGCTTCTTATTGGCCATTGGAGTTTTGGTTGGCTGTGCAGATTTATTTATTTAAAAAATGCCGCTTTGGCAGCAGCTGCCACAAGGATCTTCACAGTGTGACTGGCGGTGAGCTGCAGCAACCATTTTGTGGCTGGCTCTGCCTCCTGCGGCAGCCATTTTGTGGCCAGGCCCACCATGCTATATCAGAATTCCAAAGGTGCCCAAGAGCTCAAAAAAACAACAGCTGGGGACCAGGGTTCCCTCTAAGCTGAGTGTGAGCTAGCTCAGTTTTTTAGCCTCTGGCGCACACATTTTTGTTTTAGCTCAGGAAGGATGGCTCCAGAGCAAACTGATGCAGTAGCCAAATCACTCACTCACAACTTTAATGCCAGTAGCTCACCAAGTAGAACTTTTGCTCACAAGACTCCACAGCTTAGAGGGAGCATTGGTTTGGGGGGGGGGGGCCCAGTGTGAAAAGTTAAACACTGCTGAATACTCATGGTATCAATCCAGGCAAAATATACCATTGGGGCAGTTATATTGTGAACTTCTTAAAGTGGTGGACTTTGCCATATAGAGGCAGCAACCTGGGTTCTATTCAAAGGACAGGCAGTGTCCTGAAGTCTTAGAGGCCTCCACCCTTCTCCTGATTCTGAAAGCAGCAGTGAACCCCTGACAAGGATTTCCTGATGTCACCTCTGCCTGAAGTCCAGAGAAATCCTTTCGCAGTGAGAGCAATGAAACTGCGAAGGGGTTTCTCTAAGAAACCCACGGATTATGAGAAAAAGAGGGGGCAGCCAGATTCAAATCCACGCCTTCGAACAAGCTGAGAAAGTAGCACTAATATCATTCCCTATGGATTGTGGTGCAACTGCAACAAAAGTTAACAAAAATAGCCACAAACCATCACTTTTTTAAAAAACGGGATGATACCCGGGAAAGCATGAAATGCAATGAAATTAGAGGCACACCATCTGGATTCTCAAAAATAAATGAGAGAGTGGAGGGCCTCAAAGCCAGAGAGGAAAGCTGGGCGCAGGAGCGTTACACTCAACTGCACTGACTCGAAAAACTTACTCCATCGAGAGCCGGGTAAATAGCTTGTAGTTCGCTGAGCTTAGCCACTGCACAAAAGTCTCCCAAATTTTCCATCAGCCAGCTCCGTACCCCGTTGGCTCCTCCATCACATGCTGAACCTGCATAGGAGAAGTTGCAAAGGTATTCGGCAGGAGGTGGTGGCGGCTACAAGCATGGACGGCTTCAAGAGGGAATTGGATAAATATCTGGAGCAGAGGTCCATCAGTGGCTGTTTGCCACAAAGTACAGATAGGCCCTCTCAGTCTGGGGCAAGTGATGCTCTGTATTCTTGGTGCTTGGGGGGGGGGGGCAACAGTGGGAGGGCTTCTAGTGTCCTGGCCCCACTGATGGACCTCCTGAGGGTACCTGGTGTTTTTGGCCCCTGTGTGACAGAGTGTTGGACTGGATGGGCCACTGGCCTGATCCAACATTGGCTTCTTTTATGTTCTTATGACCCATCTTCCCTTAGGCTGTGAGATTTTTTTTAAATTTAAAAGAAGAAAAGTATCTGTTCCGGATGAGACCAATGATCCATCTAGTCCAGCCTCCTGTTTGACAAGGTGGCCGAACAGATGAGCCCAGAAGGCCTACAAGCTGGGTATGAAGGTCGAAGCCTCCTGTTTCCTCCTGTTTCCCTCTGGCACTGGGCTTCAGAGATATTCGAGTCCAGTAGCATCTTCGAGATCACCAAAGGTTTCGGGAGTCAAAGCTCTTTGACTCTCGAAAGCTACTACTGTGAAATTTTTGTCGGTCTCTTAGCCAGTTTGGTGTAGTGGTTAAGTGTGTGGACTCTAATCTGGGAGAACCAAGTTTGATTTCCCACGCCTCCACTTGCAGCTGCTGGATGACCTTGGGCAAGCCATAGTTCTGTCAGAGCTGTTCTCTCAGAGCTCTCTCAGCCCCATCTACCTCACAGGGTGTCTGTTGTGGGGAGGGGAAGCGAAAGGAGTTTGTAAGCCGCTCTTGGACTCCCTTGGGTAGCGAAGGGCGGGCTTTAAATCCAATCTCTTTTCTTCTTCTTAGCTGTTACTGGATTCGAATCTAACCATTTTACTGCTGGCCAACATGGCAGTACCCTCCGAAACCTGCATCGATGCAAGTTTTTCCGAGACCTGTTCACGTCGGCCCCTCACCTGAGTCTGCAAACTGTGCCGCCAGGTAAGCCTTCTGAAATCCATACACCTCCTGCCTCGTCTTGTTGGACAGTTGTGGATAGACGTCAACCAGGGCTTTCACGCTGCAAAGAAAAACCCCATGGTTAGACAGAGCTGCGTATTTTCGGCAAGCAAGCATTGACGTTGGGCAGAAAAGCTTGGTTGCATCTCTCCAGCTCCCCCCTCATCAGCTTCACACACACAACATAGAGGTACGGGTGTTTTGGCCGTAAACATTCTAACAGCAGTCTTTATGCCAGACCCGCCTGAAGGGTTGTTCTCTCAATGGCTTTTGAGCATGAAAGCTAAACAGAACATTCAGAGGCAGAACAGTCCAAGTAGTCCAGATTAGTTTGAGCTCCAGGGCTTGGAAGCTAAGCAGGGTCAGCTCCAGTCACTAATTGGATGGGATTAAATTTTGCATTAAACTTTGTTGGTCTTAAAGGTGCCACTGGACTCACACTTCGTTATACTTGGATGGGAGACCACCAAGGAAGTCCAGGGTTGCTACGCAGAGGCAGGCAATGGCTCAGAATTTCTTTTGCTTTGGAAATCCCATGAGGGTCACCATAAATTGGTTGCAACTTGAGGGCCGTTCGTTGTATCCCTCAAAGGCCGGGGACAGCAACAGGGGAAGCCTTTGGACTTCGAGATGTTGCAGAGAAGCCGTTCTTGGAAACCTGACCCGATGAAGCGGCGAGGAAGTCCCTCCCACCCTGGCGTTCCTGTCGCTTTGCGCGAATGTGCAACCAAAAAATGAAACCAGGACAGGCCCAGTGATGTCAAAGGCTGGGAAAAGGTTCTCGGAAGCTAAGCAGGGCCGACCCGGGCAAGTATTTGGATGGGAGACCTCCAAGGAATACCAGGACCAGGAGGCAGAGGAAGGCTAGCAAGCCACTTCTTTGGATGTCTTCCGTGCCTCAGTAGGAGTCGCCAGAGGTCGCCATGACTTCCAGGTGCAGGTGCACATGAGAAAAAGAAGAGGAGGAGGAGGAGGAGGAGGAAGAAGAAGATGAAAGGATGTATACCCCACCCTTCACTCAGAGTGGCTTAGAAACTCCTTTCCCTTCCCCTCCCCACAACAGACACCCTGTGAGCGATGCTCCCTCTAAGCTGTGGAGTCTTGTGAGCAAAAATTCTATTCTGTGAGCTACTGGCTTAAAGTTGTGAGTGAGGGATTTGGCTGCTGCATTAATTAGTTTGTTCTGGAGCCATCCTTCCTGAGCGAAGACAAAAAAAATGTGTGAGCTGGAGGCTAAAAAAACTGTGAGCTAGCTCACACAAACTCAGCTTAGAGGGAACACTGCCTGTGAGGTAGGCGGGACTGAGAGAGCTCTGACAGAAAGTGCTCTTTTTCAAGGACAGCTCTGAGAGAACTGTGGCTTGCCCAAGGTCATCCAGCCAGGTGCAAGTGGAGGAGTGGGGCATCAAACTCGGTTCTTCCAGATTAGAGTCCGCGCACTTAACCACTACACCAAACTGGCAAAAGATTCTGAAGCAGGAACAACGCCAAGCCAACTTACATGTTTTGGTAATATGGGCACGGCATTCTGGGAGGCAGCAGTTCCAGAACGGTTCCGTTAATACCCGGGAGCAGGAGGACGAGTTTCTGGAGCCAGTCGGCTGCATCTTCCGGGGCAACGGCATCGATTTGGGGGAAGACCATCTCTGCTGTGAGCGTCAGCATGGTGCGCAGCACTCTGGGGTTGGTCAGCAGCCCACGATTCTGTCAGGAAACCAAGAAATCAGCAACATAGCAGCAGAAAGTTGAGATCCTACTTCCAACTTGAGGGGAAACCGGGGGGGGGGGGGGGGGTCGGAAATGCAACCAGAAAGATCAACCGCCTTTCCCCATATGTTCCCCAGAGGGCACTGCGCTCGGGGGCCCAAAACCGGCTGGCCCTCCCAGGCCCCAAAGAAGTCAGGCTGGCGATAACCAGGGCCAATGGCCCATTTCGAACCTTTTTAAAAGAACCTACACAGAGGCAGGCAGCGGCAAACCATCTCTTGCCCTGACATGGATGGCCCAAGCTAGCCCGATCTCATCAGGTCTCAGAAGCTAAGCAGGGTCGGGTCTGGTTGGTACTTGGATGGGAGACCACCAAGGAAGTCCGTCGTGCGCCAGCCTGACCAGCCTGAGTCCAGAGTGGCTGAAGACTCCTCAGGAGTCAAGGAGCCACATCCAGCCAGCTCTGGACTAGCTAAAGTCAGGGAACTAGAGATACAGGAGCCTCTAGATTTGTTGCCGGCAGCTGACCTTGACTCGCCCACGCACAGCTCTGAAGTAGCTGAGGATGGACCAGGCTCCCCTTTGTTAATTGAACAGCGAAGGGAAAAGCTCCAGCAAGACTTAAGGACATGCAGACAGAGGGCGCGTCTCTTGGTTCAGAACCAGCTGCTTAAGGATAGCAGTTCTGAGTAAGTGCAGGAGCACCTCCAAGCAGATGGCTGTAGATCAGGCTTGTTAAGGAATGTCTATATAAATCAGACCTGGAGAACTGCAGAGTGTGGAAGCAACATGTTACACTTCTGTGAACTTCATGGCTACAACTCTGGGGCCTGCCTGCCTCCTGTGACCTTAGGACTGATTCTTGACCTTTTGGACCGACTCTTGACTCTGGGCTTTTTGGACCTGCCTGAACCTTCCTGATCAATGACCTTGGACTACCTTGACTCAGCTTTCTTGAACATCCCATGAACTCTAACTGCTGCTAAACTGGTATTTGGTCTCCGGACTGGACTCTTGACAGTGATCTAGCTCTGCTGCCTTGCTCTGCCTGTATTCCAGGACAAAGTCCTGGGCTGCTACACAGAGGCAGGCACTGACAAACCACCCCTGTTCATCCCTTGCTTTGAAAAATCTATGGGGTTTCCATAAGGTGACTGCAGCCCAATGGCACTTTTCACTACCCCCCTGCCTGAAGAGTTCCATGGAGTCATAGAGCTAAAAGGGGATCGTGACATCCATGGAAATCCTGTTCTCATTCTGGTCAACTGCTCATCGCCATTGGCTGCAAGTCTGGATAAACATCTGGAGCAGAGGTCCATCAGTAGCTATTAGCCACAAAGTATAGACAGGAACTCTCAGTCTGGGGCAAGGGATGCTCTGTATTCTTGGTGCTTGAGGGGGGGCAACAGTGGGAGGGCTTCTAGTGTCCTGGCCCCACTGCTGGACCTCCTGATTGCACCTGGTGTTTTTGGCCCCTGTGTGACACAGAGTGTTAGACTGGATGGGCCACTGACCTGATCCAACATGGCTTCTCTTATGTTCTTATATCTGGGGTGGTGATGCTCTGTCTTCTTGGTGCTTGGGGGGCAAGAGTGGGAGGGCTTCTGGAGTTCTGGCCTTGCTGGTGGATGCCCTGAGGGCACCTGGGTTTTGGCCACTGTGTGACACGGAATGGACAGTCCATTGGCCTGATCCAACGTTGGCTTCTCTTATGTTCTCCCTGTAATACGAGGCCATTCACTCCCATCCACACAGACGCTCAGGTTGCCTTACAAGCTAAGCTGTTTTACCTTCAGTACAATGTTGTTGAACTCGTCCAGGTAGGTGGAGAGGAATTGCAAAGGCTCTTCTTGTCCTCGGATGGCTTCATAGACACGGGTCATGGCTGGTCCGCTATAAATAAAGCGGCTCTGGGTGGACAGTTGAGCCAGGGCACTGGCCGAGAAGAGGTCCAAGGAATCGTCCTGCATCGCAAACGCAATGAGAGTTCTGGGAAAGGGGAAACTCAACAGAGCACTATTATACTGAAAGGATTTAGAGGAGTCTGCCGTTGGATTTTTTTCTTGTCTATTGAATTGCTATACCTATTCTTGTCAAATTTAGTATTCAACTGTAATTAGTGTTTTTGAATTGTGACCACCAATTCTACTTTATTAATTGATTCACTGTAATTATGTCGCAATAGACTGATGTCTACGGGCAACTGGTGAAATTTGTGGACTTTTTATGAACTACTCTCACATTTTTTGTTTCTGTATAACCTCCAGGTGTTGGCTGGAGATCTCCTGGGTTTACAACTCATCTCCAGGCGACAGCGATCAATTCCACTGGAGAAAATGGCCGCTTTGGAGGGTGGCCTGTATGACTTTATATACCTCCCACTGAAGCCCCACCCCAAACCCTAACCCCTCTCAGGCTCTGCCCCCAAAATCTCCAGGTATTTCCCAACCTGGAGTTGGTAACCCTATGGATCGGATGGACTTCAATCTGATCCAGTAGGGCACTCATTTCTTACAGAAACTGTGGACTCAGTTTCACCGAAACACAGATTGGTTCCACCTTGTGCCGAGGTAACTAGTATTCCCTCATAAAGCACGCCAGGGATTCAAGTTTTTAAAAAGTAGGCCACCCAAAGCAGAAGTCAGAGCAGAGACAACAACAGAGCACAAAGTCCAAAGGCCACGGAGCGTTTACCCCACGGAAGTTGCTCTTCAGCTCAGCGAAATCTGGGTAGGAGCAGGAAGTGGTGAAAGGTCCAAAAAATGCTGTCAACCACTGTCTGTCCGTGGAGATGCCCCGAGTACAGGCAGAACCTATCGCAAAAACAGAGCCATTAGAGACTAATTAGAATACCTGAGCAAATCTGGATGCCGTCGCTCCAGGGAATTTACAAAACAAAACATCCCGAATGCAGAACACTTAGAAGTCATTAATTACAAATCTAGTATTTTGGAGAACAAAGACTTTCTCCTCCAAAAGGGGTAACTGCTAACATTCCAGGGTCGGTCTGCTTTACCAGTTCAGTGTAGTGATTTGTGTGGGTTCTGACCCTTTACCTAAGGGGTCCACAACGTGGTACCCACAGACAACCGTTTCTGGCGCCCACCAAGTATTTTTTAAAAGTGGGCGGGCCCAGATGGGGCTTTTCCTCAGCAAGGCTTCCAACTGGCTGTGTGTATATTGTCAAATGGTAGTTTGACAGCAGCTGCCACCACAGCAGAAGTATCTTTACTGTGTGACTGAAGGTAAGCAGCGGCAGCCATTTTGTGGCTGGCTCCACCTCCTGTGGCAGCCATTTTGTGGCAGTCGTTTTTGGGCTGGGCCCAGCACGCTGTGTCAGAATCCCAAAGGTACCCACAGGGTCAAAAAGGTTAGGGGGCTCTTTCGGAAGGTGGACTCCATGGCGTTATAGCCCATTGAAGCCCTTCCCCTCCCCAAACCCCACCCTCCCCACGGTCCACCCCCAAATCTCCAGATATTTCCCAATCCAGTGCTGTCAACCCTATCCGCAGGACAACCACCAAACTAGAATACAGTAGCAACTTAAGAGCCCAACGAGATTTCTGGGGTACGAATTTTCAAGAGTCAAAGCTTCCTTCGGCGTCTGGGAACGGGGTGACCTAAATTACCTGAATTTTCCAGCTGGAAATGGAGAACCCTCTTTATAAAAGACGCGATATCGCCAGGGTTTTCGAACGTGTTGTTGACATGGTGGTCGGTTAACCTGCCCACTCTGTGGGAGAACGGAAGCAATTATTTCTTGTGATCCACCCTGAGCCCGTTCGTGGGGAGGGTGGAATATACATTTAAAGCATAAATAAAATCAATTGAAACAATTGGGCCTCGGATCACGACCAGTCGGCAACTGGACGGGCATGGAGTTGGTACCTACATGGCTGCGAGGGAATCACAGGACATGTCGCTGGGTACGAAGCCGAGGTTATGGGCATCCAGGCTGCTCAGAAAGAGGCTGAGCCTTTCCCCAAACCAGAGCGTATAGTCCTTTCCGCCAAAGTGTGGGAAGGCGCTGCTTAAGTGGCAGAAGATCTCGCCCAAGATGAACCTTCTCGTCTCCAGGCGGGGCAGCTGAGACAGTTTCTTCTGCAAGGTCAGGAGAACACCGGCGTTAGGATATTCATCACTAACAGACTTGACCTGGACGGCCCAGGATAGACTAGGCTCATCGGTTCTCAGAAGCCAAACAGGGTCAGCCCTGGCCAGAATTTGGATGGGAGACCGCCAAGGAAGTCCAAGGTTGCTACACGGAGGCAGGCAGTGGGAAACCCCCTCCAAACGTATCTTGCCTTGACCGGGATTGCTCAGGCTAGCCTGATTTTGTTAGATCTCGGAAGCTAAGGAGGGTTGGCCCTGGTTAGTGCTTGGATGGGAGACCAGCAAAGAACTTCAGGGTCGTGATGCAGAGGCAGGCAGTGGCAAAACCACCTCGGAATTTCTCTTGCCTTGAAAACCCTACAGGGTCACCGTAAGCCAGCTGCAACTCGATGGCACTTTCCTCCTTTTACAAACCCCAGGGAAATATGGGATGCCTCCCATCTCCCACTTCTCTTTGCGAAGAACCGTTAAAGATAGCAATACTTAAGGCCTATTCCACTATCCACCATATATATATAAAAGTTTGTCTCTCCACAGTACTAAGATGCCCCATTAACAAAAACAAATGCACCCCAATCAAAAAATCCCTGGCTATGGTCCCGCCCCGGGATCATGGTAGTCAGGAGTGAAGATTGCTGAAAAGCCTGCCCCTATTATCTAAAGTGTGGCCAGTCCAATGTACATAAGAAAGCACGAGAGACAGTTAAGGAGAGCTGGGGACTGGCTGAGGAAGAGAATTCTGCAAACCTGCTGGGCACCAGCATTGAAGGCCTCCATAAACTCTCCAATATCGTTTGCAGTGAGGGAGCCCATGATCTTCCCGGCTTTCTCGTTGTCCCGCAGGACGTCGCTCGCCAGTGTGTAGTCTGCCAGCTGCAATGGTGTGAGCCCCTCCCTGGCATCCATCTGTGGAACAAAGACAGTTCTCATCTCCTTCGCAGCAAGATGCCACGCCGGCAGGTACAGACGGTCAGCCGAGCCCCGTGAACAAGGCACCCCGTACAACTGGGGTTCTTACCGCACGGAAATCTGGATAGATGTCGATCAGGTCTGCGTAAGTGGCCAAGGAGCTGAAGGATCCGAGGTTGGAACGTAACCAGCCTAAGCTGCCGAGGGTGTTCTCGGTGCAAGGGTCACCTGTATAAAGGAGTGAGGCTCTGAAGAGTTGCTTCCTGTGTCGGCTCCCTTGACTGGGGGAGAGCCACATCTGGCACTAAGCAAAAAATGCTGTGAATGGTCTTATTCGATGGCGCCTCTGCTATCTTTGGTGATGATGATGAAGACCGTTAGAGGGCTTTTCCGCATTTTCATTTTCCTCACTTGTAAGTTCTTGTTTCTTCCAGTGTGTGTGTGTGGTGTCTGTTCTGTATGTGTTTTGTGTCATCCAGTGGTCAATTCAATATTGCACCACTTTATGTCCACCATATCCCCCTGCAGATTTAAACTTCAGGGAGGGTTTTTTATGCCAGACACGAAACAGTATAATATCGAATTGACCACTAGAGGGAGCAAAACACAAACAGAAAAAAAAAACCCCACAAGGAACTTACATGTGAGGAAAATAAGAATGTGAAAGAGCACAAAGAAAACCCATCAGAAGATTCCCACTCCGACAGAGACAAAGTTCTCCTGTACTGTACCCATTTCAGACTGCAGGTGGGGCAGCTGCATGATTAGATTAGAAAAATTAGATGCAATGGAGGAAGTGGTCAGTCTACCCTGACGTGCTAGATTTCTATGAACAAGGATGCTTTGTGTTGTTGGTTTTTAACATGGAGGAGCATATGAAGGTGTTAACTTGCCACCGGCACTCAGGTGGCCAGGAATAGCTTTATTCATTCATATACTTCATTTATACCCCACCTTTTTCTCACATGGGGACCCAAAACAACTTGGACTGTTCTCGTGTTCTCCTCCATCTGATCTTCACAACAACCCCCTGCTGTTTGTGCAGACCAGTTCTAATCACATGACCAATTTAATTGTTATAAAGGACGTTTGGTGCAGAAGTCCATTCCAGAGGTTAACAAAAAGGGTACACAGACTTCAAGCCTCACCTCCTTGAGAAGTCTTGGTGGTCAAAAAGCGTTTGGCAAAGGCGTAGATGTCGTGACGGCTCTCCGGTGACATATGCTGAAAGACGCCATCCAGACCAGCCATTCTGAGGGAAGAAAAGAGGAGTAAAAAGGCAACGGATTGGGGCCTTGGCATACAATATGTAGACACAAACTCAGGTTTCATGCACACCCTCTATAGGAGGCATCTTAATTATAACAGACACAGAAGCTTCAGGGGGTGAACCTAAACATGAGGCTTCTCCATATTTCTCATCTTCAATTCTTTTAAGTTCTGTTCTGCATGCGTCTTCCACCCTCTAGTGGTCTATTTGATATCGCACAGGTTTATGCCCGGTGTGTCTCCCTGCAGATTTAAACTGCAGGTTTTTATGCTGGACATAAACTGGTGTAATATCGAAACAACCACTAGTGGGAGCAAAACATATGTAGAACAGGAACACCCCCCCCCCCCTGAAGAAACAGGAACTCACAAGCAAGACAAATGAGTATGCGGGAAAGCTTCATGTTTAAATTGAGCCTTTCGATTCCAAACCTTTTCAGACATTTCTTTAGGGTGAATGCTCAGGTGGGAGGGGGGAATCTAGATTACAGGGATCCAGGAAAAAAAAAACAGGGGTCCTGATTGCACAGAAGAGGTCACACATGTATCCTTTGAATGTGTGAAGGGTAAATCCACACAGTTTATTGAATGTGCATCTGTTGGGGGGAGCTGCCAGTACTCAGTGGAAGAGCCTCTGCTTGGCATGCAGAAGGTCCCAGTTAAAAAGGACCAGGCAGGAGGTGCCACGGAGGACCTCCACCTGAGACCCTGGAAAGCTGCTCCCAGTCTAAGTAGACAAGACTGACCTTGATGGACCAAGGACCTGCCTCCGAATGAAACAGCTTCACGTGTGAATGCTAGGAACTGGCTCAAATTCGCCCCTCGAATACATTTATTCCTTGCAATTGTCTGGAAAGAACTCTATACTTGTCCTTCCATCATCAAACCCACTCTCAAAAACACCTGCATCTCCCGTACCCCCAAGACGTTCACCAGTTTCCCCCCCATCCCCCCCAACACTCCCGGTTCCTTCCACTTCATCCGCATCGCCGCCTTGGCTTGGCTGCCTCCCCGGGTGCAGGCAGGTACGCAAATATTCTCAACCCGTCAGGTACGCACATGATTTTGAAAATGCCGCATGGGATGGTCCTCGGGAGAGCGTCCAGGGCAGAGGCGTTGATACTGGGCAGCCACAAGCTCAACTTGCTCTGGAACCAGTCCTTGTACTGGGAGACGCTGGTAGTGGTAAACACACTCTTCACTTGGCTGAAGACCGCTTGGAACATCATGTCCCTCACCTCCGGGTTGGCCAGGAAGATTACACCACGCTGCCGACGGAGCACATACAACGGAGACCGTTAAGGGCCCGATCCAAGAGGATGGCAAGGAACATCCATATTACTCGCATTCTGCAGATGTTCCATTCATGGGGGGAGGGGTCGAGAGGATGTTACAGGACTCCGTGCGTGTCACAGGGCCACAGCTAGTGACGGGCATACTGTGTGCAGTTCTGGTCAGTGCACCTCAAAAGAGATATTATAGCATCAGGAAAAGTGCAGAAAAGGACAACTAAAATGATTAAGGGGGCGGAACACTTTCCCTGTGAAGAAAGGTTGAAGCGCTTGGGGCTCTTTAGCTTGGAGAAACGACGGCTGAGGGGCAACACGATCGAGGTTTTTAAGATTATGCATGGGACTGAGCAGGTAGAGAAAGAATTACTTTTCTCCCTTTCTCACAAGACAAGAATTCGGTGGGCACTCCATGAAATTGCTGAGCTGTCGTGTTAGAACAGATAAAAGGAAGTCCTTCTTCACCCAAAGAGTGATTAACACATGGAATTCACTGCCACAGGAGGTGGCGGCGGCTACAAGCATGGGCGGCTTCAAGAGGGAACTGGATAAACATATGGAGCAGAGGTCCATCAGTGGCTATGAGCCACAAGGTACAGATAGGAACTCTCAGTCTGGGGCATTTGATGCTCTGTATTCTTGGTGCTTGCGGGGGGGGGGGGGGCGGGGAGAACAGTGGGAGGGCTTCTAGTGTCCTGGCCCCACTGGTGGACCTCCTGGTGGCACCTGGTATTTTTGGCCACTGTGTGACACAGAGTGCTGGACTGGAAGGGCCACTGGCCTGATCCAACATGGCTTCTCTTTCGTTCTTATGGAGATCGTACCTGAGAGGCAACAGCTGTAAACTCCATCACAAAAGCAACCATCTCTTCAAGAGGCCTGCCCTCCAAGGGCAGCAGGAGAGCCCCGACGGCAGCAGGGGAATCCAGGGTGCCAGACTCAAAGAAGACATGAGCCAGCTGGGTGGAGGTGAGATTGTCCCGAACTTCAAACTGCAGAGACATAGAAAGGATCGCAGCAAGAAGACTAAGACGATGCTTTTGAAAACTAAAACCCAGAATTCTATTCTGGCTACTGGAAGACAAATCCTTGGTTGGCCAAATGTGCAAAATGTACACTTCATGCATCCAGCTTAGGGGTGTCAGGTCTGGGTTGGAAAATACCTGGAGATTTTGGAGGTGAAGTCTGGGGAGGGCGGGGTTTAGGGAGGGGAGAGACCATGGCAGGGTATTCTCTGATTCTGATTAAAGGAGCGCACACCTTTTAAAAATGTTCTAAAATGATTGGAAAGAAGCATTTGCAGGAGAAATCCTTATGGGGTTATGCATTTAAGAAAGGGGGCGGAGCCCCTGAAACCCCCATTATAGACCTAGGAACTGATCTCTGTCATCTTTCCCCCCCTCTTCTGGGCACGGAACAGGGGTCACTGGGTTTGTGGGGAGGAAGGTATTTGTGAATTTCCTGCATTGTGCAGGGGGCTGGACTAGATGACCCTCGGGATCCCTTCCAACTCTAGGATTCTACAGAGATCAGCTGTCATCCAAAGAGATCTCCAGCAACCGCCTGAAGGTTGGCAGCCCTAACTTTTGGGGGGGGGGGGGTTGGAAGTAGGAAGTGGAGTGGGTCTACTAAGGAGGTGGCTTTCATGGATCCAGGCGAAGTCGGGCCTGACACTCACCCCATCGAAAGCGGGGATCAGCTTGCTGAAGTCTTCGTACGGAGCGTTGGCTGAAAACGCCCCCAAATTGTCCTGCAACCAGCCCTCCGTTCCTCTGGTTCCGGAGACACAGGCTGAGCCTGAAAATCACAGATCACGGGAGAGGCTTTCTTAACAGAGCTTTGTGGGGGAAGAGTCTGCCCGCCAGCAGATCGCAACTTATCTGGATCAAGAATTCGGTGAGACGCTGGCCTCCCAAGGAGAGAGGAAACCACCCCGTCAAAGAGGGACAGGGGGGAAATCCAGGTGCTGAGCTCTGAAAACATTGTACCCATCACTTTACTTCCTGCTGTGAGACTGCAGGAGGGGCCGTGAGCTTCAGGAAGCAAGTGTGTTCACACAACACACTCTGCAATTAATTAATTATCATATGACATTGTGTGTGGAACAGCCAGGAGATCCTAAGATTGTCTGGTAGCCAGAAGTTCTAGCTCTTTAGCATTATGCACCCCTAGGTGGCAAGCTAGACTTTTTTTTAAAAAAGGCAAGACCAGGGCTCATTTTGTAGCAGGAGCTCCTCTGCTATTAGGCCACACACCCCTGATGTAGCCAATCCTCCAAGAGCTTACAGGAGCCCCTGTAAGAAGAGCTCTGTAAGCTCTTGGAGGATTGGCTACATTAGGGAGGTGTGGCCTAATATGCAAAGGAGCTCCTGCTACGAAATGAGCCCTGGGCAAGACACATTTCAAAGGTGGTTTGCCACTGCTTACCTCTGTGTTATGACCCTGGTATTCCTTGGAGGGCATCCTTCCAAATACTAGCCAAGGCTGACCCTGCTGAGCTTCCGAAATCTGACGGGATCAGGCTAGCCTGGGCTACCCAAGGACTGGCTATTCCGGTCAGGTTTCCACCCTGACTTTCAGAAACCCAACAAGCCCTGCCCTTTTGTTCTGGTCGCTCTTGGTTCCATCTTCACAGCCAAGAGTGAGAAGGGAAGTTGGAATGGGGGTGGAACAGATTGCAGAGGCCAGTTTTTTAAGTGGTGGGGTTGAGTGTGAATGGAAGTGTTACGTACGGAGCCTGAACCGTCCCTGGAAACTGGTTGAGCTTGTTTCCCCCAGAACAATAGCTGGCCAGGATCCTGGAACTGACCTATAGTGTAGCAGTGTAATGTAAACAGCCTATCGTTGGTGGTGGGGTGTGTTAGGGTGTGGTCTTTGCCTGCTTTACAAACAGGGCAGCAAGACCAGGTCTTCAGTCCATGTAGTATGCAAGACCGCACAAAGCTACAGACCAAAAGGTCCTTCCCAGTCTCTCCCCACCCAAGCTGTCCATTGGCT
Source organism: Lepidodactylus listeri (assembly GCA_029233225.1). Taxonomy (NCBI): domain Eukaryota; kingdom Metazoa; phylum Chordata; class Lepidosauria; order Squamata; family Gekkonidae; genus Lepidodactylus; species Lepidodactylus listeri. The sequence goes on from JARCFY010000022.1 coordinate 4,312,812, forward strand.
TCCTATCACTCGGTAGGGCTATAAAAGCCTTTTGGGGCCAGGATACGGGGTAGCCCTTCCTTCCCGGCTCCGAGCCCTGATTCGGGCTTGTGGGAATGCTCGCCCTTTAGGCTTGCCCACCCATGCAATGGATTCTTTGTAGGGCCGAGTCGCAGGGACTCCTCCACCCTGGTGGAAGCTTGCAACCCAACATCGTAAGACCTATCTTGTCGCGCACAGCTTGAGACTCAAAAATGCAAAAACGGTACCTCTTGCGCTCTGCTGGCTTTGCAGGAAGGCGAACAAAGACTGGTAGATGCGTTTTTGGTTGGTCTCTCGGATGTCAGGATGAACTTGGCTCAGAGAGGACACCCTGGACCGGACAAAGGGGATGTGAGCAACACCCAACCCATATTTCAGGCCATTTTTGCACCAGGCAAACAAGGACAAGAAGACTTCAGTTTTTTAAAGGATCATTCCGTGACCAAGACTAGCCAAGTTAGTCTGTTTGTAGCAGTAGAAAAGAGCCAGGGTCCAGGAGCACCTTAAAGAATAACAAAACTCGTGGCAGGGAATGAACTTTCATGAGTCACTGCTCACCTCTTCAAATACCAGTTAATCTTTAAGGTGCTACCGGACTCTTGCTCTTTTCTGTGACCAGGGAAAGAAATCATATCCTTCCAGGTCATAGAGGTTCCAGGCTCCAGGTGGGGCAAGGGGAGCCCCCAAAATTACCCCAGCGAGCACTACGATCGGGCTCCCAGAACCGCCTGGCTCTTCCAGGGCCTAAGGAGGCCTGGATGGCAGCAACGAGGGCCAGGGCCTTTTCAGTTGCAGCCCCGCATAGGCGTCAACTTCAGGGGGGCTGGGGAGCTGAAGGCCCCCCTCCTGAACTTTTCCAGGACATGCTGAGCCTCCCCCGGAGACAATGGCCTGCAATGTCTCTGGCCCAGCCCCAGCCCCACCCTCCGGGAAATTGGAAAGTCTACGCCCGGGCCCTGCACTGGTGGAACGAGCTCCCGGATAACATCAGGGCCCTGCGGGACTTCTCACAGTTCCGCAGGGCCTGCAAGACAGAGCTCTTCCGCCAGGCTTTCAAGTGGGGGCCACCTTGACTTCACGGCCCTGGCCCAATCATCGAAGATTGCCAATTAGGACCATCAGCGCCAACTGGAAGCCAGAAGCGTTAAGAAGCCCGCTGACACCTGCTCGGAGATGGGTGCCGAAGTTTTGCCATCTTGGACTGTAATTTTAAAGTTTGTAACGTATCTTTTTATTCAAGGGTTGTTTCTATTGAATGCTATCGTACTGTAATTGCGTTGTTAGCCGCCCTGAGCCTGCCGAGAGGGCGGGAGGGCGGGATAGAAATTTAAATAATAAATAAATAAATAAAATTACAACTCATCTCTAGACTACAGAGATCAGCTCCCCTAAAGAAGATGGCCACTTTGGAGGGTGAACTCTATGGCATTCTACCCCACTGAGGTCCCCATCCTTCCCAGTCTCCATCCCCCAAATCTCTGGGAGTCACACAGTCAGGCAACCCTATCCAGGTGAAATACAGGAGGCTCAGCTCAGTTGATTTGCCTAACCTTCAAAGCCTTTTCCCGGTCCCTCTTGTATAAGCATGTGAATTATGCACAGCACCTGTCATAATAACTTGATTCCCTCCCCTGCCGCCACCCCCAGCTGCCAGCATGTTGAAGAAAATGCTCTACATCTGACAACAGCACTACAGATAAGATCAGAATTTCAACAGCCCATCCAGATGCAAAAGAACCTCCTCAGGAAACCTCCTCCATTAGCATGTCACAGCCTGGGAAACTCCTGCAAGAGAATGTCTCAGCCCTACCCCACCTTCCTGAGTAGATATAAATTACATGCATACCATTTTTCTTCTCACATTGACACAGAGAGTGCTCCATCTTTCTGTGCTATACCTCTGAGGTTGCCAGTCACAGCTGCTGGCAAAACGTCAGGTTCTACAGTGCCAAGACCATGGCCATACAGCCCGAAAAACCCACAACAACTAATGAACTCTGGCCGCGAAAGCCTTTGACAACCTATTGATCTTTGTGTTGTTGTGAAAATCACACACTAATCTCCAATCCTGCCAGGAACCCTGTGTAGCACAGTGGATAACTTGCTCTCTAAAATGTCGCTGAAATGCGCTTTGTGCTAATTGTAAAAGAAGAGATGGGCTTACTGATATAATCTACTAAAGGGCCCCTAGATTATATTTAAGATTCTAGAGACCCTAGGAGAAATCCATATCATCCCCATATCATTTTATCTCCTTGCTTTTGTATATTTTATGTTAAGGGGAATATTTTACTTCTTAATCAATCTATATTTATTTCAGGTCTCATCTTGCGGTGACTGTGATCTTGTGACGATCATGTAGCTCACGGCCAAATTCTGTTTTATTCACTTGTTATGTATTGTTTTATCTTGTTTAACGTTGCTTAATTTTTGAGATGTGGTTTAAGCTCAAGACCTCTGGTCAAATGCGCTAATAAATAAAAGGAAAGGTGGATAACTCAGCTTCCTCTTTGACAAGGGAGCTCTGGATTACAATCCTTTCTAGGAGTGCTTGGGCCAGTGGGCCTTTTGCGGCCGTGCCTACCTCACAGGGTTCTTGTGGGTATTCTACAAAAGAGGGATATCCATCTCCACCTACTGCTCCTGAGCATGTGTGGATTTGACTCTGCTCCCCATAAGAAGCGATGCTTGATTACTCACACAGCTCTGAAGCTGTCGCAGCCCGAAACATGAGACAAGATCTGTTCGCATTCCTTTTCACCAGTGCTGGGCAGAAAGAGAGCTAATCTGGTGGACAGCAAGTGAGTCCAGTTCCCAGGCCTGAAGGCCGAGAAGCCGGATCCAGCGGCCTCCAGGAACAGAGAGAGCATCCTCTTCCGTATGACTTCCTCTTTGAGGGATGTTATTGCAAGCTGCACGTTGAGAAGGAGAGAGGGAAAAACGCACGTCACTATTCAGCTAAATATCCACATGATAAAATACAAATCGGCCATCTGGTTCCCCTCTCTCTGTAGTGGCCAGCTGAACCGCTGTGGTATGGAATGTTCGGAAACATTCTAACTGCTCTGGGGGATATCTCTCAGCCATAGAATGTTCACCAACAATGAAGACGAGGAGGAGAATTGGTTTTATACTCTGCCCTTCACCACCCTAAAGAGTCTCCAAGTGGCTTGTTGGGTGTAGTGGTTAGGAGCACGGACTCTAATTTCAAAGGACTGGGTTTGATTCCCCACTCCTCCATATGCAGCTGCTGGTGTGACCTTGGGTCTGTTACAAGTTCTCTCAGAGCCGTTCTCTCAAGAGCAGTCCTCGAGAGAGCTCTCTCAGCCCCAACTACCTCACAGGGTATCTGTTGTGGGGAGGGGAAGGGAAAGGAGATTGTAAACTGCTCTGAGATTCCTTCAGGTAGTGAAGGGCGGGGTATAAATCCAGCCTCTTTTTCTCCTTACAATCTCCTTCCCCTTCCCCTCCCCACAACAGACACCCTGTGAAGTTGGTGGGGCTGAGAGAGCTCTTTCAAGAATTGCTCTTGAAAGAACAGCTCTGAGAGAACTTGTGACTGACCCAAGGTCACACCAGTGGCTGCATGTGGAGAAGTGGGGAATCAAACCCGGTTCTCCAGATTAGAATCTACCGTTCTTAACCACTACACCAAACTGTCTCCCTCTCTCTCTCGCTCAGTGAAGGAACTGAAAAGTCAGCTTGGCTGGGCAATGCACCTTTCTTGACTTGATCCGTCGTCATTTTTTAAAAATGAATTTTGAAAAAGGTCATACCTTCTGGGCCTCCACGTTGAATTGGTCCAGAAACTGGTAGACGGCTTCCAGCGGTTTGTTCTCTAATCTCGCTAGAATCTGGCACATCTTCTCCTCATCATCGATGGCACCAGATTGGAGAGCGAGAGACGCTAGTTGCGGAGGGGACAGCAGCCCCAGGACGGCCATCTGTGGCAAAGGATGAGAGGGAGTCAGACACAGATGACTAACTTTTCCAAGACTCTGCTAAGAACAGAAATAACGGCAGGGTGTACTTCTCATTAGAGAGGAGGGGAGCTCCCACCCATTCTCATTTTGACTTATCCTTTTCAAGATTTTCCAGAAGAAAACTCAGGCTTTTTTCTGGACAGTTTCCGAGATCTCAGAAGCACCTGCCGCTTAGCGAGTGCCTCTCTGACAGCTATCCACGCTCCTCCGCCTGGCTAGTTTTAGGGTTGCCAACTCTCGATTGGGCTGTTCCTGAAGATTTGGGGGTGGGAGCCTGTTGGGAGTGGAGGACTGCAAGCTGTCTCCTGCCTCAGACTTGAGGGATGGTACCAATGAGTTTAGACGGACAGAGAGACCAGGCAAGGTCCTTTCCTTCCCGCTATCTGACACTATCCCTTCGATGTAGACCAGGGGTGTCGAACTCATTTGTCATGAGGGCCGGATCTGACATAAATGAGACCTCCTCGGGCCGGGCCAAGTGTGTCATAAGACGTAATGCCAGGTAGCGGAGATATAAACTTTATAAAGGACACAGACACAATTAAAGATTTTGTTAAAATAAAAACATGCTTAGAACATTAGCAGTCTTGCAATGTTTTGTTTGTTTAACAGTCTCTGATAACTGACAGCTCTTGCTCTGAATTATTGCATCAAAATGTCTGTGCTGTTGCAATCTTGAGTATGCTGCTCAGGTGTGTATCTGCAAGCTGCAAACCTACTTTTGATTTACCGACCTTCGCCACAGAAATCTCATGCTCAGAGTTCTGAGTCTAGGACCCAGGGGAAAACATGAAATGGCTGAGCAACTAAGAGAGTCTGGCGAAGCAAGCGATGATGCAGCAGCAGCAACAGAACCGGAAGCAGGAGATGGCCAGCTCCAGGGCGGGCCTGATAGAAGCCCTCCGGGGGCCTGGTCCAGCCCCCGGGCCGCATGTTGGACACCCCAGATGTAGACTGTTATTCTCAGGGACAAAACTTCCTTCCTTCTGTTTTTGGACACCTCTCTCCCACACATTACCTCTCTCCACCTTGGCTACATGGATGCGGGACATATTTCTGCATCCCCATCTGTCCTATCTGTTCCATATAATAAACTCCTTTTATGAGTTTGAAATCTTAACGAGGCACCATGCAACTTGGTTCTGGAGCACGCACCCAGACCTGAGAAGCTTCCACTGTGTGGTAAGCCTCTGCTAAGTCATTAACGGTTTTCCTGGCTGTACCAGACCAGAGAATCTAACAGATCCCAGGGTGGGTAGGGTTTGAAGCAGAGAGGCACTTCAGCAGGGTATCATGCCATAGAGTCAACCCTCCAAAGGAGTTGTTCTCTCTAGGGGAACTGATCTCTGTAGTCTGGAGCAATGCTCCCTCTAAGATGTGGAGTCTTGTGAGCAAAAATTCTACTTTGTGAGCTGCTGGCATTAAACTTGAGAGCAGGTGATTTGGCTGCTGCAGAAATTAGTTTGCTCTGGAGCCCTCCTTCCTGAGCTGAGACAGAAGTGTGCTGGAAGCTAAAAAAAACCCCTGTGAGTTAGCTCACACTAACTCAGCTTAGAGGGAGATCAGTTATAATTCTGGGAGATCTCCAGGCCCCACCTGGAGACTGGCAACCCTCAGTTTCACACATCCTATTTGTTGTAAGCCCCCCCTTTTCCACACAAACCCACACCCAAATTTACTTTCCAGTGGCAGTAATGGGGGGCGGGCACAGTCATTAGGTGCAAGCCTCTTACTAAGAAGAAATTCCCCGAAATTTCTGGGAATTGCAGCTCATAGTCCACAGAGTCCACCCACAAAAATACTCACTCCATCAAAACGGAGGTTCCAGCTGATCAGGTCCTGATAGTCCGCATATCTGCTGAAGTTGCCAAGGTTAACTTCCAGCCAATCCAGCGTGTTTTCAGTTGGGCGTCCACACGCAATGCCTGGGGGGAAAGAGAGGAGGAGGAGGAGGAGGACGGAAGAGAAGGGAGGAAGAGGAGGGAGGAAGAAGAGGAAGAGGAGGGAGGAAGAAGAGGAAAAGAGGAGGAGGAGGAGATTGGATTTATGCCCCGCTCTTCACTAGCCGAAGGAGTCTCAGAATGGTTTACAATCTCTTTTCCCTTCCCCTCCCCACAACAGACTCTGTGAGGTAGGTGGGGCTGAGAGAGCTCTTTCGAGGACTGCTCTTGACAGAACAGCTCTGAGAGAACTTGTGACTGAACCAAGGTCACCCAGCTGGCTGCATGTGGAGGAATGGGGAATCAAACCCGGTTCTCCCAGGTTAAAGTCCGCGCTCCTAACCACCAGACCAAACTGGCTCTCAAAAGGCTGATCCGCTTTGTGAGACCGGCTTGTCTGAAAAGATTTCTTTCAAAGAACAAATCCCCCCCCCCCCATCTCTTCCCTGTTTAGGTTTACCTGATTTGACCTTTGGCCCCAGAAACGCCTGGCAGAACCGAAAGATGCGCGGACTGCTCTGAGCCGGGATGCGGGCGTAGACCTCGTTGAAGCCTTTCAGTCTGGGGAAAAGAAACAAGTCGGTGAACATGGCTGGTGCCCACACGTGGGACACCTTTCCAAGTGTGGGCACAGAATGAGTGAGACAATCTCTTGCATTGGCCCTTTGAGTGCTAAAAAATGGCCGCTGGCTTTTGGGTTCCACAGGGATCCTCGTGCCTAGCACATGCAGCAAACGAACCTTATACCCTGCTCCAGGGGTCATTTCGTAGAAAAAGAGGTGCAGGAGCTTATTAGCATAACTCATTTGCATGTGCCACACCCCCTAACATACGGGAAGTGTGTCAGAAGGCAACACCCACCCCTCAGGCTCCACTCCACAGGTGAGTGAAACTGACCTGCTCTTCCTCCATTCCCTTCCCGCTCCAATACTTTGTGCAATAAAAATAAGTGTAAAGAACACACCTTCATTCTCTTCCTGCTCCCTTGAAACCACCAGGTTTCAAGTAGACTTGAGATACCCAGGACATGCGCACCACCCATCCCTTTCCCTTCCCCTCCCCACAACAAGACACCCTGTGAGGTAGGTGGGGCTGAGAGAGGTCTTTGGAGAACTGCTCATGAGAGAACAGCTCTGAGAGAACTTGTGACTGGCCCAAGGTCACACCAGCAGCTGCATGTGGAGGAGTGGGGAATCAAACCCGGTTCTCCCAGATTAGAGTCCAACTCCTGACCACTACACCAAACTGATGGGGTGGAAGCTGCTGAAGGGTTGGTGAAATTTCTCCAGTACTTATGTGCCATGTGCCCAGATAAAAAATGGTATGCTTAGAAAATTTATATGCCATCTTGAGCAAGTCTCTGGAAAAGCAGCACACAGTCATAAAAGGAACAATGATAAAATTATCAATATTAAAACAAAACATTAAAAACAATAAAGACCCTAGCAGGGCTTTCCCAAGGGCGCTGTGCCTCTGCACTGCTCGGGGAAGCTGAGGAGGGGGCGGGGCTTGGTCATGTGCCCGCCCCCTGGGCTCCTCGCTCCCGGAGCTGCGCTCCTGTGCACTCCTGCTCCAACGGACCCCTGCCCTGCTCTCTCTGTATCGAAAAAAGAGGCAGGCGTGGCTGCTGAGGATATTCCTTCTTAGCCTCTTCAGCAGAAATAGCATCCTTTGATCCAAATCAGCGGGTTCTCGATCCGATCTCATCAGATCTCGGAAGCTGAGCATGCTCAGCCTTGGCTAGTATTTGGAAGGGCGACCTCCAAGGAATACCAGGGTTGTGACACAGAGGCAGGCAATGGCAAACCGCCTCTGAAATGTCCCTTGCCTTAAAAAACAAGTCTAGCTTGCCACCCTGTGGTACAGAACACTAAAAGAGCTAGAACTTCTGGCTGCCAGACAGTCTTAGGATCTCCTGGCTAAACTACACACAGTGCCACTGAATGACAATAATGATAATGATAACTACTATGACACACCAGCCTTTATATACTGTGTCTCCACTGAAACATGTTGAGTCCAGTTACCAGCAAAACCCAAAGCCAAATATGATATAACCCCGTGTTAAGAAATTAACACGGCAACGTTTGCTAGGGTGAAGGAACTGCTGGCGGGCTCCTTATAGTCCTACAGCGCCACCACTGCTGAAGGCCATGGGGGGTACTGCAGCTTCGAGCCCAGTGGGGCACAAAGAACTCAAGAGAGTCACCGAGGCCCGGCTGGCTCCCTAAAGCTGGAAATGGTTTCCGAACTGTTCTCAAAAAATCGGCCAGGCCAAATCGGCAGATCCTGAACGGGTGTCGACAAACAGGATACACTTTCACGTCAGGCGACACACTCACATTTGCTGGTAAGTGCCACACGGTAAGTCAAGCGGGATCTGGGCCAAGAGGGTCTCGTTTACGGCGTGGAGCACGTTCCGGAAGGCCCCTTGGAACCAATATGTGAAATCGCTGGCCTTGAATCCTGGGAAGGCCGGGGCAATGATCCCGAATGCGTGGCTCAAAAGAAAGCTTGCGTGCACGCTGCTCTGCAATTCCACCTTCAGAAATAAAATTTGTGAGTCGTTAAGGAGTGCCCCTTGGTCTCCCTACAAGACAGCTCCTTATTCTTCACTTCAAACACTAATGAACATCTAATTCGGTAGCCCTGATGTGAATGGCCCAGCCTATCCCAATCCCGTCAGATCTCAGAAGCTAAGCAGGGTCGGCCTTGGATAGTATTTGGAAGGGATTCCTCCAAGGAATATCAGGGTCATGACACAGAGGCAGGCAATGGCAAACCACCCCTGAAACGTCTCTTGCCGTGAAAGACAAGTCTAGCTCGCCACCTAGTGGTGCATAACGCTAAAGAGCTAGAACTTCTGGCTGCCAGACAATCTTAAGATCTCCTGGCTATTCTAGACACAAAAGTAAACAATAAAGTACACAGAAGAACAAGAAGTGGATTAACGTCATACATAGGATATACTGGAATCAGGCAACACTAATAACAAATAATACAAAAAACTATAAAGTTTACAATGCTTAGGAGAAGTCCCTCCTGTAGATCGGTTGCCCGATGTTAGTTCTTAAGAGTACACACGGGAAAATTAATCTTTGTTCCCCACTGGAAAATTTCCCTTCAAAAACTAGAGCGTTCTACAGTTTTGTGAGGAAGAATTATCGAAACGAAGAGTGGAATCTGGAATCTTTGTCGACTGAAAATATGGAATTTATTACACTGGAATCTTTTTTGGAAGCGTTGTAAACTTCATAGTTTCTGAATTATTTGTTATTAGTGTTGCCTGCTTTCAACATATCCTACTTTTAATCCACTTCTTGTTCTTCTGTGTACTTTATTGATAACTTCTGTACTTACCTGCTGACTACATTCTGGAAATATATTTCTTTAAATTGATACGTGTTTTTGCTGCATTATTCTTGCACTGCTCCTACATGGGACTTGCTTTGCACTGAGTAATCGCTTCTTTGCACTTATTCTACGCACAATGCCACACGATAATTATTATTATCTAATTTGGTATTTTCTGCTTTGTGGGCAGGGTCTCAGGGAAAGAAAAGCCCTTCCCAACACCTGCTGCTAGAAACCCTTTAATGGGAGAGGCTGGGAATTGAACCTGGGACCTTCGGCGTGCAAAGGGGAAACTCTACCACCGCTTTTTCCTCCTCTGATTTCTGACAGGACAATTACCGGAGCAATGATGTTCAGCTTGTCCAGGAATTCGGCAACATCTCCCAGAGTGCTCAGGTGACCCACGATCTCAACGAGTAGGTTGCCATCAGCTAGAGCTCCAGAGTTCACCACCACATCGGCCAATTGGCTCGGGAAGAGTTCTTCCACAGCTGAAACCTGTGCATGCAAATACACCTGTTATGTGCCTCAATCCACACTGTTCGTACCTGGATAGTCTTTAGCCACCAGCTCAGAAAACAAGAGCAGTTAGCCTGGCTTCCATGGACCCATCACCTAGCGCAGGGGTGGCCAAACTTGCTTAACATAAGAGCCGCACAGAATAAACATCAGATGTTTGAGAGCCACAAGACATGAACAAATATTACCTGCTTTTCTTGGAAAACAAGCAAATTTGCTTTTTATTAACATTAAATGAGCCTGCCAAAAATCATAACAAAAGGGGTAAAAGCAGATATTGATAATGATATTAATTTGTCCAATGATATTTGTTTGCTAAAGATATTTAGCTTCCCCAGCCGCCCTGCCGGGAGCCACATAATATATGTGAAAGAGCCGCATGCGGCTCCCGAGCCACAGTTTGCCCACCCCTGACCTAGTGTGTTGCCTAAAATTTATCTCGGTTTTTTGTTAACAGAATCTTTTATCATGTTCTGCCCCCAACTGCCTTTTAAGAGAGCTGTGTGTTTTCTTCAGTGCTACAACCCCTGGTTTTTATATTTCCAGTATGAGTCTGCGTTTTGCCCCGTTTCTTCCTTGAAGTCCCAAAGGTGCCGTCTCACACCAGCTTCAACCAGCCCCAATTTACCTGTTCCAAATCTGCCGGGGATTCGGCACAAAACACAGAAAAGAAGACTTAAGTTCAGCACCTGGAACATCTGCTTTTCTCCCTGTCCCCACCTCTTTTCAATTTTGTTGACATCCAGCCTGACCTGATAACATCAGAAGCTAAGGAGGTTTGGCCCCGGTTAGTACTTGGTTGGGAGGCCGCCAAGGAAGCCCAGGGTTGCTCTGCAGAGGCAGGCAATGGCCAACCACCTCTGAATGTCTCTTGCCCTGACCAGGATGGCCCAGGCTAGCCCAATCCCGTCAGATCTTGGAATATAAGGAGGGATGGCCCTGGTTAGTACTCCAATGAGAGACTACCAAGGAAGTCTAGGGTCGCTATGCAGAGGAAGGCAGTGAGAAACCACCTCTGCTTGTCTCTTGCCTTGAAACCCCTATGGGGCCCACCACAAGTCAGTCGCAACTTGACAGCACTTTCCACCACCAGTTCTGAAGATGTGGGAAAGCTAGCATGTTGTTTTCTGTTATTTTGGTTAGTCTGGATAAAAGAAGTCTCATACTGATGGATTTTGTGTTGGGCCAGGGGGGCACCTCCCACCCCAGCACCCTTCTTGCTCCCTATGACACTCATGATGGGCAAACCGGTGGCCAAGGCCACCTCAAGAGTTTCTTGGAGGGCTTCCTAGAAAACGCCCTGATTTCACTCACCCAGTTAAAATTCACATTCAGTGATGAAAACTCCGAGAGGCTTGCTAAGGCTCTGAACCGGCCGTAGTTACTGAGTAGCCACTGGCTGCTGTTGGCATTTGGAGAACACGTGGCACCTACAGGAAAGCAAGGAGTTTGGGGCTCAGGAGGGAACTGGGCCAAAAGTTCTACAGAGCTGCAGAAACGGTGACCTCCTGAACAAAGCTTCATGAATAAAAACATAAGAACACAAGAGAAGCCATGTTGGATCAGTCCAACGACCCATCCAGTCCAACATGCTGTGCCACACACAAAACCCAGGGGCCATCAGGAGGTCCACCAGCGGGGCCAGAACTCCACAAGCCCTGCCACTGTGGCCCACCATAGCCTAAGGTTGCCAAGTCTTCAAAACTCACCGGCGGGGGGGAGCCCTCCTCTCGCTGGGAGTTTCTCCTGGCCAGCAACGTCACCGGAAGTGACGTCAGCACGTTGGGGGCGTTGCCAGGGCGACGCTCTGGCAATCGCCCCACAGTGATACCATAGAGTTTTGGGGCGATTGCCAGAGTGTCACCCTGGCAACGCCCCCAAAGTGCTGCATCACTTCCGGTGACGTCATTACGTCGTCCTTGCTGGATGATGTCGGAGGTGGGGCTCCCCCCGCCAGCCAAATGCTGGCCGGTGGATCGGGAACCCCTTTAGCGGGGGATCCCCTGCTCCCCGGGCTGACTTGGCAGCCCTACCATAGCCCCAAGGATACAAAGCATCACTGCCCCAGACATAAGAACGCAAGAGAAGCCATATTGGATCAGGCCAATGGCCCATCCAGTCCAACACTCTGTGTCACACAGTGACCCAAACCCAGGGGCCATCAGGAGGTCTAACCCGGTGCTGGTTGCAAGGTCTTAGAGGCTTTGGGGCCCAGGCCCTCTTACTTTGGAAACAAGGAAGGCCAATATTTTATTTATTTACAATGTTTTCATCCTGCCTTTCAGCGCTCACAAGGGCCACCGAGGCAGCCCAGGAAAGAATTCTCCCAAGCCGCTTCACCCCATCTGAAGGGCTTAGTACAAAATTTGGCTGATTAGGAGAGGGGGCGGGGCCCCCTCTGCCACTCTCATGGCCCCTGGATAATGCCCCCCCTTGCTGGCCCTGCCGTGCCCCCTGGAGCAATGACAGATAAATCTAGCCTCTGATTCCAAAGGGAATGTCTCCACATACCTTGATCCATCAGGTAAGATTCCAGATAGTTCAGTATCCTCTTATGAACGGCCTTCTTCTGGTCTGTCGTGAACTTAGGGTAGACTTGATCCATGGCCTTCACCCTGAGATGGACAGGGAAGGAACAGTAAAATAATTGTGCACCATGGACGCCGAATGTTAGTTTTTCTGTGCACAGGTATTGTTTTATGATAGAGGCGCATTCAAATGTCTTCTTTGTATTGAATCTGAAAGGGTATCTTAAAGACAACTAAGCCCAAGGCTGTGGTGGGAAGACCCGAATTGGACAGAGTTCATGCTAGCACGGGCCGTGGCTCAGCAACAGAGCACCTGTCTGGCATGCAGGAGGTCCCAGGTTCAATCCCCAATGTCGCCAGTTAAAAAGGACCAGGCAGGAGGGGATGGGAAAGACCTCCGCCTGAGACCCAGGAGAGCTGTGAAGAGGGGCCCTGGCTCAGTGGCAGAGCCTCTGCTTGGCAGGCGGAAGGTCCCAGGTTCAATCCCTGGCATCTCCAGTTAAAAAGGACCAGGCAGGAGGGGATGGGAAAGACCTCCGCCTGAGACCCAGGAGAGCCATGAAGTGGGTCTGTAGCTCAGTGGAAGAGTGTCTGCTTGGCACGCAGAAGATCCCAGGTTCAATCCCCGGCATCTCCATTTAAATAGGACCAGGCAGGAGGGGATGGGAAAGACCTCCGCCTGAGACCCAGGAGAGCTGTGAAGAGGGGCTGTGGCTCAGTGGCAGAGCCTCTTGCTTGGCAGGCGGAAGGTCCCAGGTTCAATCCCTGGCATCTCCAGTTAAAAAGGACCAGGCAGGAGGGGATGGGAAAGACCTCCGCCTGAGACCCTGGAGAGCTGTCAAGAGGGGCTGTGGCTCAGTGGCAGAGCCTCTGCTTGGCATGCAGGAGGTCCCAGGTTCAATCCCCGGCAGCATCTCCAGTTAAAAAGGACCAGGCAGGAGGGGATGGGAAAGACCTCCGCCTGAGACCCAGGAGAGCCATGAAGTGGGTCTGTAGCTCAGTGGAAGAGTGTCTGCTTGGCACGCAGAAGATCCCAGGTTCAATCCCCGGCATCTCCATTTAAATAGGACCAGGCAGGAGGGGATGGGAAAGACCTCCGCCTGAGACCCAGGAGAGCTGTGAAGAGGGGCTGTGGCTCAGTGGCAGAGCCTCTGCTTGGCAGGCAGAAGGTCCCAGGTTCAATCCCTTGCATCTCCAGTTAAAAAGGACCAGGCAGGAGGGGATGGGAAAGACCTCCGCCTGAGACCCTGGAGAGCTGTCAAGAGGGGCCGTGGCTCAGTGGCAGAGCCTCTTGCTTGGCAGGCGGAAGGTCCCAGGTTCAATCCCTGGCATCTCCAGTTAAAAAGGACCAGGCAGGAGGGGATGGGAAAGACCTCCGCCTGAGACCCTGGAGAGCTGTCAAGAGGGGCCGTGGCTCAGTGGCAGAACCTCTGCTTGGCAGGCAGGAGGTCCCAGGTTCAATCCCCGGCAGCATCTCCAGTTAAAAGGACCAGGCAGGAGGGGATGGGAAAGACCTCTGCCTGAGACCCTAGGAGAGCTGTCAAGAGGGGCTGTGGCTCAGTGGCAGAGCCTCTGCTTGGCAGGCAGGAGGTCCCAGGTTCAATCCCTGGCATCTCCATATAAAAAGGACCAGGCTGGGGCTGATGTGAAAGATCTTTCTCTGCCTGAGACCCTGGAGAGCTGCTGCCGGTCTGAGTAAATAATATGGACTTTGATGGACTGATCAAGTATCAGGCAACTTCATGCGTTCAGGCTCCAAGTCCTGGCTCTGCTACAGGCATTATTGCAGAACAAGACGTCAGCAAGCACCAAAGGGCCGGGGGCCCCACACACACACACACACTTACAGGTTTTGGTGAGACCGGCAGTCAATGTCAAGGGGGATCCGGTGCAGGTGCCGGAAGGAGAGAGCCGGCAGGAAGGGCTGGAGCTGGACGCCGAACCAGAAGGCGTACTGCTCGGCAGAAAAGGTGCTAAACTGTAGATGCTTGAAAACTGCCTCGAGGATTAAACCAGAAACCCGGAGGTCAGGAAGGGCGGTCAAGTCCTTCTGGAAGGGAAACAGAGAGGTAGTTGTGATTTCCAACCCCGGCCACTCCAGCCAAACTAAAATTCCAGTCTAGGAAAAGTCATAGAATCCTTCGTTGGAAGGGACCTCCACCGTCATCTAGTCCAACCCTCCGCACAATGCAGGAAATTCACAAATGCCTCCCCCTCCACACCCACAGTGACCCCCGATCCATGCCCAGAAGTCCACTCCATTTAGATTTGAAAGGGGGTATGCTCCGGCAACCAGAAACTGCAAGGCAGCATTTCTCCACAAAATGAGACAAACTGTTTCAAAGGGCAGATGTATTGGTCTGCAGTTAGAAGACCTGGATTCAAGTCCAATGGCAAGATAAAGATCAACAAGATTTTCAGGGCATACGCTTCTGAGGCATCTGAAGAAGGGAGCTTTGACTTGCAAAAGCTGATAAACCTCCCCCCCCCGCCCCAAAAAAAATGTTATTGGTCTCTAAGGTGTTTAATGGACTCGAATCTAGTATTTCTATTATATGTCCTATAACTGAACCCTCTGGGGCGTTCAGTCCAGAGAATCTCAGAGTGGGCTCGTGATGTTGCCGGAAGACGCAGTGGGACTAATCAGCCTGAGATGTACCCTAAATGAGCAAAGACTCGGCAGAGTTAAAAACACGTCCAGGGGAGACGCTCCTGGAACCATACCTGGTGCGCCACGATGTTGAACTCCACCACAAAGTCCTTCCATTCGTCGAAGGGCCGTTTCTCCAATTCCACCAAGATCTGGACTGCCAAGAGTTCGTGTCTGATGGCACTGGTGAGGATCATCATCTCGCCGATTTGTTTCGTTGTCAGCAAGGGGAGGACGTCATACTGGCGAGGATAAAAGATGCAGAAGTATGGCGTTGGAGAGAGATAGAATCATAGAGTTGGAAGGGATCTCCAGGGTCATCTAGTCCCACCCCCTGCACAATGCAGGAAGTTCACAAATACTTCCCCCCACACCCAGACCCACAGTGCCCCCTGTTCCACGCCCAGAAGATGACAAAATAACTCCTGGAGATCAGTTGCTTCCTGACCCCAAAGTGGGGATCAGCATTTCCCTGGGCGTGGAAGAAAGGAGCCACAAGAACTAAGCACTGAGGCAGCCCTTCCTGCCCTCCTTTCTCGTGATCTGCCCAAGTTCACAGAATCTGCATTGCTGTGGAAACTCAGTGGGTTACCTTGGGCCAGTCACACACCCTCCGCTTAAATCAACAGTGGTCGGCAGAATTAGGTAAATTGCCTTGCGTCCCCATTGAGGAGAAAGGAGGGGTAGAAATGAAGTCAACAAATACATAATTTCAGCGGAAGAACAATCTAAAAAGCATTTGGGCGGCAAATGTTTTCAGAAGTCAAGGCAACTTTTCTGTCTGGACTTAGCTGCCAAGTAGTTGTCGCCACCGAGAAATTCTTAATCATAATAAAAAAGAAGAAGAGAAGAGATTGGATTTATATCCCGCGGTGGCTCAATGGTTAAAAAGCCGAACTGCAGACCAGAAGGTCGGTGGCTCGGCAGTTCGAGACCCCGGCCCCAGCTCCTGCCAGCCTAGCAGTTCGAAAGCAAGAAATTGCAAGTAAATAAATAGGTACCACTTCGGTGGGAAGGTAACAGCGTTCCATGAACCTCGGCATTTAGTCATGCCGGCCACATGACCACAGAAAAAGTCTTTGGACAGTGCTGGCTCTTTGGCTTGGAAACGAAGTTAAGCACTGCCCCCTAGAGTCGGATTCGACTGGCTTTCAAGCAAGGGAAACCTTTACTTTTTACTTCAGCACTCAAAAGAGTCTCAGAGTGGCTTACAATCTCCTTCCCTTCCCCCTCCCCACAACAGACACCCTATGAGGTAGGTGGGGCTGAGAGAGCTCTTTTGGGAACTGCTCATGAGAGAACCGCTCTGAAAGAACTTGTAACTAACCCAAGGTCACACCAGCAGCTGCATGTGGAGAAGTGGGGAATCAAACCCAGTTGTCCCAGATTAGAGTCTGTGCTCATAACTACTACACCAACCTGGCTCTCCAAATGCATTAGTTTCTACATATATTACTACAGGTACTTCCAGAATCCTCTCTTGTCGCTATCTTTCTGAGGTCATTACAGATTAGTTTTTGAAGCAGCACAAATAAAAAAGGTAAGATTAACTTCTACAGCCACACAGACTGTGTTCTGAAGACCCATTCTGTTCGCCTACCTACCCCATTAAAGTCCTTGTAAAATGCGAGGAAGTCCGCATACTTAGCAAAACGTGCAAATCGGTGAAAGACGCCCTGCAGGAAGCTTTGGCTGTCCTTGTAAGCAGCGGGAAATGCAGTTCCTAAAAAAGGAAACAAATGGCAGTTTTCCAGAAAATGTTCATTCCTGCAAACAACTCAAAACTTTTTGCATGCCGTTTTGGACACCGGTCTGCAAGATCCAACCCACTGCCGCATACGGCATGCAAAGTTTCAGCAATGGGCTTAATTGTGCTTTGTTTTCCTCTCCCTAATAAATTCCCACTATGTGGCAATTCCCAAAACGAGCACCTGAGATATTGACTTGGAATTCCAGAGTTTTCTTCATAAACGTGTAGATCTCGCTGGAAGTCTCCTGGGATAACTCTGGGTAGACGCGGTCCAGGCCGCTGATGCTGCAAGCGAAACAGGAAAACCAGAAAGGGGCTTAACGTGGAATTTGTGAAGTGTTTTTTTTCTGGGGGGGGGGAGTGCAATCTACAGAAAACAGCTTGTAGCAGAAGGAACAGTTGTGAGACTAGTAGCTGACAAAGATGTTTTTCTGTTTTTTGAGGATCACTGAAGCCGCAGGGGAAATCAAGCGAAGCCGCGGGGCAAAATGCAGCGCGGGGCAAATAGTGGGAAATTCAAGTACACAATCAGGGCAAAGGGAGAGCAACATCAGAGCAGTGCCTTGTGGGAAATCGGTCGGGGAGTTGTCATTCATGCTGGACATCTCTCCCCGGCCCCTAATTTCTTTCACTTTTAAAAAACTGAGTGTCTAGCTTGAAGAAGAATTCTGGGGGACGCATCATCAGTGCTGAGATCAGCCAGTGGTAGCTTGGATCTGGTGCTCAGAGGCGCCAGAGATTAACAGACACACTCACATGGCGGTGTACGAGGGGAAGCCGAGATCGAGTGGGATCAGTTGGAGGAGGTCTTTATTCATGCCGGGCAAGAAGAGTTTCAGTTTCAAGAACCAGGCGCTGTAGTCCAGATCAGTGAAGGTTCGAAAATGGTGCGCCAGGTTTGTAAACACAATGCTCAGGATCTCCAGCCTCACATCTGCTCTTATGGCCACTTCATTCTGCGGGAGGAAAAAGAGGATTTGAAGGGAAAGGCATGACTCGGGAGTTCTATCAGAGGCCCGCTTTCCTGGAGTAAATCCCACGGAGAGCTAGGGAGGCATGCAGTGACGAAAGTACGGGGGGTAGGAATGGAAGGGCCTAGATAAAAATACACCCACTCAAGAGGATCGCCAGTCTTCCAGAAATCTGGGATTGCAACTCATCTCCAGACCAGGCCCGTAGCTACGTTGGGGCTTTTGGAGGTGCTACCCCCTTTCTTAAAGGCATAGCCCCACAAGAATTTCTCCAGTAAATGCTTTTTTCAAATCATTTTAGAACATTTTTTTAAAGGTGCATGCTCCTTTAAGCAGAGTGGGGTGCTGTGGTTGACTAATTCCCACACTGAGCAAGGGGGTTGGAGTAGGTGACCTCTAGGACCCCTTCTAATTCTGTGTCAAGAAGCTGGTCTCCTTTAAGAGAGTTTTTCTACCTAGGTGTTCGCTTTCTTGACCATAGAAGTCTTCACCCCCACCGTCAGAACTGTTGCTTCGGCTGGCAAAGTGATTAACTTGCAGCGGCTGAGAACTGTCACCTAAAGTGGATGACAGCTTGCAATTTAGAGCTCCGTCCTGGCAACACCTTTCTTTTGGCGAAACGGCTTTTCTCTCTGCAATGAGAACTTCGGCCCCAACAGGAAAAAAAAATGTCCCACAAGGCACAAAATCCTAGCTACGGGCCTGCTCCAGACTACAGAGATCAGTTCCCCTGAATAAAATGGCTACTTTGGAGGGTAGACTCTATGATATTGTACCCCACTGAGTTCCCTCTCATCACACTCTCCGCAAACCCTGCCCTCTCCAGGCCACCCCCCCAAAAAAAATCTGCAGGAATTTCACAGAATTTCACAAATCCGCAACCCTACCACTAAGCCATGAGGCACACTGTGTGAAATTGGACTAGTACAGGGGTGGGCAATTGTTTTGGCTCGGGGGCCACTTTGTGGGAGCGGAGGTTAGCGGAGGGCCGCACCTTTTAAAATGATTGCATTAATTAGTTAACTTTGCATTTCAGAAAAGGTATAAATTGCATCATAAAAAACAATAAATATAAATTAAATAAAATAGTGGTAGTTTTATTCAGTTTATTTACTGTGCTAATTTCATATCATCTATAGCTGCAAGCACATTTAATTTTAGAATCACTTTAATGAGACAAATGTACCCTATCAGACCACATGGCCAACTGTCTTGGCGGGCTGCAAAAAACTCTGTGGCGGGCCGCATGTGGCCCCCAGGCCACAATTTGCCCACCCCTGGACTAGTAGATATTCCCTGCCTGGCCTTCCTCACAGGGTTGTTGTGAGGAGAAAAACAGAGGAGAGGGGCGCCATGGAGGCCGGTGCCCTGAGCACCTTACAGGAAGAACAGGGGTATGGTCCATTAGAAAGACTGACAAAATTCCATGAGGCTTCCTTTGGCATAAGATTGCAACGTGAAAAAAAAAAACCTACATAGTTCCCACTGACTTTCTTTGCAACTGGCACCAGAAATGCTCTGCTAGAGAGTGAAAAGGGATCAACAGGACATACAAAAATCCCAACAGGAATTCCTTTATGTTGCGGGGGGGGGGGGGGGAGGTGTGGGATTGTAGATCGACAAACCACCTGTTCAATCGCCTGGCTGAAGCGCGTCAGCAATTCCTGCATTGTGGACAGCAGGATCCCAGAGCGCTCGGTCTCCAGGCTCGACAGAACCACCCTCATGGCGGTCGCGTTGGCTATCGCGTCGGAGGCCTTGACAAACTCCACCAACTGACCGATGCTCAGGAAGCCCAAGACGGAAGTCTAGAAGAGAAGGCCGCTCATCAACCACTCCCGTTCGTGCTTTTAAGGAACCGACTCTCACTCACGCCCTCTTCTCCGGACCCCACCTTCAGAGGCGAGGCGGGTGGCGACTAGAGACGGCATTTTTTAAAAGATAATCTTTTATGTATATAAAATTACAATTTACAGTAGCACATACTATTAGGAAACCATCACCACCACAACATAATTACAAACACAAAAGACAGAAGAGCAATAAAACCAAACAGCTATTCAATATATAGCTATAACCTTCGAATGATCAGGAAGTACCTTTTTAAGTTTACTAGGTCTTTCCGTATAGTCAAGAAAAGGGAACCAACGTTCCGAATAATCTGAACGAAAGTCCGGATTCTCCGCCAAGGAAATAACACCTGATGTTTCGTCCATGACCAGATATTCCCATAACTTACTGAACCACATATTCAATGAGGACAATGCTACTTCTAAGCTGTGGAGTTTGGTGAGCAAAAATTCTACTTTGTGAGCTACGGGCCCTAAAGTTGTGAGCGAACGATTCGGCTGCTGCAGAACTTAGCTCGGGAAGGATGACTCCAGAGCAAACGAAGACAAAAATGTGTGAGCTGGAGGCTAAAAAGCTGTGAGCTAACTCGCACTAACTCAGCTTAAGAGGGAACACTGCTGGCATTAAATATGTGAGCGAGCGATTTGGCTGCTGCAGACTTTAGTTTGCTCTGGAGTCATCCTTCCCAAGCTAAGACAAAAATGTGTGAGCTGGAGGCTAAAAAGCTGTGAGCTAGCTCGCGCTAACTCAGAGGGAACACTGGATGAGGGTTGTATACAATTTTTCCAGCGCCTAGCCACTGAAGTCTGAGCTACCACCGATATATAAGAAATAAGATCTTTCCTGACAGCAGGAACCTCTATCCCCTCCCATAAATTAAGCAAGACAGGTTCTGGCTTCATGGGGACTCTGTTCCGAGTGATATTACATATCGGGTTAAGAATAGTGGTCCAGTATTGCATCATAACAGGGCATGTTGACCAGCAGTGAAGACACAGCATTTTCAGTGGTAGCCCCTCGCCGCTGGAACGCCTTCCCCTCTTGAGGCTCGCCTGGTGACTACTTTACTTCCTGCCAAGCGCCAGGCCAAAACACAACTTTGTACCCAGTCTTCTAATCACGGGTTTATCTTGAGCAGTCGTGCCCAGTTTCTTCGTGCCACCTGCCTTCAACGCTCGTATTCTTGCGACGTGCCCACAGATATGGTCAGGTTCACTCTACTGCTAGGTTCGGAACCCCCCCCCCCCCCCCCCCGGATCGAGAAGTCAAACCTACAGGGTTAAAGTTCTCGTTGGTGGATTTCACTTCTTCTAAGGTGGCATCCAGGAAGAAGGAACCCCAAACAGCCCGGATCCATTCATCGATGGACTCCGTTCGGTATCCTGAAGTGTAAAAAAGAAAAGGACAGAAGACTCATGAAGGATTAAAGTTAGCCCAACCTGTACATTACAGTCCCCAATCTTTTCGAGCCTAGAAGAAGAAGAGAAGAGAAGAAGAGATTGGATTTATACCCCGCCCTTCACTCACTTGGCGTCTCAGAGCAGTTTACAAACTCCTTTCCTTTCCCTTCCCCACAACAGACACCCTGTGAGGTAGGTGGGGCTGAGAGAGCTGTGAGACAGCTGTCCTTGAGAGAACAGCTGGTACAGAGCTATGGCTTGCCCAAGGTCATCCAGCAGGTGCAAGTGGAGGAGTGAGGAATCGAACCCGGCTCTCCCAGATTAGAGTCTGTGCACTTAACCACTACACCAAACTGGCTCTCCTACAGGCAACGTGGGAGACAGAATGGCAGCCACCAGCACAGAATGGCCACCAGAGGAGGCAAGGCCGACCACAAAATGTCAGGCAATGAGGCCCTACTACGAAATACTAATAGCAATGCTTCAACGTGCCTTCCAAAATGAACATGTCGTTTAAAAATATTTTCTTGCGTACAGACAGTTGACATATCCTCAAGTCACAAAGTAAAGATCCCTGCTGCTGTTGAAGCAATTTTTTAACCAATCTACACAGCTGATCAGAAGCCCTGCTGGGCAGAAGCTCCACCTGGCATGGCCCACTTCCTATAAACACATGGTGGGCCCCGGAAATGGTGTCGGTATGCACCATGATGCCCACAGGCGCTGTGCTGGGGACCCCTGCATGACATCACCAGCACACGACATTTGGGAGATCGCGATCCTCAAGGCGTAGCTACAGCACAACGTTCTTGGATTCTGACTGAACTGTCACAGCTTCTCCCAGAGAGTTCTGGGAACAGTTCTATGGGCTGAGATTTTTGTTCAAAATCTCCGCCCTTGGAGACTTTCAGGGGACTTGTAGGCACAGGTAGATTCAAGGAGGAGAGGTCTGTCAGTGGCACTAATCCTCTAAGTCCCAGGAGGCAACATCAGGAGAAGGCCTTGGCCTCTGTGCCCTGTTGTTGGCCCTCCAGGGGAACTGGTTGGCCACTGTGTGAGATGGGATGCTGGACTAGATGGACCCACCCTGGTCTGACCCAGCAGGGCTCTTCTGGGGTTCTTCTCAGGGGAAGACCTCGGCCTCTTTGCCCTGTTGTTGACCCTCCAGAGGAACTGGTTGGCCACTGTGGGAGACAGGATGCTGGACTGGATGGACCACTGGTCCGATCCAGCAGGGCTCTTCTGATGTTCTTATGAAGGACTCGGCCTCTGTGCCCCGTTGCTGGCCCTCCAGTGGAACTGGTTGGCCACTGTGTGAGACAGGATGCTGGACTGGATGGACCCTCCCTGGTCCGATCCAGCAGGGCTCTTCTGATGTTCTTATGAAGGACTCGGCCTCTGTGCCCCGTTGCTGGCCCTCCAGTGGAACTGGTTGGCCACTGTGTGAGACAGGATGCTGGACTGGATGGACCCTCCCTGGTCCGATCCAGCAGGGCTCTTCTGATGTTCTTCTCAGGGGAAGGCCTCGGCCTCTCTGCCCTGTTGTTGGCCCTCCAGAGGAACTGGTTAAGGCCACTGTGTGAGACAGGATGCTGGACTGGATGGACCCTCCCTGGTCTGACCCAGCAGGGCTCTTCTGATGTTCTTCTCAGGGGAAGGCCTCGGCCTCTCTGCCCTGTTTATTGGCCCTCCAGAGGAACTGGTTAAGGCCACTGTGTGAGACAGGATGCTGGACTAGATGGACCATTGGGCTGATCCAGCAGGGTTATTCTAGTATTCTTATAAGTGTCTGAAGAGTAAGAGACCATTAGCACCTTAAGGACTAACAAAATTCGTGGTACGGTATGAGCTTTTGTGAGTCACTTATCTGAAAAAGTGAGCAGTGACTCACGAAAGCTCCTACACTGCTACAAGTTTAATTAGTCCTTAGGGTGCTACCGGATGCTTACTCCTCTTCTTCCGCTACAGACAGACAGACTAACACGGCTACCCATCTCGATCTGTTCAGGGGATTTTTAGGATATTTCATCTTGGACCTGCGAGACTGGCCTCGCACACTCTTTGGTTTCCTCTCAAACTTGGGGATTTGGCGGCTGAGGCAGGTTACCTTTTAGGCCCTCGGCGTTCCGTACAATCCAGAGGACGACAGCTCTCCTTGAGGACTCCGCCATTTGTCCACGTGCTTCACTAAGTCCAGCGACTCTGTCGGAACAGAAACCGGAAAGGCGATGAGACAACGTGCTGTCGTGACAACCTGGCATGCGCCACATCGAGAGCAATTCTAGGAGAGTCCCTAGTGTCTCACGTTATTTCATCGGTGCCCCAAAGAACATCGCTGCCCCCAGTGGCTGGCCGGTCCTACTACACTCCGTCCTATCATTGGTCAGGATCCATCTCCGCCCTCAGAACAGCAGTTCCTAGCAGCAGATTTCTCCCAGCCTGAGACCTGGCAACTCAAAAACGATCAGCCTCTAAGCTAGACTACTACAATGTGCTCTAGATAGGGCAGTCCTTGATGGCATGTTAGAAGCTTCAAAAATGAACTGTCTGGATTCTGGTGGGGGGGTCGCTCCTGCCCACTTATTTTTTTGTCTTGTCTGTTATCATTGGCCCGTTCTGCATCTAGCATTCGCTCCACTGTTTTACCAAACCCACACTGGAACAGAAAAAGATGCGGCGTACTGACTGCAGAGTCATCCAAACGGCCATAAAAATGGCTAAAAATCTATGCAGACGGTGCCATAAAACCGAGAGGTCAAAGGAAGTGAAACCGGCATGCAGGGTGGAGGCTACCATAAAATCCAAAAAGAATGTGAAAGTGGCACACAACACAGAGGGGAATTTCTGTTCCAACGTGGGTTTGGTAGAACAGCGGAGCAAATGCTAGATACAGAATGGGCTATTGTCGGCCTTCAAGTTTTGCCCGTTTTTTAAAAATGACTTGTGTCTGTCGCACACCGCTGGAGCTCTATTTTTACACTACTTAAACACAGCTGGGACAAAAGAAAGGCAAGACTTGTGGCAAGGAACCAGAAAGAGACACACAACTAAAGACCTGTAGATTTGTCTTGCACAAGGGCAAAGGAAAAAGACTAGGGTTTCCCAAAGTTGAAACACCAGGTCTATAAAACTTGGTAGCATCCCTCTCAGACCAATGGCTGCTTTTAATTTGAGGAGGAGGAGGGAAGAGGCCGTTCAGAAACTTTCTGGGTCTTGCCCAGTTTGACTGAAGCGTATATTTTTGCACACTGGTCCCTTTTAACCAGCGGCGCTCTCAGTTATTGTGGGTCTCTTTGGGATCCTGCTCCATGGACTCTTGGCAACCTGTGGTGGACGTACATGGCAGTTATGGATTCCGAGTCTCGGGGGACGATGTAAGCAAGAGTTGTCGCGTTGATGACAGGAGAGAGGAAGCGCAGCTCTCCGCGGAAGGTGGCGTTCCATTCGGCTGCAGTGTAGGCCTCCATTTGAGAAGACGCGAGCGACAGATAGCTGGTCAGGAGCAGCTGGGCAACTTCAGAGTTGGGGGGGACCGCCACCTTGTGCTGCAGGAGGAGCAGAGAGATCATCCAATGAGTATGTCAGGACAAAAAGCCCAGCCTTGGGATGAAACCAGATTTCTCACCCCTGTTAGAGGGTTGTCAGGCAGTGCCTACACGACCGGTGGGAAGGTTTGTGGGAAGGAGGGCAGCATCCCAGGAGAAAAATTAAAAAGAAAAACAAGGCCTCATTTACTTGCAGGAAGTTCTTACCTTAGAGTTCCTGGCGATCCCTAGAGCTACCCGGAATTTCTTACCATAGAGTTCTTGGCGATCCCTAGAGCTACCCGGAATTTCTTACCATAGAGTTCTTGGCGATCCCTAGAGCTACCCGGAATTTCTTACTATAGAGTTCTTGGCGATTCCTAGAGCTACCCAGAAGTTCTTGCCATGGAGTTCCTGGCAATTCCTAGAGCTACCTGGAAGTGACAAAGGGTGGCTCTAGGAATCACCGGAAACTGGAGGCTTGGCAGCTGTACCCTGACTCCCAAAATCCTCAGTTTGGTTTCTGTGTCCCTGATGAGAATCAAACCATTTTCTTCCTGTTTTCAGTGGCCTCATGCAATTTTTTTAAAATGCAAAATTGTACGCGTTTTTCAACAAAATATGCTTGCCAGTGGACCCAATTAGAACATATATTATACGTGCGAGACATGTCATACATAACCAAATAAGATGAAAACATATGGTAAGGGGGAAAAAATCTACAAAAGGGAGGGCAAAAAGTGGAGACTCGAAACCTGTAGGACGAATATTGGAGACTCAAAACGCTGGTAGAAGGTCTCCATGGTCATGTGGCCGGCATGACTAGAT
This sequence comes from Lepidodactylus listeri, assembly GCA_029233225.1. Classification (NCBI taxonomy): domain Eukaryota; kingdom Metazoa; phylum Chordata; class Lepidosauria; order Squamata; family Gekkonidae; genus Lepidodactylus; species Lepidodactylus listeri. Next base: position 4,338,131 of record JARCFY010000022.1, read on the forward strand.
GCTGAGGCGCACAGAACGCTGTTACCTTCCCACCACAGTGGTACCTATTTATCTACTTGCAGTTTCTTGCTTTCAAACTACTAGGTTGGCAGGAGCTGGGGCCAGAGACGGGCGCTCACTCCGTCATGCGGCACTCGAGTCTCGAACTGCTGAACTACCGGTCTGCAGCTCAGCGTCTTAACCACTTGAGGCATTACAGCCAATCGCTTCTCCACCACTACCAATCTTTTTAAAAAGTCACCTGAATTGCAGCTCTGGTTAATTCCCTGAGGATCATCTGGACGTGGTCAAGGCGGCTTTCTTGGAAGAAGGCGACCAGCTGGGTCGCTAGCGGGAGGCTGGTCAGTGTCTGGGAAAGGACCATCATGTCTCCCATCTGGCTTGGTGTTAAGACATCCAGAACTAAATACTGGGGAACAAAAAGGCGAAATTTGATTCAGTTGCGAAGAATTTCACTCAAAGTCCCATCACCTCCGAATCATTACAGGAGTGTCAATTTTATCCCGCCCTTCCGTCAAGAAGCTCAGAGCACCCCCCCCCCTCGATTTTGTCCTCAGCTATGGTTGCCAACCTCCAGGTGGCACCTGGAGATCTCCTGCTATTACAACTGATCTCCAGATGACTCTATGGCATTATACCCACCTGAGGTCCCTCCCATCCTCAAATCCCACCCTCCTCAGGCTCCACCCCCCCCCAAATCTCCAGGTGCTTCCCAACCTAGAGCTGCCAACTGTTAAGACTACCTGTGGTCAGTAGCCACCTCTTTCTCTTTATTTTATATTGTTGCCACCTCTTTCTCTTTATTTATTTTTTACCCCCGGCTTGGAAAACAGCATCTTGGGCCAAGGAGATGACGAGATAAGAATGGAGGGGGTGCTACAGGCAGACTCAATGCACAAAGAGTCATTAACATATGGAATTGACTACCACCGGAAGTGGTGGCAAGCTACAAGCATAGACAGCTTCAAGAGGGCATTGGATAAACATAGGAAGCAGAGGTCCATCGGTGGCTCTAAGCCACAAGGGGTAGATGGAACACTCTGTCTGGGGAAGTGATGTCTTCTTGGTGCTTGGGGGTCAACAGTGGGAGGGCTTCTGGAGTTCTGGCCTCACTGGTGGACCTCCTGATGGCACCTGGTGTTTCTGGCCACTGTGTGACACAGAGTGTTGGACTGGATGGGCCACTGGCCTGATCTAACATGGCTTCTCTTACGTTCTTATATGTCTGGGGCAGTGATGCTCTGTATCCTTGGTGCTTGGGGGGTGGGGAGAATGGGAGGGCTTCTAGAGTTCTGGCCTTATGGTGGACCTCCTGATGGCACCTGGTGTTTCTGGCCACTGTGTGACACTGAGTGTTGGACTGGATGGGCTACTGGCCTGATCCAGCATGGCTTCTCTTACGTTCTTAAACTGGGCCAGCTTCAGGCCTTGGGAACAACTTACGGCATCGAAAGGTTGACGGTAGAAGGAGACCAGCTGAGTGTATGACAGGTCCATGGAGAACTTCCCGAAGAACTGGAGGAGCCAGTTTCTGGTTGTGACTTGGGCTGAGCAGGCCGGACCTGCAAGGAGGTGACATAAAGGAAAACCATGGCACATTGACCCAACTGGACACTATCCTCCACCTAGGGTTGCCAGCCTCCAGGTGGGGCCTGGAGATCTCCCAGAATGACGTGTTTTCCAGGTGGCAGAGGAATCGGATCCTTTTCAGAGGACCCACCCCATCCCTGAGCCCCACCCTCCCCAGGCTCTGCTCCCAAATCTCCAGGAATTCCCCAGCCTGGAAATCCCAACTCTTGTGGGTCTCTAAGGTGCTATTGGACAATCCCACCTCCTCTCACCCTCTGAAGCTCGACTTAGACAACAGAACCTCTGTCAATGCCAAGGGCTGGACCTTGAAATTAGGGCTGTTTTTGAAATTATATATTAAAAAAATGATACGGAAAGAAAAACACCTTTATCATAATCCAGATATACATTTTAAGGGGGGGGGGGGAGAAACTGCCATGTCCACGCAGAGAGGTCTAATAGCAAACCGTAGATAACATCCACCCAAGCCATCTATCGAATAAGTCCAAGAGCACAAGAGCCCATTCCTGAAAACCTCAACCAGCTAAATTGTTGATCGTCTATGGAAAGGACTCCTGTATTGGAAGGAGAGTCAAAACTGGTGACCGTCGCCCCAAATGATCTACCTGAGTCATGATCGCAGGAGCTCCAAAAAAGAACGGATTGTCCATTATTTTACTAATTAAAAAACTGATCCCATCATTCAGCATACCATACATTTGAAATCAGGGCTACGGCAATAATGGCTGTTCTCTTTCTGATTTCATCCTCCGCTTGGGCTCACTTCCCTTCTGTCGGATTCTTTCGTGCCGTTTTGACCCCACTGTCTCTGTCTCGGAAGCCTTTCCTCCCAAACGCCCATCTTTTCTGTCCAGACTGGCGCGGAAAATAAGTTCTAGATAGTGTCGCCAGCTCCGAGTTGGGAAACACCTTGAGATTTTGGGGGTGGAGTCTGAGGAGAGCGGGGTTTGAGGAGGGGAGGGACCTCAGCATGGTACAAGGCCATAGAGTCCACCCTCCAAAGGAGAACTGATATCTGCTGTCTAGAGATTAGGTGTAGAAGAGGGAGGTCTCCAGGCAAGCCTAGTTCTAAAACTGAACCAAGAGGTAAACTCAAATTAGAGCCAGCGGATCCCAAATTATGCCATCGCCTTTAGCAGCTGTCTTATCACTTTCCCCAAAAGGGATCCAGTTCTGCCCCAAACTCCCACGCCTCAGGTAAATTACCAGTCGTTTTAGATTTCTGGTTGAGAAAGGACACGATGTAGCTCACGACATCTCTCTTCCTTTCCTCGGGGATTTCCAAGAAGCCCTTGTTGATCCCAGCGATCCTGCAACATAAACAGAAAAATAGGCATCATCTGAACCACACAAACTTGTACCAGTTGTGAACACACAGATGAAGCCGCCATATACTGAATCAGACCATTGGTCCCTCAAGGTCAGTATTGTCTACTTGGGCAGGCAGCAGCTCTCCAGCGTCTCAGGCGGAGGTCTTTCTTCCACATCACTTACTCTTAGATTGGGGATGCCGGGGATTGAACCTGGGACCTTCTGCATGGCAAGCAGAGGCTCTACGGCTGAGCCGCTGCCCCTCCTCAAAATCAGGTGGAGGTCTTTCCCATCACCTACTGCCTGGTCCTTTTCAGCTGGAGATGCCGGGGATTGAACCTCAGACCGTCCGCACGCCAAGCCGATGCTCTACCACTGAGCCAAAAACCCTTCCTCTAGTTTTACCTGTTCCTAAAGCATTCTGGGAACTGTAGTTTAATTAGAAGAAAAAGACTGGATTCATACCCTGCCCTTCACTACCCAAAGGAGTCTCAGTGTGGCTTACCATCTCCTTTCCCTTTCCCTCCCCACAACAGACTCTCTATGAGGTAGGTGGGGCTGAGAGCGCTCTTCTGAGGACTGCTCCAGAGAGAACGGCTCTGAGAGAACTTGAAACTGACCCAAGGTCACACTGGCAGCTGCATGTGGAAGAGTGGGGAATCAAACCTGCCCCCACTGCTGGACCTTCTGAGGGCATCTGGTGTTTTTGGCCACTGTGTGACAGAGTGTTGGACTCGATGGGCCATTGGCCTGATCCAACATTGGCTGTTCTTATGTTCTTAAACCGGGTTCTCCCAGATTAGACTCCGCGCTCCTAACCACTACACCAAACTGGCTCTCCAGGATGTTGAGAAATCTCTGGTAGTCGTAGACTTCCAAATTGCAACTACAGTTCCCAAGATTCCCAGGAACAGAGGTTGAGCGCGTTTGTAAAAATAAGCAGAAGAACAGAACCTGGTTGAGTCTTTAAGGTCCCACAAGATTACTATTTATCTCGGCCGCAAGAGACTTAGCTACCACCCTCCCGGAACCACGTCTGGGTTTTTGTAGGTTTTCTTTTTAAGGTTGTACTGATCTTTCTCCCCAAAAGCAAAAGGGAACAAAGACTCACACAGACTTGTAAGCCTCGCAAGATAGATTGCGGGGGATCTGCTGAAGAATAGCGGCTGTCAGGCTGGGAAGGACGACTGGGAGTCTTTTCTCAAACCAGAGCTGATAGTTGGCATCGCTGAATGTCGGAAGCTCCAAGCGCAGCCATTGGATGGTTCGAGAGAGCAGGACACGCTTCACTTCCATGGAGATATTAAGCAGACTGACAGAACCAGGCTAAAACAGGAACAAGAGACCATTCCAGTTGTGAACAACAAGGAGAATCATATTGTTATGTCTGTAGATTCAGGGGGGGGAAGCAACAGAACAAAATTTGAGTACAGAGGCACCTTTTAAGTTTTTATTCAAGGTATAAGTTTTCATGTGCAAGCAGGCTTCCTCAGATACAGCGAAATGGAAGTTAACAGTCCATACATTTAGGCAGAGAGGGAACAGCAAATTAGCCTTCAACATAGTGAAGATGTTTTAACAGATGCAAGGACCAAACCAGAATAATGAGCTTAGTTGATATGGTCACCATTTGTTTGGTTTTAATTCCCGGGGGGAAACCTAGTGAAGCGAATAAATATATCGGGAATGGAGATCGATGTGTAAATGTACCCTTCTTAACTGTGGGATGCTCAGAGTAATTAACGGAGGCCCTGTTGTTACGCTGAATGGTGACCACATAAACTAAGCTTTGTTATTCCGGCTTGGTCCTTGCATCGGTTAAACATCTCCATTATGCTGTATGCTAATTTGCTGCTCACCCTCTACCTGTCTGTATGGACTGGTAACTTCCACTTCAATGTATCTGAAGTGTTGGGTGCACACGAAAGCTTATCTATTGTTATGTCTGTTATGTTTCATTTCGGGTTCTTTTATCTGCTAATGGCCAGAGCAAACATCCTGTTTCTGATCACTCAGCCTATTCAGAGTTGGCAGGGTTTGACCCTGAATTCCCAGAGGTTTGATCTCCTTTTTCAGAGTCTCTTGGGGAAGCAGTTAAATCTCAGGGAAGGGACCCTTGAAAACCATATGGGGTCACCGTAAATGGCCTGTGACTTGATGGCAAAAAAATAAAAAAATTCTCTACCATACATCAGCTACCAATCACATTCCCTTCTTCTCCCTACAACAGGCACCTTGTGCGGTAGGTAGGGCTGAGAGAGCTCTGAGAGAACTGGGACTGGCCCTAGGTCACCCAGCAGAAAGAAGAAGAGATTGGATTTATACCCCGCCCTTCACTATCCGAAAGAGTCTCAGAGCGGCTTACAATCTCCTCTCCCTCCCCCTCCCCACAACAGACACCCTGAGAGGTAGGTGGGGCTGAGAGAGCTCTTTCGAGGACTGCCCTTGAGAGAACTGCTCTGAGAGAACTTGTGACTGACCCAAGGTCACCCCAGCAGCTGCATGTGGAGGCAGAGTGGGGAATCAAACCCGGTTCTCCCAGATTAGAAATCTGCACTCCTAACCATGACACCAAACTGGCTCTCATTAAGTGCAGTTTTGGAAAGGGGGAAGGGTGGGTGGGTATACAGATATCCGTCCACCCTTTCTGGGTTAATCAGAAGTGTTTCCATGGGGGTGAGGGCAAACAGGAACTTCTGATCAGAGCAAGAGGGTGGGACATTAGCACACAATACATGGCTCTCCCCCCCACCCCAAGCTGTTATGTTTGTTCTCATGGCTATGTCAAAAGGGTAGCCTATCCCCCCACCCCCAATACTGGGGTTGATTTCAGCAAGGCCACTGAAATTCCCACCAGAACCCTATAGCCCTGTTCCAGAGTGATCATTCATGGGGCTCTTTCGAGCAGGAAGCTGTAACAGTCAAACCAGTACAACCCTGTGGAGTAGACTTGTGCAGCGTAGCATGCATTGAGACAGAACCGCAAGGGTTCAGAACCAGACAAGGGGCGTTTCCACATTCTCCTCTCACTGCTTCTTAAGTTCTTGTTTCTTTGGCTGTTCCCCCCCCCCCCCGCCCCCGTTCCACATGCATTTTGCCCCCTCTAATGGCCAATTCGATATCAAACAGCTTTTACTTCTGGCTTATCTTCCTGCAGACTTGCTGTTTGATATCGACTTGACCTCTAGAGGGGGCAAAACATGTGCGGAACAGGGGAGGAACGAAGAAGAAACCGGAACGGAACAGCATGCAAAATGAGGAAGCAGAAAAGCCCACCGTGATGGGATAAATCACAGAGGGATGCTTGGTTTTGCCCCCCTAACTCTAAATTGCAGTCATGAAGGGCCCTGATCCGGATCATGGCACGGATCATGGCAGTGATGAACAGGGAGGTTTGTCAGGTAATGCTGCCTGGGAGGTGGGGTGGCTGAGCCCAGTACGTCACTACTGTGGAAATGTTATGTTTTAGTTCTCATGGCATGCTTATCGCTCTTCTCCGACCTTGAGAGACTGCTGGTGCCTGCTCGTGTATCTTTTACTGTCTGGCTATAAACACTCCCGCTTTTTCTCTGGGAACTGTAAACCAGTATTTTAAGCGCCTTTTTCCCGACCTAATGATTGGTTACATTACACTACCAGTCCCCTCTTTGAATTCTGCATAATTGTCCTGATTGCAATAGTGCCCGCCATTACGAACACAAGAAGTGCAGATGACCGTAGCAGACTTTTCTCAATAAAGCTTTCCTGTTTAAGGACACTTGTTGGTGACTGACTCTGTGGGACTCTCACAAGGTTACGGTGAGGTTTTCTCCATGATGCGAAAAGACCTTACCTGAGCCAGAGATCTGCGGCTTCTGAGCCTCCCTCTCGGAGACTCTGCGTCTCTTCGGTTCGCCTGACAAAAGTTATTATTAGGCTTAGGGGAGGGGCCATGGCTCAGTGGTAGAACATGTAGTTGGCATGCAGAAGGTCCCAAGTTCAATCCCTGGCAGCATCTCCAGTTAAAAAGGACCAGGCAGGAGGCAGTGGGGAAGACTCTCCAGGGTCCGCCTGAGACCCTGGAGAGCAGCTGCCGGTCTGAGTAGATAATACTGACTTTGATGGACCGAGGGTCCAATTCGGGGAGCTGCATGTGTACTAAAGAAGGTGCCAATCAGGTGCGCACACCAAACCAGCCTTTCTACAAATGCCGATTTCCCCTCCCAGACAGCCCTTCATTAAAGACATCCACGTGGCGAGTTTAAACCGGTTCCAAACTGGTTTAAACAGCCGTGGGTTCCGTCTCCCAAGAGATCCTGTCTCGTAATGCTAGAACCTGTGGCCATCGCCACTCAGGACCAACAAAAAGAAACGTACCTCTAGATTTGGCGATCAGCTGCTATTTTGCCATAACAGCTCAACAGAACTTCGTAAGAGCAGAAGGGAAGCCATGTTGGATTAGGCCAATGGCCTACGCAGTTCAACACACTGTGTCACTCAGTGGACCCAGGTTTCCCCAGTCCCAGTCCAATATTTGAACTTCTAGCCTACTGGACTCCCCCCACTGAACTGCTTTCTTCAAGGGCTTCCTCAAACTATCTGTTGGAAATGGAAAACTGAGCCCAGTCCCAAGAAGCTACTCCCATTATCTGTTTCTAATCTCTGGGTCAGGCCTGGAGTTCTTCAGGAATGACAATTGACCTCTAGACCACAAAGAGTAGTTCCCCTAGAGAAAATGGCACAACACCCCCACTACGAATCCCAGGGTTTCTTAGGAGATGGCCATGACTGCTAAACCATGTTACAACCAGGTTAAGTTTGTAACGTCTGGGTGAACATTCACACTTCTGGCATGAGCACGCCGGGGTCGTGGGGGGACACCACAACACCCCTGCCCCATGACCTTTTCCTTCCATGCCCCCCTGACTTGGTTGGTTGAGCCAATGCCCCCAGCAATCTGAGCAGAGAGTGAAGCAACACACAAAGTTCCTCTAAGCCTTTTTCTCGGTCAATAAGAATCGTTCCTGATGCGACGCAAAGAGGATGGGTTGTCCGTGCAACTCAAAAAGTAAACACGGCAGCCTTTCCGATTATGCTTGGAATGTTTTCCACTTCCCTTGAAGTTAGGGTTGCCAACCTCCAGCTGGAGATCTCCCAGAATTACAGCTAATCTTCAGACTACAGAGATTGGTCCTCCTGGAGAAAACTTGCCGCTTTGGAGGGTGGACCATATAGCATATACCCCATGGAGGTCCCTCCCCTAACCCCCAGATCTACCTCCAGATCTCCAGATATTTTCCAACTCAGAGTTGGCGACCCTTCTTGAAGTGCACTCTTTGGAAGCTACGCCCCCCCCCCCCCGAGGGCATTACCTTTTCATAGACACGGTTGAACTCGTCCCAATATGCTTCCAGATCTTCCCGGGTGGACAAGGCAGCCAGTCTGTTGAAAACGAGCTCCACGTTGGCCACGGAGCCGCAGACCTCTTCGCTTAAGGTCAGCTGAGCAAGCTGGACCGCCGAAAGGTCCTTCAGATGGGCCATCTAAAACAGAGAGACAACATGTCGAAACAGAGCCGACAGAGTTGTTGACCATCCAACAGAGCTGCCTTTTCATCCTCTGCAGATGAAAGATTTTTGCTAGGATTGGGAAGTCCCCGGGTCACACGGCCTCAATTCTCCCCGGGTCATGCAGCCGCAATTTTCCCCGGATCACGCAGCCTCAGTTCTCCCCGGGTCACGCAGCCTCTCCTGCTCCAACTTGGGAGTTGTTACTTTCACTCTGTTTTCAGACAGCAAGAGTGTCATGGCTCATCTTACCCCACTGAAGTTCTGATCCATTGCCATGAAGTCAGTGAGGTTAACGAATGACTTGAATCTCAAGAAGCTGCGGGATATCCAGTCCCCCATGGTCTGGCACCCTGCAATTCAAATACGGACAGGTGTCAAAATGTTTCCAGGGTTCTCCAGTGCACCAGAAAGGATCCTTGGGGGTGTCTCTTGGACTGCCGTTGGCAGTAAGCCACTTGGATATTTTTTGCAGTGAGACAGGGCTGAACAGTAGCAGGAAACAAAACAGTCACCTTGTTTTTCAAAGTCCTGGACAATCCATCGGGTCACCTCAGTCCTTGTTTCCGTCGACATCGGTTCAAAGGCATAATCCATCCCTTTGACACTGTAAGGTATCAAAAATAGGGAGTGACAGTCTTTCCGAAACTTCGTACCAACATTCATCGATGTTACAGGGTTTTCCCCAATTCTCATTTTACTCGCTTTTGAGTTCCTGTTTCTTTGCCGGGGGGGGGGGGGGGGGGGGGGGTTCCTGCTCTTGTGCTCCCTCTAGTGGTCAATTCGATATCAAACAGCTTTATTTCCAATTTATTTCCCTGTTGTTTAAAGTCTGAACATAAGAACATAAAGAGAAGCCAATGCTGGATCAGACCAATGGCCCATCCAGTCCAACACTCTGTGTCACACAGTGGCCAAAAACACCAGGTGCCCTCAAGAGGTCCAGCAGTGGGGCCAGGACACTAGAAGCCCTCCCACTGTTGCCCCCCCCCCAGCACCAAGAATACAGAGCATCACCTGCCCCAGACTGAGAGATCCTATCTATATCTTGTGGCTAATTGCCACTGATGGACTTCTGCTCCATTTGTTTATCTAATTCCCTCTTGAAGCCGTCCATGCTTGTAGCCACCACCACCTCCTGTGGCAGTGAGTTCCACGTGTTAATCACCCTTTGGGTGAACAAGGACTTCTTTTTATCTGTTCTAACCCAACTGCTCAGCAGTTTCATGGAGTGCTGCCCACGAGTTTTTGTCTTGTGAGAAAGGGAGAAAAGGACTTCTTTCTCGAACTGCTCTATCCCATGCATAATCTTATAAACCTCAATTATGTCGCCCCTCAGTCGGTTATTTCTCCAACCTAAAGGAGATAAACTGGAAATAAAGCTGTTTGATATCAAATTGACCACTAGAGGAAGCAAAACACATGCAGAATGGGCGGGGGGAGACACAGGAACTTAAGAGCGAGTAAAATGAGGCTGCAGAAAAACCCACGGATGCAGTCTTTAAAATCAAACTTTCCCCTCCCGCCGCTGCTGTCTTTGACAGTTTGGTTGGAAGGTCTCACTTACATGGTTTGTAACTGCGTGCAATTGGATGGAGAAGGAAGAGCCCAGAGCTGTTCCGTCGTCACCGAGGGCAGGAACAGAGTCAGGATCCCACCAAACCAGAATCCGAAATCACCCGTTACCATGGAGGCAAAATGGAGCTTCAAGGTTTGCATAATCCCCCGCAGCATGACTCCGCGGACTTTCACGTTGGATATCACCGTAATTTTCCTCTGTAGACAAAGAACCGTTCGTGTGAGCCAAGCACAATGGAAACTCATCCCAGGGTTTGAAGATTTGTTTTTACTAGGATTATTTTTATAAATAGCAAATTTTTCACTAAATATCAAATAGCAACGTTTTGAACCAAAAAAATTGTTCATTGTCACCCTAACATGGATAGACAAGGCAAGCCCAATCGCGTCAGATTTCGGAAGCTAAGCAGGGCTGACCCTGACAAGTAATTGGATAAGAACACCAGAAGACCCCTGCTGGATCAGACCAGTGAGGGTCCATCCAGTCCAGCATCCTGTCTGACACAGTGGCCAACCAGTTCCCCTGGAGGGCCAGCAACAGGGCAGAGAGGCCGAGGCCTTCCCCTGAGAAGAACCTCAGAAGAGCCCTGCTGGGTCAGACCAGTGAGGGTCCATCCAGTCCAGCATCCTGTCTCACACAGCGGCCAGCCAGTTCCTCTGAAGGGCCAACAGCAGGGTAGAGAGGCCGAGGCTTTCATAAGAACTTCAGAAGAGTCCTGCTAGATCAGACCAGTGAGGGTCCATCTAGTCCAGCATCCTGTCTCATACAGTGGCCAACCAGTTCCCCTGGAGGGCCAGCAACAGGGCAGAGAAGCTGAGGCCTTCCCCTGAGAAGAACCTCAGAAGAGCCCTGCTGGGTCAGACCAGAGAGGGTCCCTCTAGTCCAGCATCCCGTCTCACACAGTGTCCAGCCAGTTCCCCTGGAGGGCCAGCAACAGGGCAGAGAGGCCGAGGCCTTCCCCTGAGAAGAACCTCAGAAGAGCCCTGCTGGGTCAGACCAGTGAGGGTCCATCCAGTCCAGCATCCTGTCTCACACAGCGGCCAGCCAGTTCCTCTGAAGGGCCAACAGCAGGGTAGAGAGGCCGAGGCTTTCATAAGAACATCAGAAGAGTCCTGCTAGATCAGACCAGTGAGGGTCCATCTAGTCCAGCATCCTGTCTCATACACGGGCCAACCAGTTCCCCTGGAAGGCCAACAACAGGGCAGAGAAGCTGAGGCCTTCATAAAAGCATCAGAAGAACCCTGCTGGATCAGACCAATAGTCTAGTCCAGCATCCTGGGAGACCACCGAAGAATACCGGGGCCGGGAGGCAGAGGCAGGCTATCAAGTAGGATAGGAGTAGGAGTTGCCAGAGCCATAAGTCAAATGGCAAAAAACAGAGGTCACCATGACTTCCAGGCATGAGCACACACAAAAAAGCAAAAATACCCCCCCTCCAAAAAAAATCATGCACTGTCCCAGACGTGCATACTTTGAGAGACTCAATGTGGTCCAGACAAAGAGTCTCGAGAAGACCCAGGTTCGAAACCTTACTCAGCCTTGAACCTTGCTAGGCGACCTTGAGCCAATGCTTCCTACCTTGCAGGATCGTTGTGATGCTGAAATGGGAAAGGAGAAACCAAGGGCATCCCCCCTCAGTTGCTTGGAGGAAGCAGGGACAATAAGTTACGCTGACATCCTTGGAAACGGCGCATGTGCCGCACCATGTTTCTGGTTCCCAAACCCAAGCTGCTCACCTCTTCACTGAGCGCATTGACTTCAAGAAGGAAAGCGCGGAGTTCGGATACGTTCCGGCCTTGCAGGGTCTCCATGACTTTTCCTGCCTCCGTCTCGGCACTGAGTCTGGCACTGTCCGTTAGGATGTTGGCATTGACCACCAGAGACGCCATCTGTGTAGCCGTCAGTAAATCCAGCACTTCAAACTGGCAAAAAAGAACAAATAGTTTTTACATGGGGGAGACGTAGAAACGTAAGAACAGCTCCGTGCTATCGGAACCACAAAGCCCTTCAAACCTAGCATCCTAGCCCAAGCAGATGCCGCTGGGAGACCCACCTGCATAAGTCAACGCTGGCTAAACTCAGCACTCAGATATACTGCCCCTGACTCTGGAGGGTCCGCTTTGCAATTGGGGCAAACAGAAACAGACAAACCTATCCTGCGTGGATTTGTCTTTACAGCATTCATCGGGTGGCAGTGGGTGTGAACAAGATCCTGAAGTACAGGTGGAATGAAAATTAAATATGAGCAGCCAGCGTGATGCAGTGGCAAAAAAGGCCAATGCAGTCTTGAGGCATAACATCCAGATCGCAAGATGTCATAGCCCTGCTGTACACTGTATTGGTCGGGCCACAACTGGAGTTATTGTGTGCCGTTCTGGAGGCCTCACTTCCAAAAGGATGTGGACAGAACGGAGCGGGTGCAGAGGAGAGCGATGAGGACGATGGGGGGCCTGGAGACCAAGAAGCCCTATGGAGGAAAGGCTGAGGGACCTCTTGGAAATGTTCAGTCTGGAGAAGAGGAGGTTGAGGGGGGACAGGATGGCTCTCTTGAAGTCTTTGAAGGGCTGTCACTTGGAGGAAGGCAGGGAGTGGTTCCTCTTGGCAGCAGAGGAGAGGACTCGCAAGAATGGGCTTAAATCAGGGGTGGCCAACCTGTGGCTCGGGAGCCACATGCGGCTCTTTCACACATATTGTGCGGCTCCTGGCAGGGCGGCTGGGGAAGCAAAGGGGAGGCATGCTTTTCCTTCCTTCCTTCCTTCCTTCCTTCCATCCTTCCTTCCTTCCCTCCTCCCTCCCCCCTCCCATCTATTTGCTTTCCTAGTTTCTCTCTCTCTCTCTCTTTCTTTCCACTTCTTTAATTCTTTCTTTCCATCTCTCTTTTTCTCTCTCTCTCTCAATATCATTAGCAAACAAGTAATATCATTATCAATAACCGGTTTTCCTCGTTTGTTTTTATTTTTGGCAGTCCCATTTAACGTTAATAAAAAGCAAATTTGCATATTTTAAAAAATAAAAACGTGTGTGTGATATTTGTTCCTGTCTTGCGGCTCTCAGACATCTCTATGTGGCTCTTACGTTTATTCTATGTGGCTCTTACGTTAAGCAAGGTTGGCCACCCCTGGCTTAAATTAAGGGCAGGAAGGGACCAGCTGGACATTAGGAAAAACTTTTCGACAATCAGAGTTGTGCAACAGTGGAGTGGGCAGCCTCAGGAGTTGGTGAGCTCCCCCTCCTCCCTGGCAGTCTTGAAGCAGCGGCTGGGCAAACCCTTGTCAGGGATGCTCTAGGTTGATCCTGCATTGACCAGGGAGTTGGACTAGATGGCCTGTCTGGCCCCTTCCAACTCTGATTCTATGTGTTCACATGATCATCTTTATCTAAAAATGAGATCACCCCACATGTGGAGAACAGGCTGAGCGCAGCTCTTTCGAGCCAGGATAAAATTTGGATCACTCACGCCACTGAAAGCGGGATTCAGGCGGACGAAGTCGTCATAGGTGGCGAAAATACTGGAGAGTCCAAAGTTTTCTTGCAGCCACTCTCCGCTGTTTGAGGTGGTGAAGGTACATGCAACTCCTGCAAGGGGATATTATGGGAATGGAAGCACTGAGGCAGCCCGCAGGCAGCCTGGGCCCCCAGACAAATCAGGATTTGATGCATGTTCGTCTACTTTCTCCAATGCCCCATCCCTCTTTGGAAAACTGTTTTGCCACTCCAAGCGCTTTCCTTCCTCTTCCCATCAGTGCCCACCCCAGGATTTTCCCTACCTATACATTTATTTACGATAAACCATCTAACTCCATCATTAATTTATTTTCCCAGTGAAACCATGGTTCAGGTGGAGTGGGGAAAGGAGGAAACTGGAATTTTGGAACAACGATGGGATGGAACAGGCCAGTCTACTCAAGCTTTCGACTTTCCCACCTTCTCATTTACCGCTTTTCCACATTCCTGTTTCTTTGGGGGGGGGGGCAGTGTCTGCTCCACATGTCCTGCTCCCTCTGGTGGTCGATTCAATATTACACTGGTGAATGTCTGGTGCATCTCCCTGCAGGTTCTTATGCCAGACATAAGTTGGTTTAATATCGAATTGGCCACTAGAGGGAGCAAAACATATGTGGAATAGAAAACAACCCCAACGAAGAAATGAGAACTCAGGGGTCCTTTCGTGCAGGAGCTCGGGGGAGCTCAGCTCCGGGAGTTGGTGCCAGGCCCCCCCCCACGGGGGAATGCCTGCTTGTGTCATGGCTGCAGCAAAATGACCCCCTCCCCTGGAAATGTCCTTGTTCCTCCGACCAGCCTTCTGAAGGCTTCAGCTACCACTGAAGCTATCCTCCCAGAATAGTGGTATTTCTGAGGCTTGGATTAGTAGCTGTCCCCTCTCTGCCAGCTCTCTTTCTTTCTCTCTCTCTCCTTTCTTTCTTGCCTTCTGACATACTTCCGGTGATGTCAGGTGGTGTGGCATATGCAAATAAGTTATGCTAATGAGCTCCTGCATCTCTGTTTCTACGAAATGACCCCTCCAAGAACTTATAAGCAAGGAGACTGAGAGTATGGAAAAGCCACGTAAGTTAGCACTTCTCCCTCTATATAAATGGAAAGCCCACCACAAAAAGCCACTCACCTTCTTTTGCCAGCTGCCGTTCCAGGAAATCCAGGCGGGATTTGTAGACGGCCTTCTGGGTATCCAGCTCTAACTCAGGATAAACAGAATTTATTCCCTTGTAGCTGCAAAGGAAACAAATGCACCTGAGAATTCCAAGATTTTGGGGTGCAGCCCTGCATTCCATCTTCCTCGTCTTATCACAGACCTCTCTCCCCTTCTCAATCAGGTTCACCTTCAGCAACATTTCTGCCACCTACAGTCGAATGGTATCTCCTTTTCTCAAATGTAACCACTCCAAAAACTAGTGGAACCGTCTTTCCTTCTCTGGTCTCTCCTCTTTTTGCCATCAAGTCGGCTGCAACTTACAGCAGCCCCTCTAGGATTTTCAAGGCAAGAGGCGTTCAGAGGTGGTTCGCCATTGCCTTTCTCTGCGTAGCAACCCCAGACTTCCTTGGTGGTCTCCCATCCAAGTACAAACCAGGGCCGACCCTGCTTAGCTCCTGAGATCTGATGAGACCGGCCTGGTCCCGACCTCCCTTTAATTTTGGAAAATATCCTTTGCACCTCTTCTTCCCAACTTCGTGCAACTTTGGTTTTGTTTCTGAGCTTTGCTCTTCTCCCCCCACGCCATCAGATCAGATGAAATTGCTAACCTCCAGGTGGGGCCAGGATAGGGTTGCCAAGTCTGGGTTGGAAAATACCTGGAGACTTTGGGGGCGGATCCAGGAGAGGGCGGGGTTTGGGGAGGAGAGAAGCCTCAGCAGGGTCCAATGCCACAGAGCTGACCCTTCAAAGCAGCCATTTTATCCAGGGGAGCTGATCTCTCTCAGCTGGAGATCAGTTGTAAAAGCGGGGGGTCCCCAGGCCCCACCTGGCAACCCCAGGCCAGGAGATCTCCTGAAATTACAACTGACCTCCAGACTACAGAAATGAGTCACCCGGGAGGAAATGGCCGCTTCGGAGGGCGGACTGCGTTGCAGTATACCCTACTGCACTCCCTCTCCTCCCCAAATCTGTCCCCAAATCTCCAGGAATATCCCAGCCCAGAATTGTCCCCCACTGAGGTCCCTGTCCTCCCCAGGCTCCATCCCCCAATATCCAGGAGTTCCCCAACCGGGATCTGGCAACCTTATCCCCCTTCCCCCACTGGTGGCCAGGGGGGACTAGCAACCCTACATCTGGACAACCATGGGCCAACCACTCTCAGCCCAGCCAACCTCACAGTGGTGTCATGATCAGGATAAAATTGAGGAGAGGGGAGAATCATTGGTGCCACTTCCTGCCTTGGGGGAAGGGTGGAATGAACATATAATAAACACCCTGAGCTTATGAATGGAAGAATCGCAGTCGAAATAGGATATTTTTTTCTCCATGCTTAACTCTCCGTCCAGCCCCTTTCCTCTCTGCAGAGCTTTGGGAAGACATTAGAGAGAGTCTGCGTCGATCCGTATTATTGTCATTCCCGCAGTGCCCCGTAAAGAGATTGGTGGCGAACATCTACAGAGAGGCGGAGTTGAAAAAGATATTTGAAACAGCTTCCTATTCCAGAGGAGTGTGTCCTCTCTCTGTTACATTCCTAGGGTTCTTACATATTTTTCACAAGCATCCTTTTTTCCCCATGTCATTGAAGTTTTTTCCTGTGTTGAACGGAAGACAGTGGATGAAGTTATATGTGTTGGCTAAGAGCTTGGCAAAACAAAGGCTTTTTAGACCATTTTTTTTCTTCACAGCTCCACTGAGACACCTTGAAGTGATCACACTACTAAAAGAATCCAGGACTGAGTTCATAGTATTTACATCAAGATTTCGTATTGTACCAGTACCATTCTCTACAGTCTTTGACCACAGACCTATATACATTTACTCCTATTTATCAAACGTATTTTATACAATGAATGTTACTTATGATAGATATTTGCAATATAAAAAGCATAAAAAAACATGTTAAGATTTACAGAATACTGTTTTTTTCTTCGGCGAGTTCTATATTTCTCTCTATAGTCACACCGAAGCCCGCGTGTTCTTTTTGATATCCATTCCTCCCCGCAGCATGCTTACATGTCGTGGAAGTCGGTGCAGCCTATTTTGGTCGGGAAAAGCTCCAAGATCTCCGCGTCCGCGGCAGGCAGGAACCTCCTCAGTTTCACCTGGAAGAGGTCTCTCAAGGAAGGCGAGCAGAGGTCGGGGAAGCTCTGGTTCACCTTCCTGAGGACTGTCTCCAGGATCACACGTGAGGCCGCACGGTCGAGGTCCAGAGGAAGAGTCACCAGCTTGGTCAAGTAGTCTTCCACGTAACGGACATCCTTGTCGAACAAGACTCGGGCGACGACTTCCGTCAGGCTGGTGTTGGAGAGGACGCCGTGGGCAGCCGTCATTTCAGCGACTTGGTAGGGGGTCATGTACTCCAAAGCACTGCCTCCACTCTCAGTGAGGAAGGTGAGCTGGAAATAAAATGAAGTGAAACAAACAGAAGAGCAGAGATTAGGAGGGAGACTCCTGGGTGGGAAGGGTAGCAGAATGCAGAAGCAAGCCAGTAATGGGCCGAAGATCTCCAAAGGAACTGGGTTGCTAGTTTGTTCTCTTGGGCTGCTGGCTACAGGTTGGGATAATCTTGGAGATTTGGAGGAGGAGGAGGAGGGTTGGATTGATACCCCGCCCTTCACTTGGAGTCTTAGAGCAGCTGACAATCTCCTCTCCCTTCCTCTCCCCACAAGAGACACCCGGTGAGGTTGGGGGGGGGGGCCCTGAGAGAACTCTTTCGAGGACTGCTCTTGAGAGAACAGCTCTGAAAGAACACGTGACTGACTCAAGGTCACACCAGCAGCTGCATGCGGAGGAGTGGGGAATCAAACCCGCTCTCCCAGATTTTAGTCTGCTGCTATGGCTGATTTGAGTCTAAGTAGACACATATTTTTTAAAAAAATCACAGGGGAGGGGAGTTCGCAATCAGCCAGGTGGAGCTTTTCTGCAGACCCTGGGAAATCTTAAAATTAAAAGAGGGGGGAAGGGAATAAAACAGAAAAGTCATTTTTCTAAGTGCTGAGATTTCACAATAGGACTGTGTGAGCTCTCAGCTGCCATTTTGTGTTGCCTAGGCAACAACATCGCCAAAGCACCCACTTTGATTGCACTTTTCAGAGCAAGAGAGGAGGACACTATGTCTGGGGGGGGGGACTTCCCATCCCCTGTAGGTCCTCTTGTAACTAAATAACATTGACAAACAGAAGCTATCGCTGGGGTCATCACGTGGCACGGAAGCCACGTTCCTTGTCCGCAACAGCTTGTGGCCAGAGTGGATGGTTCTCCAGAGCCACAAAGGCCATCCTCTTTCTTACCCCGTCAGAAGCACCCCAGGCTTTCAGGAGATCGCTGTAGGAGACGAAATCGAGAAAACGCTTCCAGTTGTTCTGTATCCACTCCTGGGGCGAACTCTTCAGACACCCTTAAAGCAACATTAAAAAGGAGCTCAGAGATTCAGAACATCAAGCCACTGCGATGAGAACTTATCACTGAAAAGAGCTATATAAGCAGGAGTCATTTCATAGAAAGAGAAGTGCAGGAGCTCATTAGCATAACTTATTTGTGTATGCCACACACCCCGACATCATCGTAAAGTTTGTCAGAAGGCAACACCCACCACTCAGATTCCACTCCCCAAAATCTCCAGGTATTTCCCAACTCAGAACTGGCGAGCCAGCTTTACCCTTTGACTAAAGACACTTTAGGTTTCCTTTGCCCTTGCAGGGAAGCTACCCTACAGCAAGCATGGAAATACAGGTCAAGATGCTTTTGCTTTTTTCCACAGCGCATCACCATACGTGCCCACGCCTGGGTTTATTACTCCCAGAACATCGTTCCTGTGCATTCCTGCTTGAAATGACTCCTGTATATAAGTATTGTAAATTATAAAATAATTAGGCCTACTCCTAACCCATCCCCAGCTCTAGAGTAAGGAGACCATCATTTTCTGCTCTATATCCCAACACTACGCAGATGATAGGGCGGGGTTACACAGGAACACGCCAGATTAGTAGTCCATCTGGTTGGCTATTGGTTGAAACAGGATGATGGGGCGGGGCTACGCAGATAGGAACATGTCAGATTAGTGATCCATCTGGTTGGCTATTGGCTGAAACAGGATGCTGGACTTGATGGACCCTGGGTGCAACCCCAGCTCTGTCGCTTCTGAGATTGTAGGACCATAGCGTCACTTGTGAAAGGAAACTCTCCATTCACTACTTACGGTGTACGGCAAGGAATCTGCCAATCCAGCTGGCCACCATCTGCTTGGTCTCATTGTTCATTTCCAAATACCTGCTATCCAGAGCTCGGACACTAGCAGTGGGGAAATGCAAGAAAAATCTATCAGAACTGCAAATTCTTTGGGCATACTCGTCTTTGGTGCAAAGGGCACTTTGGGCAAAATCCACTTCAGCTTCTCTGTTTTAAAACAGAGAGAGTCCACAAAGCAAGGAGCGATACGAGAGCTCTCAGTTGATTTACTAACTCCGAATTCCGTTGCTGACATTCAGGTTATCAAAGGTGTTTTGGAAAGGCAGAAGGGAAACCACTTGGATTTGCCAGATGCTGAAACAACAGCCTCCTAACCATTGGTACGTACACTACAGTGAAGCCGTCGCAAGTGACAGGAAGTTGGGTCATACAGTCTAGGACGTTGGTGCTGACGGCCGTCAGGTAGGGATACATCAGCTCTTGAAACCAGAGAGCCAGGAGGCTCGCGCTCTGAACCTGGGGATCGGTCTTGAGCTGTTCCCATACTGCATTCAGCAAGAAGCCTTTAAAGGTCTCTGGGATTGTGTCCTCGGGGATCTAAATAAAGAGGAATGTTAACTTTTAGTAGATCAAGATGGGTAGCCGTGTTAGTCTGTCTGTAGTAATAGAAAAGAGCAAGAGTCCAGTAGCATCTTAAAGACTAACAAAATATGTGGCAGGGGATGAGCTGTTGGGAGTCACCGCTCACTTCTTCAGGTACAGCCAGAATGGGAGTCCATCTGTCCTATTTATTGGAAAGTGGAGTGATTTCAGATGCTGAATGACATTAGCAGGCAAATGACAACAGCAGGTGAACAACAATAGCAAGCATGACTCGATTTCAGTGAGATATGCATATGGGTAATAGGCATGGAGAAATCAGTGTTGGTAATGAGACAGGAAACCTAGGTCTCGATTCAGTCCAGGAGGATGCACTGACTTGAGCTTCATTATCAAGTGCCATTCGGCAGCCTCTCTTTCTAATCTAGGTTTTCTGTGTCATTGCCTTTTGGTAGAGTCCCAGCATCATGGATAATGGGGGTAAAGCAAATTAGAGACATTCCAAATCTGTCCCGGTATACTTGCAGCCCAGCACTGCAAGTTTGGAACAATTATCCGAAAATGTGGATGCGTGTATTCTGCACAGTGCATCCGTATCATGATTGCTTTTCATGCATACTGAATAATCCACTTTCTATGCACTTTAGTGATGGTTTGCAAGTGGGTTTTTGCCATTTCACTTAGGAAAATAAGAATGTGGAAAGGCCCTGACTTGTGTGCTCCTGCTGCTTTGTGCAGGTATTCCGTCCCATGCGTGTTTTGCTCCCTTCAGGGGTCAATTTGATATTACATTTGCTTATGTCTGGCATAAAATATGCCAGATGTAAAGCAACATAACAAAGGTGTAATATTGGATCGACCACTAGAGGGAGCAATACATGTGTGGGGAAAAACCAGGAACGCGAGTGCGGAAAATGAGAAAGAGGAAACGCCCATAGGAAAATCCAGTTGAAAACTGCACCACGGGTGGACTGAAAGCACATTATTCAGTGAGTGTGAAAGCACCCTTCAAATGTGTATCATCAGTACTATCAGGCCCACGACAACTATTGTGTGCCATGTTCACGACAGTATGCATTGCAGGGCTTTTCTTCTTAATTTAAAGCACAGACTAGAGCACACATCAAAATCACTCCTGTGCATTGCACGCGCAATTAGATCAATTTTGCAATATAGAACAATAATACAAACCTAAATCATCATTGTGCATCACTGGTTTAACATACAACAGGTTCTGAAGAAATCTGGTCTCGTAGTGTAATGTAATATTTAATGGGGAAATGATATTTTACGTAGTAATGTATATTACAGAGACATGACTTGCTTTTAGTGTGTGATTTAATATGACCAGTCAGATCCTTAATAATTTAAAGAAGAATTAATTCTAAATCTTACTCTGTGTATTCTGATCTGTAAGTGGCTGTACGTTATAGTACTCTAACTGCACTCTTTAGACTGGTATTTTGCGTATAACTGTAATTTCTGTATATGGTATATTACTACTGATGTTAAATGTTAAATGAATTCTTTGTTAAAAAAAAAAATTAAAAGCAGACAACAGCTTGCTTTTCAGCCTCTGTTCAATTTGCGTGGCTCTCACAGCGCTAACCGCAACCCGACAATTCACAGTACCTTCCTACCAGAACCAGCGCTCCCTCTAAGCTGTGGAGTCTCGTGAGCAAAAGTCCTACTTTGTGAGCTGCTGGCATTCAAGTTGTGAGCGAGCAATTTGGCTGCTGCATAAATTAGTTCACTCTGGAGCCCTCCTTCCTGAGCGGAGACAAAAAGGTGTGTGCCGCAGGCTAGAAAACTGTGAGCTGGCTCGCACTAGCTTAGAGGGAACACTGACCAGAACCACACAGCTGCAGCATTCCTATACAGAGTCCCCCGTTTCTCCCCCGATTCCACTGGCCACGCTTTGCAAGACCAAAGCACTGACCTGTGTGCTGGTCTCCGACAGAGCAGCTTGTAGGGTCTCTTTGTCCACGCGGCCAAAGAGAAGCAAGAAAGCCCCTTGATCCAGCCGGGCGTTGGGATCTGTGATATGACACCGGAGAATGGCAGACAGCTGGCTTGAGGTCAGATTGGGAACCTGTGGCGGCAACAAAGATTTATCAGGCGTCATGTTCGTCAGCAAGGTAAATTCGCATCGGCTTTTATTTAAAGGATTCCACACTTTCCAAAACCCGCTTGGGGCAGCCGACATCACAAAACAACAGCCAACACAACTTAATTTTTTTTTTTAAAGCAGCTACAAGCATTCAGCAAACGAACACATCAGCAGTCAACACGGTCATCAATTTTTTTAAAAAACTGCAGCCAGTAAAACCAGGGGAATATATTCGGCATTGATTTCCTACAGGTGGAATTAAGAGAAGCTTTGCAAGGGGCAAGGTTCTTTAGCAGAGGCCTTTGCAAGATACCAGCTGCTCAGCAATTCAGTCTGAGCTACGGACTAACTGACTTGGGGTTCCAAGTAGCCGACCTAGCTTCAGTTTCCAGGATATGCAGAAGCTGATAGTGCGACTTACCAACCCACATGCGTATTGTGGAAGCGTGAAATTGCATAGTTCACTGTCTTCAAGGGAAGAGTTTTGATTTGCACTGGAAGCAGAAGAGAAACGTACAGTATTACTGTCAACCGATTCAAGACCATCCGCCTTGGCTTTTAATGGGGGGGGGGGGGAGAAAAATAATGGTTTAAAGCTTTAGATTTTCAGAAGGCGAACGGCATTTGGGGGTCTGCCTCTCTTCCCAACCAAGGTGCTTAGGATAATTCCCTTTGGGACTCACCTGGGAACAAAGGAACAATAATTTGGTGCTACAGAAACAAAAGAAAAACCAAGTTAACCTTCTGGTCCAAGGTATCTGCATACATACATATTTATTTATTACTGCAATTTATACCCGCCCTTTCCGCAAGCAGGCTCAGGGCGGCTTACACAATTGGTACCAAAACCTTTAAAACACATAAAACAGATAAAACTGTCGATACAATTCAGTGTGCTAAAATCATAGGGTGCTAATGCTGTTAATACATGCATACATTTCTATATGTATCTATATATAAAGCTGCCTCATACTGAATCAGCGCCTCGGTCCATCAAAGTCAGTATTGCCCACTCAGACTGGCAGCCGCTCTCCAGGGTCTCGGGCGGAGGTCTTTCCCATCCCCTCCTGCCTGGTCCTTTTAACTGGAGATGTCAGGGATTGAACCTGGGACCTCCTGCCTGCCAAGCAGAGGCTCTCCCACTGAACCGAGATCCCTTCCCCTTGACTGAGCCACCAGCTGATATGGGCCTCGGTCCGATGCAGAATTAAACCCACTCAACACGACTAATCCAACTCCAGTAAGAAGAAGAGAGGTGACTTGCGATAAATTTTACTTACAGATCGGGAACGCTGGACACTGATTTAAAGAAAGAAGAAAGAAAAGGGCAGCAATTAGAAAATGGAAATGATCGTTCATACGTTGGCATAGATAGAAAGCTGGGAACAGCACCAGCTATTTCCAAAGAAATGGGGCCTAACGTTGATCGACGCTCACAAATTCATGCTGCTCCATCAGTCCTTCGCTCTAGGGCTGTTCAAGGCACCAGTCAGCACCTCTCCCTTCTTTCGGGATAGAGCTCAGGTTGTGAAAGCTGAACAATCCCAACCAAAAGGACACCAAACGTCTGATCCTTCACTTACCAAATTCAGTGGTCCTGAAGAACTCGAACGGCCGTCGTGCCCACTGCCTTCGGTCCATCCCCCTAAACATACAGATCGAACCGTTAGAAAACAGGCAATCTGCTCCTTGGTTAATTGGTGTGCGGGGGGGGGGGGGTGTAAAGTACCTTCCAGTTGCAGCCCAATTATGTCAACCCTGTAGGGTTTTCAAGGCAAGAGACATACAGAGGTGGTTAGCCATTGCCTGCCTCTGCGTTGCAACCCTGGACGTCCTTAATGGTCTCCCATCCAAATACTAACTAGGAATGACCCTGCATAGCTTCTGAGCTTGGACACGATCGGGCTAGCCTGGGCTATCCAGGTCAAGAAAAGAAACATACAAGGGGTGGTTAACCGTTGCCTGCCTCTGCATAGCAACTCTAGACTTCCATGGTGGTCTCCCATCCAAATACTAACCGGGAATGACCCTGCTTAACTTCTGAGCTTGGACGAGACAAGAGACGTACAGGGGTGGTTAGCCATTGCCTGCCTCTGCGTTGCAACCCTGGACTTCCTTAATGGTCTCCCATCCAAATACCAACTTGGGCCAGCCCTGCTTAGCTTCCGAGTTCTGGCACAATTGGGCTAGGCTGGGCCGTTTAGATCAGGGCATTAACTGGAGGGTTAACTAATGGACAAAAATGGGGTGTATTTATTTATTTTAGAAAGCAAAGTATCATATAGAGGAAATACAAAAAGAAAAGAGGAATGACCTAACAAATTATATATATAAAGATACATTGCAGGATACACAGAAGAAGAAAAATTAAATATTTCTCCCCAGCATCCCCTTTATTATCATATTCAAGACATTTTCTATAAGAGACAGCGGTCCTTTCTTCAAAGATTTTGAACTACACGTCTCGTAACTAGCCAATTTTACAACTATATTTTAAATTCCATCGTTATTGCGTATTCTGTGAAACATGGTTTATCATTTCTACATACCGGCGATACCTTTTAAAATTCCAAAGCTAAAGGGAAAGCCCATTATATATCTCACGTATAGGATAAAAAGAACAGATATTTCTGTTCCAAACGCACTTCCTCATACATTTATCCTCAAAACTTGTTCTCTTTCCGTTTGCTGGGTTTTCATTGATTGCAGGCGCTGATGAGTCAACGCCACAGCCCTCCCACCCCACCTCAGATCAATTAGTTCAGCACTGAAACTGGGGCGCTTAATCTGCTTCAACCAAACTGCATTCCATCTTCAACCCTGAAAACAAATCAGCCAGTAAATCGGCCAGTATCATAGTGCCCCTGTATAAATCGATGGTGCGACCTCATTTGGAGTACTGTGTACAGTTCTGGTCGCCACACCTCAAAAAAGATATTATAGCATTGGGAAAAGTGCGGAAAAGGGCAACTAGAATGATAAAAGGGTTGGAACACTTTCCCTGTGAAGAAAGGTTGAAGCGCTTGGGGCTCTTTAGCTTGGAGAAACGACGGCTGAGGGGTGACATGATCGAGGTTTATAAGATTATTATGCATGGGTTAGAGCAGGTAGAGAAAGAAGTCCTTTTCTCCCTTTCTCACAAGACAAGAACTCGTGGGTGCTACATGAATTCGCTGAGCAGTCGGGTTAGAACAGATAAAAGGAAGTACTTCTTCACCCAGAGAGTGATTAACACGTGGAATTCACTGCCACAGGAGGTGGTGGCAGCTACAAGCATGGATGGCTTCAAGAGGGAATTAGATAAATACATGGAGCAGAGGTCCATCAGGGGCTATTAGGTGAAAGGTACAGATAGGAACTCTCAGTCTGGGGCAAGTGATGCTCTGTGTTCTTGGTGCTTGGGGGGGGGGGCAAGAGTGGGAGGGCTTCTAGTGTCCCGGCCCCGCTGGTGGACCTCCTGAGGGCACCTGGTGTTTTGGGCCACTGTGACAGAGTGTTGGACTGGATGGGCCACTGGCCTGATCCAACATTGGCTCCTCTTATGTTCTTAACAAAAGCACATCAATTTTGTTCTGGCAAAATACCTCAGGTGTGTGCCTCCAGTTGCAACTGCAAGCTCACCCAGTTAGAGCATCTTGGGAACTGTGGTTTGGAAAACTCACCAAAAACAAGTACAATTAGGAGGATGGTAAAACGGTATGGGCCGCCTCCTTCCTTCATTCCCGTCTGCTTTCCTGGGCAAAGCTTCTTTGCAGCCCTACAAGAAAATAAGGTAGCCCGCATAGATCAGCCATACCGCACAAGAAAACACAGCCCCCCTGTTTTGACCCCCATCCCTGGGTCTCCTGCCCCACTGTAGATATTTCAGCTGAAAGACTTTCAGAGCTGACCTAAACATTCAGAATACCCTTGTGGTAAAGCCATGCCACAAGTTAACACTGCCGGTGCAGGAGGGGGACAGTGTGATTAAACGACCATTTTTTGGGGGGGAACCCTGCAATCAGAAATCTAGCATCTCAGGGAGAAAGATTCTACTTCAACTTCTCCCTTGGAGCAAAAAAGAGATGCATGCCACATGACCAAAAGACCAATTAGAGAATAACTGGCGATTTTTCTATGACTATTATAGCTGGTTCTTTAGTAAAACATTTGAAAGGTTGAGTAGTAAATGATAATATTGTAAGACAGTTTGAATATGAAATGAAAAGTGTAATACGTGTGGTTTACTATAACAAATGGTTGTGCATTGTAACAAATGGTGGTGTGAAATCTCATAAAAATTTCTATGATCTAATACAATAAATAAGATCGATAAGACAAAAAAGAAAATATAAGTTTTTAAAGCTAATAAGTTATATGTATTTTAAGATATACTTTTATGCCATCATACATATATATATATATATGTATCTTGTTAAACATCTGTTAAGCTGTTATATCATATACTTTATGTTTACATTTTATTTTACTGTCCGACTTATATCCCGCCCTCCCCGCAAAGCTCACACTCATAAAACCTGTTATAAAACACGTAATACACTGAAGTAACACATCAAATCCAATAAAATCATCCTCAAAACAATACATACAATTTATAACAACAGTGCTGTTGAAGTTTCACATTCAGAGATCGTTTGCGGTTGTATAGAGGTTTCACGCCAACTATCCCAGCCAGGGTTCACTAATGCTATCAGTGGGGGGGCGGCTCCTAGTTGAAGGCCTGGTGGAAGAGCTCTGTCTTGCAGGCCCCGCGGAATTGTAAAAGATCCCGCAGGACCCCGATCTCTTCCAGGAGCTCATTCCACCAGTATGGCATCGCCACTGAAAAGGCCCTG
This sequence comes from Lepidodactylus listeri, assembly GCA_029233225.1. NCBI lineage: Eukaryota > Metazoa > Chordata > Lepidosauria > Squamata > Gekkonidae > Lepidodactylus > Lepidodactylus listeri. The sequence continues at coordinate 4,364,541 of JARCFY010000022.1, forward strand.
GCCGTGTTATATACATTAAAATTTTGAAGAAGGAAGGTCTTTGATTTCTGTAAAATTGCCCTCATAATAGGTTCTTTGGGGTAATTATTCTTTTTATCTGTTTTTCCCCATCCTTTTCCCGCCCATTTCTGTATCCCTTATAATTTTTTTAAAAAAATTAAAAACAGATGCATGCCACATCATGTAAAGCTTTTGAAATCCCACGCAATTTCAAACCAGACCACCCCTTTCTCTTGCTTGCTTTAGAAACTAGTTGCACTGGATTCGATTTAGATCTTGGAGAGCTGGCACTAGGGATGCCAGCCTCCAGGTGGGACCTGGGGATCCCCCAGAATTACAGCTTATCTCCAGGCTACAGAGATCAGCTCCTCTGGAGAAAATGGGTGCTTTGGAGGGTGGACTCTACGGCATTGTGCCCCACTGAGGTCTCTCCAAGCTCCACCCCCAAACCTCCAGGAGTTTTCCAACCTGGAGCTGGCAACCCTGCCCCCTCCACCCCCTACTAACAGCCAGGGGGGACCTGGAAACACTAGCTGCAGATGAACCCCCTCTCTAGTCTGAGAAATAGAGAACACCACCTTTCAGGCTCACATATTTGGAGAAAAATGTCCAGAAAGCAGATGACTAACTGAAACTGCTGCTGTACCTATAGCAAACCTGGGAACAAAGCCTGTGTATCCAAGGTCAACGCATATTGTTGAATCTTATGCCTGTTTTACTCTGAAGTAAATCCCACAGCGTTCAATGGGTCTTCCGCCTCAGTAAGTGTTCACAAAATAGCCATAGAGCCCTTTTCTTAAGATCTCAAACCTCTCCACAGCTGTCAGAGAGTTAAATAACCCTTTCCCAGGAATCCTAACAGCAGTCCTTTGAGGTAGGACAGTGGGATTATTTTTGAATCCAGGGCTGAGACCCACAGTTACTTCTTCAACGATTACGTAAGGGAGTCTACAGAGAACTGAGATTTGGGATTCCAGACCTCATACTCTTTGCACATTCATCACCCCAGTAACCTAAAATCTATCCTTTCTCTAGGTACCAAGTCTGTTTGCAGCCAGATCAATTAGTTTTGCTTCCTTAGGAACCTGGCTGTTCATTGTACTATGTACAATGACAATAAAGTATATATATATATATATATATATATTTCTAGTCCCCTAAATTAAGGAGAGGGCTTGAGCATTAATCCCCCATTTATTTCCCCCCCTGCCCCAAAACACCTACCGTCAAAATGTCATACGATCCGGAGGCAGACAGGCGCAACAGGAACCAAATTACCAGTTTCTGGGCCATCCTCTTTTTATACCCAGTTATCAAGCCACAGGGAAGGAAGGCAGCAAAACCCGTACAGGTGTGACGAAACAAAAGCAGAAGAGGCCCCTCCCTTCCTTTCGAGGTATCTTCAGGTGTTCGCAGTCAGCCTGCCATTCATCTTCCTCTGGGACACAGGAGGGGGAAATGGCTGGTTTTAAATTCACATGCAGGAGCCCGTGTAGCAGAGAGGTTAACCTAAAATCTGCCATGAACCCAACCAAGCATCTTTGGCCAAACTGTTCCTTCTCCTGCCTCAGTCATCCTTCCCCTGCGGCTGTAAAATGGGAATAATAGTGCTTATCTACTTTTGCAGGGTTTTCATAAAGAGAGCAAGAGGGTATATTTCAGGAAGTGTCTTCAACACTCAAATACTTCGTCCGCTTGCCGAATGCCAGTGTGATGCATTGGATTAGGATCTGGGTTCAAAACCTCCGCCCAGCTCTGAAGCTTACTGGGTGATCTTGGGGCAGTAACATTCACTCAGAGCAACCGGCCTCACGGAATCAAACACAGAAGCATTTTAGGCCACTGTGAGCTCTTGAAAGAAAGGCAGGCCCTAGAAACATAGAAACAGAAGGTTGGACCAGAACCAGTGGGTTGGAATTAAATCAGAGGAGATTTCAGCTAAACATGAGGAAGAACTTCCTGAGAGAGTGGTTCCTCAGTGGGACAGGCTTCCTCGGGAGGTGGTGGGCTCTCCTTCTGTGGAGGTTTTCAAGCAGGGGCTCGATGGCCATCTGGCAGCAGTGCAGATTCTGTGAACTTGGGCAGATCGCGAGAGGGAGGGCAGGAAGGGTTGCACCAGTGCTTAGTTCTTGTGGCCCTTCCTTAGAGGCCCAGGGAAATGCCGATCTCCACTTTGGGGTCAGGAAGCAATTTTTCTCCAGGCCAGTTTGGCTGGGGATTCTGGAGGGGTTTTGCCATCTTCTGGGCATGGAGGTCCCTGGGGGTGTGGGGGGATTTGTGGACTTCCTGCATTGTGAAGGGGGTTGGACTAGATGACCAGGGAGGTCCCTTCCAGCTCTTTGATTCTATGTAGTTTGGTGTAGCGGTGAAGTGTGCGGACTCTAATCTGGGAGAACCGGGTTTGATTCCCCGCTCCTTCCATTGCACCTGCTGGATGACCTTGGGCAAGCCATAGCTCTGGCACAGCTGTTCTTGAAAAAGAGCAGTTTCTGTCAGAGCTCTCTCAGCCCCACCTACCTCACAGGGTGTCTGTTGTGGGGAGGGGAAGGGAAAAGGAGATTGTAAGCCGCTCTGAGACTCCAAGTGAAGGGCGCGATAAAAATCCAATCTCCTCCTCCTCCTCCTCTTCTTCTTCTTCTTCTTCGGAAGGGGTCCCGAAGGGCCATCTGCAGTGCATAACTGGTGCTGCAGTGCATCCCATACAGCTCCTAGGACAGTGGTGGCAAACCTATGGCACGCATGCCAGAGGTGGCACTCAGAGCCCTCTCTGTGGACACGCACGGCATCACCCCAGCACAGAGTTTGCAAGATTGGTCAGCAAAAATCACATCAATTGTTCAAAAGCATGCCAAATGCAAACTTTTACCTTTCAATAAAAAGTTGTTTGTATCATTGAAAGCTCTGTTATTGTGTTTTTCTTTTAAGACAAAAGATGTTAATGTATTAGTTGTTTTTTTCTAAAACGAAAACCTCAGTATTCAGGTTAAATTGTCGTGCTGGCACTTTGCGATAAATAAGTGGGTTTTGGGTTGCAGTTTGGGCACTCGGTCTCTAAAAGGTTCGCCATCACTGTCCTAGGATAACTCCTGCATTGTGAAGTCGCACCTCTCCTCCTGCAATCTATCCCCTGCGATAAAGCACTTATTTTAAAATGCTTTTATCTCACTGTTCCCCCATGAAGCAAGACTGAAGGCGACTTACAATTAAAAAAATTAACCTTTCTCAAATTTCTCCAAAAAATTAACCTTTCTCAAACAAGCTGGGAATTGCCTGGAGGTTTGGGGTGCAGACCCTGAGGGGGCAGGGCTTGAGGAGGGACTCTAATGGGTATAGTGCTGTCGAGTCCGCCCTCCAAAGCAGCCATTTTCCTCCAAAGAAACTAAACTCGGACACCTGTAGATCAGTTGTCATGGCAGGAGATCTCCAGCCGCCCCCTGGAGGTTGGTAACATTACAAAAAAAGCCCATTTCTTTTGTTTTCCAGCCAACCTTGCATGGCTCTATATACTTTTGGAATCAGGGCCTTGCTAAGTTTACAAACAAGGGACTGTTCAGATTCTTCAAAGCTTCCTTTTACTCCTCCCAAATTCTCACCACCCGGGTTCCATTGTTCCCCAAGTGCCTCCCATCACGTCAGGGGCAGAAACGGTCACATTTCTGAAGGGTGCGTAACCGCCTCTTCGTGCCACCCAAATGCTAGCCAACAATAGCGGGGCGGCGGGGAGAGAAATCAGTTGACACAGGGAGGGAATCAGAAACTGAGAAATCACCTGCATGGAGCTGATAATCTGTTCACGAACCGATATGTGGGCAGGGGCCCCTCAGAGAGATGCAGAGATCGGCTGCCCTGAACCCGTGTTCGGCCAAGCGCTGAGAATTTGGAATACTGTGTGCAATCCTGGCCACCACACCTCAGAAAGGATATCATAGCAATAGAAAAAGTGCAGAAAAGGGCAACTAGGATGATCAAAGGGTTGGGACACTTTCCCTGTGAAGAAAGGTTGAAGCGCTTGGGGCTCTTTCGCTTGGAGAAACGACGGCTGAGGGGTGACATGATCAAGGTTTATAAGATTATGCATGGGATAGAGCAGGTCGAGAAAGAAGTCCTTTTCTCCCTTTCTCACAATACAAGAACTCGTGGGCACTCCATGAAATTGCTGAGCAGTCGGGTTAGAACAGATAAAAGGAAGTCCTTCTTCACCCGAAGAGTGATTAGCACGTGGAATTCACTGCCACAGGAGGTGGTGGTGGCTACAAGCATGGATGGCTTTAAGAGGGAATTAGATAAACATCTGGAGCAGAGGTCCATCAGTGGCTCTTAGCCACAAGGTATAGACAGGAACTCTCAGTCTGGGGCAAGTGATGCTCTGTATTCTTGGTGCTGGGGGGGGGGCAACAGTGGGAGGGCTTCTAGTGTCCTGGCCCCACTGGTGGACCTCCTGATGGCCCCTGGTGTTTTTGGCCACTGTGGGACATAGAGTGTTGGACTGGAATGGGCCCTTGGCCTGATCCAACATTGGCTTCTCTTATGCTCTTAATTCTCAAGACACAAGCTGAGAAGACCTGGACGGTGGGTGGGGGGGAGAGACAAACATGCAGACATGGGGATCCCCAGGAATTACAGCTTATCTCCAGGTTACAGAGATTAGCTCCCCAGGAGAAAATGAATAAATCGTAATATCAGGAGATCACCAGGTGCCACCTGGAGGTTTGGCAACTCTAGGAGGGAAGATTAAGCCGCCTCTCTCCGCCTGCCTTTCCTCTGCTCCGAACTGCAGCTGATTTCAGCTTCTCAAGAAGCGTGCAAGGGGGAGGGGGGAATAATAACCACAGCACCCTGTGCCACGTGAGCCATAGAGCAAACAAGAACTCTTTTCCTCCCCCTTTGAATTCTCGGCTGAGTCAGAGCATTTGGAAGGATGCCTTCAGGCACTGCCGGTTTCCTCCGCTGGCATCTCTTGAAATTCCGAGAGCATTAGTGGAGCACTTGTGCCCCGTGACCCATGGAGAGGGAGATTTGGCGTGCAGAATCCGGGGGCACCCCATTTGCTTGCGGCTTTGCAGGCTGCTATCCCTGGTCCGGAAGTCTTCACCATAGGAGGGGGTTCTGGGGGGGCTTCGAGCCACCTCCCTGGATTTTCTTTGGGGAAGTTAAGTGACAGGTTATTGGACCGTTCGCCGCCTCTCACTTTTCAGCTTTTCACAATCGGACCCATCTCCAAATTTAGTTCATTGATTTCAAAGGTAAAGGTAAAGGTTTCCCTCACTCAAAAGCCAGTCGAATCTGACTCTAGGGGGCGGTGCTGATCTCAGTTTCCAAGCCGAAGAGCCAGCACTGTCCAAAGACTTTTCCTGTGGTCATGTGGCCAACATGACTAAATGCCGAGGCGCACAGAATGCTGTTCCCTTCCCACCAAAGCGGTCCCTATTTATCTACTTGCAATTTCTTGCTTTCGAACTGCTAGGCTGGCAGGAGTTGGGGCCGGAGACGGGCGCTCACTCTGTTGTGCGGCACTCGGGTCTCGAACTGCCGAACGAACGACCTTCCAGTCTGCAGCTCAGTGTCTTAATCTCTGAGCCCCCACGGCCCAGTTCATTGACACAAATATTTATAAGCTGCCTTTCCGTTGTGGCTGAAGGCGGATTGTACTTCCAAATCAAAACCATGTGGGCCTGGTCTCATCATATCTCAAGATGAGATCTGTTGCCTTGAAAACCCTGTGGGGTCGCCATAAGTCAACACTGAATAGATGGCACTTTTGTTTCCACCAAAAAGGGTGAGAAAAACAATAATCAGGTAAATAAAACAATCTGACGAGAACCGTTTGTGTGTGAATGGCGGGAGGCGGTGGAGCTCCATGGACCAAATTTCTTATTTGAGGCTACAGATGAAGAAAGGCAGTCCCTTTATCTGTATAGATAGTTTCAGAGGGCAGCCGTGTCGATCTGCGGTTAGAAGCCCTGGATTCGAGTCCAGAAGCACCCTAGAGACTAAGAAGACTTTCAGGGCGTGAGCTTCCGAGAGTCAAAGTTCCTTCCGTCAGACGCAAATATATCTGCATATCTACTCATATGACAATTACAGACAAGCCTTTATTGGGATATGCAAGCAGATACGGTAATCTAAATACAGAATCCATGCAGAGTAAAATATCTACTTATGTAAGAGGCATTTGGTGTTGGATGAATTAGGGAAGTTATGCGGAAGCTATCGAAAACTCCCATATCAGAGCATAGCGCATACTTACGCCTGACTTTGCTTTCCCAAGATTTACCAGTTTTGCAACTGAAAACAGGAATGTGATTGATTCCTTGTGAAAATCTTCACCATATTGGGGTCTTCTCTATACCCCCCCCCCAGTAATTGCAGATAAGGTGTTTCATACACTGTTGTTGTTTTTTTCAAGGTGTCTGCCTGAAATCCAAACCTTTTCCCTTCATAGGAGACCACTAATGCTATAAACACAGTTTGTTTCTCCAACACGGAGGCGGGGTGTTGGGAACACAGATGGCGGGTTTTATCTGGCGTTCGGTGCTACCTAATATACATTTTGCATACTGCTTCTCTCGTATTTATGAAATCTGGATTTTTGTAAAAAAGCAAATCTGCCACAGCCATGGCAGATTTAGAGTCCGGGGGGCACCTTTAAGACCAACAAAGGTTTATTCAAGGTAGGAGCTTTCGTGCGCAAGGCACACTTTTTCAAATATTTTCAAATATTTTTGTCTTTGGAAAAGTGTGTCTTGCACACGAAAGCTCCTACCTTGAATAAAACGTTGTTGGTCTTAAAGGTGCCCCCTGGACTCTAAATTTGTTCTACTGCTTCAGACCAACACGGCTGCCCACCTGGATCTACAGCCACAGTGAGTTTGGGAATAGGATCCCCACCCTGGCCCCTGATAGGGGACGGGGGGCAGGGTTGCCAGATCCAGGCTGGGAAACTCCTGGAGATTTGGGGGGGTGGAGTCTGGGGAGGACAGCGACCAGAGAGTCCCCCCTCCAAAGCATCCATTTTCTCCAGGGGAACTGATCTCTGTAGTCTGGAGGTGAGCTGTAATTCCAGGGGATCCCTGGGTCCCATCTGGAGGCTGGCCTCCCTATTTGGGAAGCAGAATTCTGCACCGAAGGCCCTGTCGTTGCATGCCCGCACCCAAAGACATGCCCGGAGCCCACACAGAGCGTCCACAACTGTGGAAACTGAAAGACAGCCCTCCCCCCCCATCAAAAACTCCTCTCCCTCACCTGACAAGGCGTCCAGGTTCATGGCCCTGGAATCCAGGTCACTTCTCACCAAAGGGGCCCTCCTGTCCTCGACCTGTCAACGCAATAATGGCCACAAATCCTGCTTGTCCTTAAAAGACAGATCCCACTGAGTAGATTCAATCCGTTTCTTTTCACCGAGGCACTCCTCTCTCAAAGAAGGGGATTTCGGATTTGGCACGCCGTGACAGGTGTCTCAGCTGACACCCTCAACAGGTGAGGTGAGGGCCCTGAGGAGGGGCTATGGGGAAGGACAGAGGGGCCTACAGACTCCCGAGGGTGACACACAGCATCCCTGACGGTCATTCCTCAAACATGCCCTCCACTACTTCAGGAGAAGGACCTGGGAGACCCTCTGCCATGGAAGGGAGGAGGAGGAGGAGGAGATGGGATTTATACCCCGCCCTTCACTACCTGAAGGAGTCTCAAAGCAGTTTACAAACTCCTTTCCCTTCCCCTCCCCACAACAGGCATGCTGTGAGGCAGGTGGGGCTGAGAGAGCTCTTTCGAGGACTGCTCCTGAGAGAACAGCTCTGAGAGAACCTGTGACTGACCCAAGGTCACACCAGTAGCTCACCCTGTGAGCAGTGTTCCTCTAAGCTGAGTTAGTGGGAGCTAGCTCACAGTTTTTTAACCTCCGGCTCACACATTTTTGTCTTCGCTCAGGAAGGATGGCTCCAGGAGCAGTGTTCCCTCGAAGCTGAGTTAGTGTGAGCCAGCTCACAGTTTTTTAGCCTCTGGCTCACACGTTTTGTCTCAGCTCCGGAAGGATGGCTCCAGAGCAAACTAAGTTATGCAGCAGCCAAATCGCCCAGTCCCTGGTCTTGTGGATCGCACCCCTGCAGACGCTGTTCGCCATGAGAACTCTGAAGTCACCATCTGTTGGATTTGTAAGCATGTGGATTTGTAAGCATGTATGTAGCATGTGCTGCTAATATTAACTGTTTTATATTGTAAACCCTGTGGGTATTTTATGCTGTTAGCCGCCTTGAGCCGGTTTGCTGGCAAGGCGGGATATAAATGGAATGAATGAATGAATGAATGAATGAATGAATGAATGAATGAATAAATAAATAAATAAATAAATGCAAGCAGCTCACAAAGTAGAATTTCTGCTCACAAGACTCCACAGCTTAGAGGGCGCATTGCCTGTGAAGTAGGCGGGGCTAAGGGAACCCTTTCAAGAATGGCTCCTGGGAGAACTGTGCTCTGTCAGAACTGTGGCTTGCCCAAGGTCATCAAGCAGCTGCACGTGGAGGAGTGGGAAATCAAACCCGGTTCTCCCGGATTAGAGTCCGCGTACTTAACCACTACACCAAACTGGAGATCGGTGGGAAATTACAGGACATTTCCAGGCCTCACCTGGAGGCTGGCAACCCTAGGCAAGAAATGAATGCTGCACAAACTACTCTGTTCTCAGATCCTCTTTCTCCCTAAGGGCGGGAATATCCCTTGTGATATTTGCTTTCACACAAAATATTTTTCCTTCTGCTCGAGACCAGGATATTCCAAAGCAGTCTGATCTCCTATTGCTGAAAGGCCTCCTCTGAGGTTTTTTTTTTTTTTGGGGGGGGGGGAGATCAGCCAGGGCCCCCCTCCACCAGTTTCTCCCGATTAAATGACACTCTCTCAGGCACGCTTGCAGATCTGGAAACGTTTTGAGTGCTTTCCACTGATTCTTGTTTATATAACCTGAAGGAGGAGGCATTACAGAAGCCAAGTGGCAGAAGAATTCGGATTCTGCCAGGAGGGAAAGAAAATAAACACCCAGCAGAGGTGATGGCTGAGTCAACAGGTTTTTAAAAAAACTGTTTCTTTAAAGGTACAACAACACACCTTAAACCCACATGAAATGAGTTCAGTTGGCACAGCTGCCCCTAAAGAGCTCTGCGAATTATAAGTTTCCAAGAACTGCTTCTTAGATCCGTTGTCTCTTTAACTCCTAAGCCAGGAGCCATGACAGCTAAACACGGCTTCAGTTCGGCACAGAAACAGAAATCTGGGTTTCGTATACACGCATAAGATTTCGTATATAGCTTCAAATGATCCAGATGTGGAAAATGGTTTGGATGTTGCTCTCTCTAACTCTTCTCAAGCAAAAGCCGGGCTCTTCCTAATGGCTTCCCACTTTTAATTGGCAGGGGAAACACCTGAAGCTGCCCAACAGGCAAAAGATCACATGGCCTATCCTTAAAGCGAGGCGGAACAATTGCCTCGGGGCTGTGTAGAAAGTGAGAGGGTGCTTAACCCTTCGAGGACCACTCCATTTTGCTCTTCAAAGCCAGGCCTGATATTTGGTTAAAGGAGACAAGCATGTTTTTACAAGGTCACCTCTTTTCTCCTTTAAAATGTTAACAGCAAAGGAGGGAGCCAGTTTCAAATAGCGAAACCAAGAGGAGGATGGAAGTGAAAATTCCTCTCTCTTTCCTGCATGGCCCAAGGGAAATTGAGGCTCTGTAAGCCTTCCATTTGCACGTTCTGGATGGAACAAGATGGTGCTGATCTTTGTTTCATCTGAGCAAGCCCACTGGTTGCCTCTGACTGAGGGAGGATTTCCAAGCTATCAGATATCCCAGCCCTGAAACTTAACATCAGATCTTTTTAAAAAATGGGATACCAAGGGAGCGTACACAAAGCACCATCGCAGACCCTTCCAAATGTGTTTCTACCAGCTTTGCTTTGACCCTCTCAACTTTTATAAGAACATAAGAACATCAGAAGAGCCCTGATGGATCAGACCAGTGAGGGTCCCTCTAGTCCAGCCTCCCTTCTCACACAGGGGCCAGCCAGTTCCTCAGGAGGGCCAAAAATAGGGCAAAGAGTCCGAGACCTTCCCCTAACAAGAACCTCAGAAGATCCCTGCTGGATCAGACCAGTGAGGGTCCATCTGGTCCAGCATCCTGTCTCACACAGTGGACAACCAGTTCCTTTGGAGGGCCAACAACAGGGCAGAGAGGCCGAGGCCTTCCCCTGAGAAGAACCTAAGAGGAGCCCTGCTGCGTCAGACCAGTGAGGGTCCATCTAGTCCAACCTCCCATCTCCCACAGGGGCCAGCCAGTTCCTCTGGAGGCCCAACAACGTGGTAGAGAGGTCAAGGCCGAGGCCTTCTCCTGAGAAGAACCTACGAAGAGCCCTGCTGGGTCAGACCAGGGAGGGTCCATCTAGTCCAGCATTCTTTCTCACAAACGGGCCAACCAGTTCCTCTGGAGGGCCAACAGTGGGGTGTAGGGTCCCAGGCCATCCCCTGATGTTGCCTCCTGGCTCTGAGAATTAGAAAAGGGGGGTGGAAGCAAATGGCGTCTTACAAAGAAGAAACGGAATCCAAAGCAAGATTCAAATTGAATCGGGGAACTTTCAAAATTTGGTCTCACCCTCAGAGAGAAAGGCATCTGCTGAAAAGCTAGGGATAAAGGGTCTGGCTATGATTGCTGAACAGAGCCTCCATTTTCAAGAGCAGTGCACCCCTGAGTAACAGGGGCAAATAGGAAGCCATCCCTTTTGTGCTGCCCTTGTGGGGCTTATGAAGATAGAACCTCCACTCTGCTACAGATAGGGTTGCCAGACCCCTCAGTGGAGGACAGGGGTCCCTCGCTGCCGGGCCCCATTCTCAGCCGCCAATCAGCTCACGGAGGGGGGGACTTACCAGGGGAAAGGAGAAGGCCTAGGCTTTGTGGCTGGTGTCGCACAGGAAGTGACATCATCACCCCAGTGACGTCTGGCGACCCTCTGGTATTTAGGCAAAAACCTCTATGGTAAAAGCTGGTTTGACCATAGAGTTTTTGCCCAAATACGAGACCGTTGCTGGCGTGATGACGATACTTCCTGTGAGATGCTGGCAGTGTATTATGAAATACATAAATTTGCATCTGCCCACCGAGGAGGAAACCCCTCGATTCATATAGAAGGAGAGGGAAGCACCAACCGAAAGAAGGTGACCCAGGAATCGGTCGATGATCTGGTTTTGTGGCTGGGTCGGCTCTCAGGGGCCGCGTCATCGACCGGTCTGGGCGCTCCATTCTAGGGATGTGCCTGCTGGGTGTGAAACATTCCACTCAGGTCCCCAATGTGGGGGGGGAGGAGGGTGTGGCTGGCTGCACTTATCCCTTGATGGGAGGCGTGTCTGCCCCAGAGTGTCTGATTTCCTCTCGTGCCGTTTCCACGTGGCCTGACATTAAACTGGCACATTTCCTGGACGCGAGCGCTTACTCCTTGGGATCTCGGCTTTAAAAAAAAAGAGAAAGAAAGATTTTAAAAATTTCCGCCTCAAAAAACATTGAATTCAAGTCACTTGTGCACAACATCAGACAGATCTAATGCAAAGTTCAGAAAGTAGCTAGGATGGAAACGACATTCAACCCACCCCAAGAAAGCACCAAGACATCTGTTTGGCATGGAGGCGGGGAGTCCAGACTAAGGAGTTACAATCTGGGCTATTTTAATCTTAATCCGATAATTTAAATTATGTGTTCAGTATTTACTTCTTCCTAAAGCAATCAGAGTTCTTTTTTCTCATATATTTTAAATTACTGTTCTGTTATTTTGTCTAAAGCCTACATGCATTTTTTGGTGGTGTTGTTCAGTCGCACAATCGACTCCTCCTCCTCCCATTTTAAAACAACAACTACCAACAGCTTCAGGGAGGGACCTATGTGAACACAAACACCTTGATTGTTGAACATGTGAATAAAAACACATCCCCACTTACTTTTAAAAGCTTAGGTGATTTGGTAACGCACGAAACAGGCAGCAAAAATTTACTTTACTGAAAAGTTTACCTCTTTTGTATGCCTAGACCTGCCTTTGACTAAGTTTGTGGCAGGGTTCTCCCTGAATTTCAGCTCATCTCCAGACTACAGTTTCTCTAGAGAAAATGGCTGCTTTGGTAGCCAGCGTGCTGTCTAACAGCAAAGGCTGCTTGTGGAAGTGTTGCCTGCTGCTGCCCGGAAGGGTGAGAAACCTTGGAATCTTGAGTCCTCCACAAGAATATAAAGAATTAAATATTTCTCCCTCTCACTTAGCACCTGGGGTAATCCAGTGAACCTGACAGTTTGGTGTCGTGGTTAAGTGCGCGGACTCTAATCTGGGAGAACTGGGTTTGATTCCCCGCTCTTCCACTTGCACCTGCTGGATGACCTTGGGCAAGCCATAGTTCTGTACCAGCTGTTCTTGAAAAAGAGCCGTTTCTGTCAAAGCTCTCTCAGCCCCGCCTACCTCACAGGGTGTCTGTTGTGGGGAGGGGAAGGGAAAGGAGTTTGTAAGCCACTCTGAGACTCCGAGTGAAGGGCAGGGTGTAAATCTTCTTCTTCTTAATTTCAGAACAGACAAAAGGAAATAATTTATTTATTTTATTTGTTTTATGAGATTTATATCCCGCCCTCCCCGCCATACGGCAGGCATTCTTCATGTCAAGAATGATCGGCTTGTGGAATTCACTGCCACAAGGTGCAGTGATAGCACCTAGCTTCAGCGGCTTTAAAATTCATGGCTATCAGTGATGCTGGCAGAATAGAACCTCCAGGAAAGCTACCAGGAAGTGACATCACCATGTTGTGCAATGCTCTAGGAATTTCCCCGGTTTCTATGGTTTTACCATAAAACTTCAGGGAAACCTAGAGAGCCGTGTGACCCCATTTCCGGTTGCAGAGCCATTCAGACAGGTCTACACTCTTTAGTTCCCTACCCCATTCCATTGCGGATATGGCAACCCTATCCTAGAATCAGAGGTGCTGTAACTCTGAACACCAGTTGCAATAAGAGGGAAGACCTCTGCGCCAAACTGTCCTTCTGGTTATTGGCCACTGAGGGAACCAGGACACTGGAAAAGATGGTTTTTTTGGTCTAATCCTGCTCTTTTTATGTCCCTAATCTGTTATGCTCAGAGGAACAACAACAAAAATGTGATCAGCGGCACATGATGCATTGAGCAGCACCGTGGCCGTGAACCATGGCAAACATCCGCTTGCAAGACCTGCTCTGGGTGCCTCCACATGTCACTCCCAGGGAGAAGAGAGTTCCCTTGCGGTCAGACATGACTTCCTGGGGAACGGTTTTCATTCCCAGAACCTGGCAGGCTTCACTTCCCCCCAGTACGCTGCTGCTGAAGCAACTTGCAGATCCCGCCAGTGTTAACTTGTTGGACTTGCTGGCTTCCAGTAAAGCAGGCACCCTCTTATTTAGTTATTATTTATTATTTATTTATTAATTTAGACTTCCAGACCGCCCTTCCCTACGGGCAAGGCTCAGGGCAGGTTTGAGATAAAGGTAAAGGTTTCCCTTGTTCAAAAGCCAGTCGTGTCTGACTCTAGGGGGTGGTGCTCATCTCCGTTTCCGAGCCGGAGAGCCAGCGCTGTCCGAGGACTTTTGCCATGGTCATGTGGCTGACAATAAATAATTTAGGTTAAAACCATAATAAAATACCATACAGTCAACATTTAATGACAGTCTATTCCAAGATGGCAAAAATTGGGGGGGGAATTCCTGGGGAACATCTCTGCCTCACAGGCCCTGCAGAAAGGGAAGAGATCCTACTCAATCGATAACAGATACTATAGGTAACTCTAGGTTGCAACCTTTCATCCATCCTGAATCTACTGCCCATCAGCTTTGGGCATCCAAGTGAAGCTGATAGGCAGTAGATTCGGGACAGACAAAAGGAAATACTTCTTTACACAAGTGATTAAAATGTGGAATTCGCTGCTGGAGGATGTAGTGACGGCCACAGGCACAGAGGGCTTTCAAAGGGGACTAGACCGATTAATGGAGGACAGGTCTATCAGAGGCTCCTAGCCGTAGTGACTAAAGGGAACCTCCACATTCAGAGGCAGTCTAGCTCTGAATCCCAGTGCCAAGAGGCAATGTCGGGGGAGGCCCTCAGCCTCTATGCCCTGTTGGTGTCGTGGTTAAGTGCACGGACTCTAATCTGGGAGAACCAGGTTTGACTCCCCACGCCTCCTCTCGCAGCTGCTGGATAACCCTGGGCAAGCTACAGTTCTGACAGAGCTGTTCTTGAAAAGAGTAGTTTCAGTCAGAGCTCTCTCAGCCCCGCTGACCTCACAGGGTGTCTGTTGTGGGGAGGGGAAGGGAAAGGAGATTGTAAGGCGCTCTAAGACTCCGAGTGAAGGGCGGGGTATAAATCCAATCTCTTCTTCATCTTCTTCTTCTTCCTGGCTTTCCATAGTGACTGGTTAGCCACTGTGTCAGATCAGATGCTGGACTAGATGGACCACTGGTCGGATCCAGCAGGGCTCTCCTTATGTTCTTATGTTCTCCACCCAACCATGTGGTTCTCCCTGCCACAGAACAAGTCCCGAGGATATAAGAACACACCGTCTTAAGGTTAGGGGCATCATTTCCATTCACCGCTCCCTGGCTTGTTTCTGCTTGCCTACAGACGTGAAACCTTGGTCAACAGCAGCGCCCAGTGGCTCGAGCAACTACTGCAGAGATAAAACACGCAGAGATAAAATCCATGTCCCGTCTTGGAAGAGGGGCGACCAAAATAACATTCGGATCACACCCAAGCTGCCGAATACTACCGAACACTTTGCCAACCCGAATATTAAGCCAGGCAGGTTTGAATAGCCCAATGAAGAGACTAAGAATTGTAGGGCAAGAGTCTTTGGAGGCAGCAAAAATAAATAGGGGACGCTCAGAAAGGAAAAGGAGGCAGAAAGAACAAACGTCACCTCATAGCACTATAGAGACGTGTCTTTACAGGGGTTACATCTAAGGGATATCGGAAAAGCACCCAAATGTTCTGGAGAGCAAGAATTCGTGTCATTGGTGGGTGAGTGCCACGGGGGGGGGGGGATCAATCAATTAAGATTATGCTGGAGGCAAATTTATATTTGGACTCTCCATGTGCTTTGCAGGCTAGCATTTAAAAGCAAACTAACAAAATACCACTGACTTGAGGAGAAAACCATAGCCTCACAGAGCTGGTCACCAAGAAGGTGGCCTGCAATGCCACGTTCAGCCACACAGGGTCACTCTTGCCTCACTGAGTGTGCTGCACCCAGTCGGCTGGAGCCCGGTGAGAGAAAGCAAGCGCTTATCCCTCCGCCTGCAGAAATGCAAAATCTGGTGATATTCCATTGCTGAAGACAGAGGCCGATTCTGTATCTGGCATTCGCTCTACATTTTCTCAACACTGGGCGATTCTGCGTTGGCTTTCCCCTCCATTGTTTTAGCAAACCCATGCTGGAACAGAAATCCCCCTCTGCATTGCATGCCACTTTCACTTTCTTTGGTCTTCGGATTTTATGGTGCCCTCTGCATTGCATGCCGTTTTCACTTTCTTTGAATCATCGGGGTTTATAGTACCTTCTGCATAGATTTATGGCCGTTTTGTGGCCATTCAGGGGTGACTCTGCTCCAGATGTTCATCCAATCCCCTCTTGAAGCTGTCTATGCTTGTAGCCGTCATCATATCCTGCAGCACTGAATTCCACCTGTTAATTATCCTTTGCGCGAATTCATCGGAGGGAGGTTCTTGTGGCCCAAAACGTTACAAAAGGACGGCGAGGACGGCTGCCAGACCCAGTTTGGAGGCTGGCGACCTGGGCTATTGGTTAAATGTTGTCGCCAGCGAAAAGGCGAGCCACCAAGACCTCGGCAAAGGCCAGCTTCCTTCTTTCCCTTGCCGTGAATCACAACTGACGCAGGGACCTTCCTTTGGAGGGCATTCCAACCATTGCAGCTGGTCAGCCAGGCAAGAAATTGGCTGGGCTGGAAATATCAATCCAGGGCCCGTCTCTGTGGATCGATTTGGGTCTCCTTTTCTCCCCTCGGGCCTGTCCCCTGTGAGGTTGGCTGCTGGGAAGAAAGCCTGTCCTAATAACTGCATAAATACACAGTCTCAAAGGGTTCCTTCCTGCACAGCTTTAAGGCCAGTACCAGCAGCCAGCGGCCCCTGAGAACCATCCGCTGCAAGTGCATTGGCCAGTGTGGCCTGAAGCTTTTGCACTTGTGGGTGTGGCTGAGAAGTAGGGTTGCCAACCTCCAGGTGGTGGCTGGAGATCTCCTGGGATTAACCTCTGGTCTCCAGTCCCCCTGGAGAAAATGGCTGATCTGGAGGGTGGATTCTATGGCATCGTACCCCACTGAGGTCCCAGCCCTACCCAAACGCTTCCCTCCCCTGGGTCAGCCCTCTGAAATCTACAGATATGTCCCAATTATAGTTGGCAACCGGAGAAAACCAGTTTGGTGTTGTGGTTAGGAATTGGACTCTAATTCGGGTTCAACTCCCCACGCCTCCATACATAGCTGCTGGTGTGACTTCAGGGCAGAAAAGAACACTATGCGTCATTGTAAGGCAGCACCGACTTTTGAAGCGAGGAAAGAGCGGCAGCCTGTTTGTCTTGGGAACTGAAAGGTTACGGTGCATCTAGGTTGCTGGGGCTTTAGTTCTTATGGCGACATATTATTTATTGTATGGTATATTAAGTAGAGTTTTGCTTTTGCATAGGAAATCCAAAACTGGCTTCTCTTATGTTCTTGTAAAGTGCTCTTTCAGCCCTGCCTATTTCACAGAGCGGGGAAGGGAAAGATGTTTGTAAGCCGCTCTGAGACTCCAAGTGAAAGGCGGGGTATAAATCCAGTCTCCCCCTCTTCCTCCTCCTCCTCCTCCTCCTCTTCTTCTGTGAGAGCCAGTTTGGTGTAGTGGTTAAGTGCGTGGACTCTAATCTGGGAGAACCGGGTTTGATTCCCTACTCCTCCACTTGCACCTGCTGGATGACCTTGGGCAAGCCATAGCTCTGTACCAGCTGTTCCCTCAAGGACCGCTTGGGAAAGAGCTCTCTCAGCCCCACCTACCTCACAGGGTGTCTGTTGTGGGGAGGGGAAGGGAAAGGCGTTTGTAAGCCGCTCTGAGACTCCCTTGGGGAGTGGAGGGCGGGGTATAAATCCAATCTCTTCTTCTTCTTCTTCTTCTTCCCAGCTTCCAGGTGGGGCCAGGAGACCTGTACTTACAGCTGAGCGCCAGACTGCAGAGATCAGATCCCCCAGGGGAAATGGCTGTTTTGGAGGGTAAAGTCTAGGGCAGGGGTGGGCAATTCTTTTGGCTCGAGGGCCACTTTGTGGGAGCGGAGGTTAGCGGGGGGGCCGCACCTTTTAAAATGATTGCATTCATTAGTTAACTTTGCATTTCAGAAAAGGTATAAATTGTATCATAAAAACCAATAAATATAAATTAAATAAAATAGTGGTAGTTTTATTCAATTTATTTATTGTGCTAATTTCATATCGTCTATAGCTGCAAGCACATTTAATTTTAGAATCAGTTTAATGAGACAAATGTACCCTATCACACTTTTCTACAATTTTTTTGAAATCAGGAGTGAGATTGCTTGCTGAGATTCTCATCACAGCCTGCAAGTTAATGTCTGTCAAAGAGCATCTATAATAATAACGCTTCTCTGCGCTCCAGGCTTCTCTGCGCTCCGGGCCCAACAGAGGCCTGACTGAAACCACGTGGCCGACTGTCTTGGCGGGCCGCAAAAAACTCTGTGGCGGGCCGCATGTGGCCTGCGGGCCGCAATTTGCCCACCCCTGGTCTAGGGCATTGTACCTCCCTGAGGTCCCTCACCTTCCAAATACCACCTGCCACAGGCTCCAAAAAATCCACCCACCCCAATCTCCAGGTATTTCCCAGTTCAGAGTTGGCTTCCCTGGGGAGTGTGGCTGGCCCAAGGTCAGCTTTCCTCTGAGTAGGGAAGAAGGGCCAAAAGTCTGTGCCCTTTGCAGGAATGTATTGAGGCAGGGTCTGGAGGGGGCAGGGGACCCAGCCGCCTCCCAACAGAGATTCCGCTGTCTTTGGGGCCCCTGGAACACATTCCTCACAGCACTTCCTCCTGCGGACGAGCCAGGCCGGTGGCTCATGAGGGCTCGCCCACAATGACAGCCAGCTCTGCCAGTTCTGGGTAGGGAAATACCTGGAGATTGGGGGTGGGGGTGGGGGAGCCCGGGGAGGGAGAGGTTTGGGGAGGGGCAGGGCAGAATGCCATAGAGTTCAGTTCACTCTCCAAAGCAACCGTTTTCTCCAAAGGAACTGATCTCTGTCACCTGGAGACGAGTTCTAATCAGGGCTTTTTTTGTAGAAAAAGCCCAGCAGGAACTCATTAGCATAGTAGACCACACCCAACAGCAGGGAAGAAGAAGAAGAAGAGGAGGAGGAGGAGGAGGAGGAGGAGATTGGATTTATATCCCGCCCTTCACTCACTTGGAGTCTCAGAGCGGCTTACAAACTCCTTTTCCCTTCCCCTCCCCACAACAGACACCCAGTGAGGTAGGTGGGGCTGAGAGAGCTCTTTCCCAAGCTGTCCTTGAGAGAACAGCTGGTACAGAACTATGGCTTGCCCAAGGTCACCCAGCCAGGTGCATGTGGAGGAGGAGTGGGGAATCAAACCCGGTTCTCCCGGATTAGAGTCTGCGCACTTAACCACGACACCAGACTGGCTCCTTGGCATATGAGGCCACACCCCTGTCAGCACAGCTCCCTCCCAAGACTGACTGAGGATGGTGACCAATAGATGTGGGCCTACAACCCGGAGTGGGGCTCTGGCCCGGCCTGCCTGGAGCCCCCAAGCAGAACCGTTTCTCAGTCCATGCCCCCCTGGGAAGCCCCCTGCTCCATCAGGGGCCTCCGCCCTACCGGGGCATCCCTTCTTCCCGAGGACGTCACACGGCAACGCTCTACTTTGAGGCAAAACTCTATGGTTTGCGGCCAGTTGCACCATGGAGTTTTGTCTTCAGACCAGACGTCCCCAACGCGATGATGTCACTTCCTCTCACCGGCATGATGAGGAGACTCGGCAACTCTATGATCCGTTGTCATCCCAGGAGATCTCCAGCCACCGTCTGGAGGCTGATAACCCTCCCTGGCTCTCAGGGCCAGACCCCGACACCAGGCAATTCAAGGCGATTCCCCTGGATTTGCAAGGAAGCTTAAAAGGAGCTTTCATGGCTTAAGCCTCATTGTCTCCGGAGCTTTGCTTTGTCCCAACCTGTTCGCCTTTGTCATGTTTGCAGGCTGCCTTGAGAAAGAAGCTCTTGAAAATCAAGGGAAAGGCGCATTAACAGTGCTCACTTTCAGCTCGCTAGAGGGGTCTCTCCCAGGCCACGGCCCTGTCCTGACACGCCTGCGACGCTGAACAGCTACAAAGAAAGATTGACACAGGCGTGTTCGGAACGACATCTCTGAATCCTTCCGCACCGCATCTGAGGAAGTCCCAAGCTACAGGGATGAGAGGTTACACAAGCTGCAGCGTCAGAATTTCCCAAAGTCCCACCAACCGGCGCAAGGGCAGAAAAGAGCTTCAGAGATCTTCTCCTGTCTTTTTAGAGTCCTACAGTGGGAAGGGACCTTCGAAGCCATCTAGTCCAACCCTGGGCTCAAGAAGTCCAAAACAAGAGCACTCCTGGCAAAAGACCACCCAACTTTTTGCCTTGAAGACCTCAAGGGTGGCAAACAAAGGAGGAAATTGTCCTAAGATTGTCTTGAAAGATCTGGAACTGTTACAACTAAAAGATGCACAATCAAGACAAATCTTGGAGCTTATACATTCTTCTCCAACAGACATCAAACATATTCTAGAATTGACATGCGTTGGATATCCAAAACATCAATTACGAACCCGGAAAATGGGGCTGTAGGGTAGACCCTATGGCATTATATACCGAGGAGGTCCCACTCCTCCCCAAATCCCATCTTCTCCAGACCTCACCCCCCCCAAATCTCCGGGAATTTCACAACCCAGTGTTGGCAACCCTCATTAGACCTCCCAGGAGGGAGACACTCCCCCCCCCCCAATAATAACAGGTTTCATTGTCAAACTTCTCTTACAGTTAGGACATTTCTCTTCATGTGTAGCAGCCCTTGGAATCTGAGCCCATGAGATCTACTTAGATTTGGTGTTGGAGTCTGAGAAGGGTGGAATTTGGGAAGGAACTTCAGTGGGGTGTACAATGCCATAGAATCCGTAAGAACAGTCCAGCACTCTGTGTCACACAGTGGCCAAAACCCAGGGGCCATCAGGAGGTCCACCGGTGGGGCCAGAACTCCAGAAGCCCTTCCACTGCTGCCCCCCCCCCCAAGCACCAAGAATACAGAGCATCACTTGCCCCCGACATAAGAACCTAAGAGAAGCCATGTTGGATCAGGCCAAGGGCCCATCCGGTCCAGCACTCTGTGTCACACAGGGGCCAAAACCCAGGGGCCATCAGGAGGTCCACCACTGGGGCCAGAACTCCAGAAGCCCTCCCACTGTCACCCCTCCCCCTCCAAGTACCAAGAAGACAGGGCATCACTGCCCCAGACATAAGAACATAAGAGAAGCCATGTTGGACCAGGACAGCGGCCCCTCCAGTCCCACACTCTGTGTCACACAGTGACCAAAACCCAGGGGCCATCGGGAGGTCCACCGGTGGGGGTCAGAACTCCAGAAGCCCTCCCACTCTTGCCCCCAAAAGCACCAAGAAGACAGAGCATCAGTGCCCCGGACAGATGTTCCATGTATACCCTGTGGCTAATAGCCACTAAGAACATAAGAGAAGCCAACGTGGGATCCGGCCAATGGCCAATCCAGTCCAACACTCTGTGTCACACAGTGGCCAAAAACACCAGGTGCCCTCAGGAGGTCTACTGGTGGGGCCAGAACTCCAGAAGCCCTCCCACTATGCCCCCCCCCCAAGCACCAAGTAGACAGAGCATCACTTGCCCCCAACCGAGAGCTCCTATCTATACCTTGCAGCTAATAGCCACTGATGGACCTCTGCTCCAGATGTTTATCCAGTCCCCCCTTGAAGCCCTCCATGCTTGTAGCTGCCACCACCTCCTGCGGCAGTGAATTCCACGTGCTAATCACTCTTTGGGGGAAGAAGGACTTCCTTTTATCTGTTCTAACCCGACTGCTCATTAATTCCATGGAGTGTCCCCGAGTTCTTGTCTTGTGGGAAAGGGAGTAAAGTACCTCTTTCTCCACCTTCTCTATCCTGTGCCTAATTTTGTACACCAGTGTGGCATAGCGGTCAAGAGTGCCAGATGGCAGTCTGGGAGACCCAGGTGACCTTGGGCCTGTCCCACGTTCTCAGCCTGGTCTACCTCGCAAGGGTGTTGTGAGTTTAAATCGGAGGAGAACGCTGCAAGCCATAAATGAAGTAAATAAATAGAAAGCACAAATAATATTTGAAAGGGACCCTCCCTTCACAACTAGCAATCTGTAAAACTTTGCCTCTGCGTGAAAGACATCCTTCGGGCCGCTATCGCCCCTTCTGTCTCTGCTTGCAGCCTTTTTTGGCGTTTGCGTCAGGCCTCCAGGGTCCATGCAAGGGAGCAGCCAGCTTTTATTTCCTTGTCATTGTTCCCCCTGCTGAATGTGAGGAGCACAGCTCAGCTCCGGGGAAGTCGTCACAGCTGGGGTGGCACACTGGGTGTTCCTCGGAGATCGCCGTGCGCCCTGGCGCTGAGTCACGGGTCTGTTCCACAAGGGCAGCGTTGTGCCTGCCGGAGAGAGAGGTGCTGAGCGTGAAAGCTTGACGGGTTTGGAGAGTGACAGGCCTCTTTTTAAAGGGCAGGGTGGGGACGGGAGTCAGCCGCTTGCCTCCGAATGACCCCGGGGGCACACCCTGCTTCGATTCAGTCAGCCGCTGGGGATCTAGCCCTCTCCGGGGCCGCTCCCGTAGGGCTGGGTTCTGAAGGGCAAACAGGATGCCGCAGGTGCACCCACTGTTGGTGTGCACACGACGGCCGCATTCCCAGATCAACTGGAGGAGGGCGAATGGGTTTAGTGGGACCGCCCTAGAAGGTCATCCAGACGTGGCTTCTGCTGCAGAAGGCAGCCGCTTTATCGGTTTCAGAACAGTCACCCTGGTACCGGAGTTGCTTTGGGGTTCTGTTCAAGGTGCTGTTTGTTACCTTTGAAGCCCTTCGTGAACCAGGCCCCACATATTGAGAGCCAGCCTGCTGCAGTGCTTAGAGTGTCGGATTCGGATCTGGGGAGACCCAGGCTCGAACCCGGCTCTGCCCTGAAAGCTGGCTGGGTGAGCCTGGGTCAGTCACACACCTTCAGCCTCGCCTACCTCCCGGGGATGTTGTGAGGATAATAAAGGAGGAGAGGAGAAGGGCATGATGAGCCACTTTGGGACCTCACTGGGGAGAAGGATATGGATAACGGAAAAAGAAGAAGAGGAGGAGGAGGCGGAGGAAGAGGAGATTGGATTTCTACCCCGCCCTTCACTACCCAAAGGAGTCTCAGAGTGGCTTACAATCTCCTTTCCCTTCCTCTCCCTGCAACAGACACCCTGGGAGGTAGGTGGGGCTGAGAGAGCTCTCTCAAGGACTGCCCTTGAGAGAACAGCTCCGAGAGAACTGACCCAAGGTCACAACGGCAGCCGGTTCTCTCAGATTGGAGTCTGCGCTTCTAACCACTACACCAAACGGGCTCTCAAATCAATAATCCGAGGGCCGGCCGCTCCTGACGCCAGCAGCAATCTGTTCCAACCATCCCACCCTCAGGGGCAAGTCCATCTGGCTTTTTCCGCAGCTGCCCTCCTGCCCTGGAACAGCCTCCCTGCATTTACATGCTATTCTTTTAGCTTACCGAAAAGTCCATAAATTAGGGTTGGGAAATACCTGGAGATTTAGCGGATGTAAATGTTTTTTTCAATCATTTTAAAACATTTTTAAAGGCATGCACCCCTTTAAGCAAAGTGGGGGTGCTGTAGTTGACTAAGTCCCACACTGAGCAAGGGGGTTGGAGTAGGTGACCTCTAGGATCCCTTCTAACTCTGTGTCAAGAAACTGGTCTTCTTTAAAGAGAGTTTTTCTGCCCAAGTGTCAGCTTTCTTGATCATAGGAGTCATCCCCCCCCCCACCTGCTGGCTAGTTCTCCGAATTGTTGCTTCGGCTGGCAGAAGTGATTAACTTGCAGCAGCTGAGAACTGTCCTCTAAAGTGGCTGACAGCTTGCAATTTAGAGATCTGTCCTGGAAACAGCTTTCTATTGGCTAAATGGCTTTTCTTCTTTCTGCACTGAGAACTTCAGCCCCTCCAGAAAAAGATTTGCCCCACAAGTCACAAAATCCTGGCTACAGACCTGGACGGGATGGACATCAGTGGAATATAATATACTATCCAAAGTGGCCATTTTCTCCAGGGGAACTGATCACCTGGAGATCAGTCGCAATCCCTGGAGGCTGGCAACCGTGCCGTAAACCGTGGCTGCTGCAGAGAGATACGTATGCCAAGTTCTTTCTGTCTATTCACTTTTATCTTTCCACCCCACTGCTATCACTGCTTTACCGGCTAATATCACCGCTTTCAATAAATCTTGATTCTTTTTCTCTATTGTCCCATTACCTAAACTACTCATCGTCATCAGTTCAAAATCTATATTCAACTCTACCTGGAACAACTCATTTATTACTTTTAATATATTTTTCCAAAATTCTTTAACTTCCAGGCATTCCCACCACATGTGGAAATACCAGCCTTGCACACTTTTACAATGCCAGCAGTTTGGTCCTGAGAACGTATTAGCTAAGGTGGCTGGAGTTCTATACCATTTAGTAAAAAAAAATTAATTCCATTTCCCTAAACTTATGTATTTTTATTCCCTTAATTCCATCCCTTAATTTTTTTACTTTTTGTTCTGTTGATTTAGTTTCTGCACCCCACTTCCCTTGAAGATGACCTGTTAATCCTTCTTTATCTGAGGTCATTTTTTTATATATTATTCCTGCTATTCCTCTTTTAGTTTTGTTCATTAATCTATATATTTCTTCCATCGGTTCTTCTATATCCATATTGTTATTTTCAATTATCTTTTTAATTTTTGTATATAAGCCTGCAACTTTTAACCAATATTTTATGCCTACTTCCTCTTCTAGAACTTGAAGTGGTTTTAAAGCGTTCGCAGACAGTAAGTCCTGTATTCTACTAGATCCTTTTTGTTTAAGTAGTTCCCACCATCTGTGGTCTATATCTTCCTCTTCCAGCGTTTCTAGTGGGGCCCATTTTGATGTTCGTTTTAACCATTTTGATTGCCATTTCCTCCAGACTACTAATGTGCTTTCCCTAGGTCCTGTATCTAATTTAAGATCTTTAACCTGTTTATTTGTGAAAATACCAAATCTACCCGCTCCTTTATTTACTTCGTTTTCAAACCTAACCCATTTTTGGTTTCCTTCTTGTTCTATTTCTAATAATGCTTTTAGCTGAAAGGCTTCATAGTAAGCTATTATTTCCATATCTCCGGTACCTTGTATTACGTTTTATGGCACGCATCTGTGTCAGTGACTTCTATGTCAGATCCGGCCCTCGTAACAGATGAGTCCGTCACCTCTGCTGTAGGCCATCCCCGAGCCCTTTGGGAGAAGGGCACGGCAGAAATGTACTCAGGAGATATACAGACGGCACCCCAAATCACCGGCGTAAACTACGGGGGGGGCTCGAGGGCTCAAGCCACCCCCGAAATTTCCGGGGGGGGACTGAGCCCCTCCCCCGGAAAACGTCACGCCTGCCGCCGGTGCCTTGCCGCCGCGCCTCCCGGGCCCTTCCGAGGCTCACCAGCTGGTGCCTCTCCCCCCCTCCAACGGCCTGGCCATTCCTCCCTCCTTATCTCTCCCTCTTCCTCTTTTAGGGGTGAGGGAGGGAGTGGCCATGGCGGAGGGGGAGGGAAAGGCACCAGCAGCACTGGCTGGTGAGCCTCGGAAGGGCCGGGGAGGTGCGGCGGCTGGTGGTAGGTTTTCGGGGGGGGGGGCGGAAACATTGCCCCAGCAAGCGAGCGCTCAAAGCGCGCGCGCTAAAGAGTCCCCCCCGGACTTCAGAAAACTCTACGCCCCTGCCCCAAATCCCTCGCCTTTTAACCAGGGGCAGCCCCACTTTGGTAACATGGGCTTTTATCTTGTCAGCTTCCTGTTTCTGTGGTGTGGTGTTTCTGTGGTGTGGTGAGAATTAACCTCGAAACACAAATGCCACCCTGTCGGGCTGCCTAACTGTATTTTTGAGAAAAATTTCCGCACGGCCCAGGTGTGGCCAGGCCCTTGACATCTGCCCTGTCACTTCAGATGAAGGGCTTAGATCCAGAAGGGCCACACCCTGCCAATTGCAGTGAAAAGCCGCACCGCACCGGCTGAGCTTTCAGCCCTACACGCTGGGGAGGAGAGAGCGGTAGGTACCATGCTTGGAAAAGAGGCTCTTTTTCTGTGCGTTTCCCCCCCCCCCCCCCCCCATCCTATGGGGCCAACTCTGCTTCTCATTCTCAGAGCCGCATCTTAAATTGCAGGCGCCGACCCACGGCCTCTCTCTTTCGGCTTCTTTCTCGGAGGGCTGTTTAAATCCAGCCGATGGGCTCTAAGCCAGGACAGATTTGGCTGAAAAAATCTGTTAATCTTTAAAGTGCAAAAGGCTCATTTGGCCAGAAAAACAAGGCTAAGACTGCGCCGCAATATATGTTATAAGTTTTGCTTTTTTTATTAGATCAGGATGTACAAAACAGCAAGAGTCCCGCAGCACCTTAAAGACGGGCAAAATCTGTGGCAGGGTAGGAGCTTTCGAGAGCAACCACTCCCTCCTTCAGATATCTGCTTCACGGAAGCTCTTACCCTGCCACAAATTTTGCCCGTCTTTAAGGTGCTACCGGGCTCTTACTCTTTTCTATTTTGATTAAGAACCGATTGCTAGCATGAAGGTCTTAAGAAGTGGATGCTTAGAGAATTCTCTAAGACAACTGCTGTTTCCTGAGAATTTCTTTTCTGCATGACTTCCAATTCCTTTTTTCATGGAATTCACTGCCACAGGAGGTGGCAGCAGCTACCGGCTTGGACAGCTTCAAAAGGGAATTGGATAAACAGATGGAGCAGAGGTCCATCAGTGGCTATGAGCCACAAGGTACAGATAGGAAGTCTCAGTCTGGGGCAAGCGATGCTCTGTATTCTTGGTGCTTGACGGGGGAGGGCTTCTAGTGTCCTGGCCCCACTGGTGGACCTCCTGAGGGCACCCGGTATTTTTGGCCACTGCATGACACAGAGTGTGGGACTAGATGGGCCACTGGCCTGATCCAGCATGGCTTCTCTTATGTGCTTAAGTCTGACAGTGGTGTGGTGTTTGTGTCCTCTAGCTAGGATTGACAGGTCTCCCCTGGACACCAGCAGGGGCTGTGGGGGTAGGGTTGGCCAGATCCAAATTGGGAAACTCCTGGAGATTCGGGAATGGAGCTACGAAGGACAGGGACCTCAGTGAGGTAAAATACCATAGAGTCCACCCTTGAAGAAAAAGAAGAAGAAGAGGAGATTGGATTTATACCTCGCCCTTCACTACCCAAAGGAGTCTCAGAGCGGCTTACAAACTCCTTCCCCTTCCCCTCCCCGAAACAGACATCCTGTGAGGTAGGTGGGGCTGAGAGAGTTCTGACAGAAACTGCTCTTTTTCAAGAACAGCTGTGCCAGAACTACAGGCTTGCCCAAGGTCATCCAGCAGGTGCAAGTGGAGGAGCGGGGAATGAAGATTAGAGTTCTCCCAGATTAGAGTCTGTGCACTTAACCACGACACCAAAGCATCCATTTTCTGCAGGTGAATTGTTCTCTGTCGTCTGGAGATGAGCTGTAATTCCAGGGGGATCCCCAGGTCCCACCTGGAGGCTGGCATCCTTACCTCTAAATGCATTTCTTGCTCTTTTAAGGACCAGGGAAGCTTTTTAGAAATTATGACCAGAAATCAATTTGATTCTGTCCTTTGTTTTCTTTTTTTCTGGAGTGCCTGGGTCCAGTCATGGGACGGGGTCTGTTTGGAATGATGTCCCTGTCTTCCAAAATCCTCCACTGCTTGCTTCTCGTTGGTAAGTACAGTTATTATCGGATGCGACCCAAATTTGTCTATTGCAAAGTTCTGCAGAGAATTTGGAAGCGAGTTGGCTGCTAGGCAGTGGAGCAGTGGCCATTGGAGTGCTTGGAGTCCCCGGCGGCTAGAAGAAAACCAGCTGTATATCCCCCAAAGAGTTTCCAGAATCAAACAAGGGCCTCGGTTGAACATACAGCTACATTCTGTCCGGGCAGCTTGCAGTGAGATAGTTCCACAGTCCTTGAAGCGCCATAGTTCACGGAGAGGTTAGGAAAAATCCTGACACCCAAGAAACATATAAAGAGACCAATCTGGCAAGCGCCAAAGAGCAAGCAGCCACCTGTTCAGCTGAGGGTATCTGCCAAGCAGGGGAATTCAGATTCCTGAATTCTGTGCAAACACTGCAGATAAACACCCCAGAGAGGGCAGTGAGGACAGCAGAACAAAGTTCGAGTCCAGTGGGCACCTTTAAGACCAACAAAGATTTCTCCAGGGTATGAGCTTCCATGTGCTCGCACACTTCCTCGGGTACATCGAAATGGAAGTTACCAGTCCATACATATGGGTAGAGGTTGAACAACAAATTAGCATACAACATAATGAAGATGTTTTAACCGATGCAAACAGGAATAACAAGCTAAGATTATAGAGTCGCCATTTGTTTGGATTTAATTCCAGGGGAGAAACAGTGAAGCAAATAAATGTGTCAAAATTGGAGATAGATGTGTAAATGTATCCTTTGTAATGGTGGAGTGCTAAGAGTAATTAACTGAGATGTGGTAGTTACAGCAATAAGACAGTCATTGTTGGCTATAGTTTAAAATCCTTTGAGCCACGAACTGGGTGGTCTGTCTAGCCAAAAAACCCTCCTTTGTTTCTTAAATGAAAGTTTCCTAACGCAGAAAACTAGCAGAGCTGGAAACTAATCTCTTCTCCTCTCTGAGCTCCAGTTGTGGCGACAGAAGGCACTCTGCACATGCACTTTAAACCATTCCGCATAGCCGTAGCACACCATTCCAAACACTCTCCCCAAAGACTAGAACTTGAGAGGATCCAATGAAGTTGATGGGCAGGAGGTTCAGCACAGGCAAAAGGAAATACTACTTTACACAGAGAGTGATTAAAATGTGGAATTCGCTGCCAGAGGATGTAGTGATGGCCACTGGAATAAATAGCTTTCCAAGGGGATTTTATAGATTCATGGAAGACAAGTCTATCAGTGGCTGCTAGCCATGGTGGCTGAGGGGAAACTCCACATTCAGAGGCAGTCAACCTCTGAATCCTGGAGCCCGGAAGCAACATCAGGGGAAGGCCTCGGCCTCTCTGCCCTGTTTGTTGGCCCTCAAGAGGAACTGGCTGGCCACCGTGTGAGACAGGATGCTGGACTAGATGGACCACTAGTCTGATCCAGCAGGGCTCTTCTAGTGTTCCTATCAGGTGAAGGCCTCAGCCTCTCTGCCCTGTTGTTGGCTCCCCAGAGGAACTGGCTGGCCCCTGTGTGAGACGGGATGGTGGACTAGATGGACCCTCACTGGTCTGACCAGCAGGGCTCTTCTGATGTCCTTAAGTACTTCTGAGAACCAGAAATTGCCAAGCCGAGGAACATGGAGAGCTCCTGCTGCTATCTTCGGGGCACTGCAGAGATAAATATTTCTTGTTCTTTTTTTTTCTGAAATCTTAACAGAAAATAATTTGTCTTCCAGGCTGGGCAACGTCCATCGCTGAGTCCAAGAAGACAATTCTGGTGAGCAGTACTTTCGTCAAGGAATATTTGTTGAGTTTCCCCTTTTCACCCTCACACCCCCCCCCCCCACAATGAAACAAGGAGGGAAGGAGCTGTGGCTCAGTGACAGAGTCTCTGCTTGGCATGCAGAAGGTCTCAGGTTCAATCCCCAGCATCTCTGGTTAAAAAGGACCAGGCAGGATATGATGGGAAAGACCTCTGCCTGAGACCCTAGGAGAGCTGTCAAGAGGGGCCGTGGCTCAGTGGCAGAGCCTCTGCTTGGCATGCAGGAGATCCCAGCTTCAATCCCCGGCAGCATCTCAAGTTAAAAAGGACCAGGCAGGAGGGGATGGGAAAGACCTCGGCCTGAGACCCTGGAGAGCTGTAAAGAGCGGCTGTGGCTCAGGGGAAGAGCCTCTTCTTGGCACACAGAAAGTCCCAGGTTCAATCCCCGGCATCTCCAGTTAAAAGGACCAGGCAAGAGGTGATGGGAAAGAGGTCTGAGTCAAATTGCAGCTTTTATCGCTGGGTTTTAGCAAGTTTTGCCATGTCAGTTCCATACTATGGCTTTCTCCTCCCAGTTTTATGGTCTCCTGTCTGTGTTGTGGTTCTATCCATTTATCTAATGTACCCAGCTTGGCACAAATTGTACTTGGGTGTTAATTCGCCCACTGATATTGACCCCTCGTCTCTCTCTCTTTCTCTCTCTCCCCTCCCAGTGTACCAGCGGCTCCGGCAACGGTAGGTCCCTTCCCCATCTCTAACGCTTGCAAATCAAGGAGGATGGCCAAGTGCAGCCTGGGAAATTCCGGGAGGCGGGTCCTACGGAGGAGAGAATCCGGGGAGAGATTTCACCTAGAATCTATGGTTTACCATAGAGTTCAACCTCCAAAGCTACCCTTTTCTCCAGGGGATACAAACCTTTGTAATTTGGAGATCTATTTTAATTCTGGGGGAACGCCGAGCCCCACTTGGAAGATGGCCACCCTGCAATGAAATCTCTCCCAGATTGGTTTCTTCCCCATTCCTTTGGTTCGGGGATTTTTGAGCCGCAATACAGGTCCTTGGCAGTCTGGATAGCCCAGACTACCCTGAGTTCAAAGCTTAGCAGGGTCGGCCCTGGTTAGTGCTTTGGTGGGAGACCACCAAAGAAGTCCAGGGTCGCAACGCAGAGGCAGGAAAATGGCCAACTGCCTCTGTTTGTCTCTTGCCCTGACCTGGATGGCCCAGGCTAGCTTGAGCATGAAGCAAAGTCCTGGTTCGTGGTTGGATGTTGGCTCGCCGGGTCCCCTATGCCCACCCAGCAGGGGTGAGGGGGCAGGGTTGCCAGATCCAGGCTGGGAAACTCCTGGATATTTGGGGATGGAATCAAGAACCAAAAAGGTTCGTTGCGAACCAATGTAGGGCCAGTTACTAAAAACTATATGTGTAACCTAAATGTTATCAAAAACGCATGTGTTTATTATCAAATGGTTAAAAACATTTATGGGCCCAACTGTAGCCTCGTTACAGCATAAAAATACAACGTCTACAGTTTGCTGTCGCGGTTAGGAGCACGGACTCTGACCTGGGAGAACCAGGTTTGATTCCCCAGTCCTCCACGTGCGGCTGCTAGTGTGACCTTGGGTGAGTCACAAGTTCTCTCAGAGCTGTGCTCCCAGGAGCAGTCCTTGAAAAAGTTCTCTCAGCCCCACCTCCCTCCCAGGGTGTCTGTTGTGGGAAGGGGAAGGGGAAGGAGATTGTAAGCCGCTCTGAGACTCCCTCGGGTAGTGAAGGGTGGGGTATAAATCCAATCTCCTCCTCCTCCTCCTCTTCTTCCACCACTTCCTGCAACCGCTGCATTCTTTGGTACCACCCCCTGAATTGTGCCCTGGGGGGGGGGCTGCAGTGAGGGTTGGGGAAGAAGCTAAAACAGTCCTTCTCGCCATCCGTGAGCAGCAGTGCCCACCCTGAGTGGAGCAGCAGGCACATCTAATTTGAGTCCTAAAATCCTATTTTGCCTCCCCTGCACCAATACTGTCGTAATGCCTTTCTCCTTCCTTTATAGAGGCTGCTGCGTGCGGCACTGTGATCAGGTATGTGGTTTAACACCATTTGCCAACTGACAAAAATGTTCTGCTACATGATGGCTGGGCCACCCCCCCCCCACCCCCCACCCCCCCCCCCCACACACACACACCAGGGCGTTTTTGGTCACGGCCCCGACCTGTTGGAACGCTCTGCCAAATGACACCAGGGCCCTATGGGTCTTATGCAATTCCACAGGGATTGTAAGGCAGAGATGTTCCACCAGGCTTTAGGTTGAGGACAGCAACAGTTTTCTTCATCAGCTGGCCCCCTTCTTTCCCTTCCCTCCCCCCCCTCTGTATTCCTTGCTTCAAGTTCCCTCTCCCCTTGCCTAGAAAATGGGCACGTCGTCCAGAACTGGGATAGAAAAATTTATAGGACACCATCTTGGATCTTTTCATTCTGGTTCTCTTCGCTTGTATCAAACTGTATATTGAATTTTACTGTTTTGTCATTTTTATGGCATTATGCCGAGTGCAGGGGGTTGGACTAGATGACCTGCAAGGTCCCTTCCAACTCTAACGTTCTATGAAATACTTCTGTGCTCTCTTGTACATTGCCTGGAGCCTGGCATAAGCTTGAGAGAGGGTGATTAACAAATCGAATAAATAACAACCACCACCACCACCCTTCATCGGTTCATCGCACATCTATCTACTACTTCTTTATCCTACTCATCCCGCAGAGCGCTCAGCATGCCCTCCATTGTATTCCCACAACACCCCTGTGAGGTAGATCAGGCAGAGAGAGATTATAGTCAGTTGAACATCAGCTTTTAAAGAAACTTTTCCCTCATTGAGTCACGGTTAAAGAGGATCCTGTTTGCCAAGCAGGCGTTCGGAGTGGCTCGCATTCGTAACAACACGCACGACCGCAGCTGAAAGCACAACAGCTTTCAGCAAACGCTACGGCCAAAATGCGATTCCTTGTGCTAAGGCTTCCCCCCTCTGACCCCTTCCCCAGCCTTCCGGACCATCTTGTTTGCAACCTCGAACCCGAAGCTGTGAGCCCACTCGGCCAAAACGATGCACTGACCCTGGCCGAGAGGATCAGCGAGAACTGCGTGATAACCCACAGGAAGTGCCTGAAGACTGGGGAGAAGAAGATGCTCCCTTTCCAGGTGAGCCACACAGGTGGACTTGGGGTTGGGTTATTGTGATTCTGTGTGCAAGAGGATCTGGGAGGGAAAGGGTTAAGAGAATTCTCTCACTCGGAGAACACTCAGCAGTTGACTCCAACCCTCTCATGGGCTAAGTTAGATGCTGAGCCTCTTTGGGCCTTGCTTGCCTTCTGTTTCATCTTATATAGGACCTCTCTCCTTCTCTCTTTTTTACTTGGGTTGTAGCTGTAGCAAGTTAACCTTTTTGATGTCAATCTGTTCACAGCAAATTAAATGTACCTATATGAACATGTCATGTCAGATGTGTTTCTATTTTTGTAAGTAAAATTTCTTTTTCTTGTTCCCCTTTGTAATTCATTTGAACAGCATTTTCCTCTTAACTGGGAAACGTGGAGGACTGGGGATACTGTGTGAAGCTTCTGTACTTCCAAGACAAATGATTTTTCTTTTTACATTTGACCCGATACTTGGGACTCTCCAAATAGAGTTGCCAGCAGTGTTCCCTCTAAGCTGAGTTAGTGTGAGTTTTTTTAAGCCTCCAGCTCACACATTTCTGTCTTAGCTCAGGAAGGATGGCTCCAGAGCAAACTAATTTATACAGTAGCCAAATCACTTACTTACAGCTTTAATGCCAGTAGCTCACAAAGTAGAGTTTTTGCTCACATTGCATTGGTGCTAGCCCCCAGCCAGGGCCTGGAGATCTCCTGATATCACAATGGATCTCCCGATGACAAAGATCAGTTCCCCTGCAGAACCCTCCTTCCCGAGCAGAGACAAAAATGTGTGAGCCAGAGGCTAAAAAACTGGGAGCTAGTTCACACTAACTTAGCTTAGAGGGAACACTGCTCCAGGCCCCAGCTGGAGACTGGCAACCCGAGAGTCACAGGCGGGCATCCCAGATGGCAGCCAGCCACTGTCCCCCCCACCCGATTCAGAAGGCTCTCTAATTGTTTGGGGGGTTTTCATTTCTCTCTTTCACCAGGTTGCTGTTGCACTGATCAGCAAATTCCACGAATTCTCTCCCGAAATCCTGACCTCCCTCGGCCAGGTGGCTGTGGGGCTCTCGGTGACCCAGATCGAGTCCAGGATCCGCAACGAGGACCTCTTGGCTTCCCTGCCTCCCCTGAGCAAAGTTCGGGGCTGGAACGCACAGCAGGCGGGAGCCGTTTTGAGCAAGCTGTTCCACTCCGGATACCAGGTGAAAAAAGCCTTCTGCCCCTTCTTTAGAAGGCAACACAGACAGACAGACTAGGAGAGACAGAGACCTAGCGTCACCTGCGCAGTTCGTGGTTCAGCCCAAAAAGGGTTCCTCGGGTCCAGAATTGCCGGAAGCGGTGCGCACCCTGTGGACTCCGTGCCAGCCGCTGTACCCAAATCATGCCCTCGGCCAGGAAACGTCAAAAGAGTACCGATTGCTTTAGCCTGCAAAAAAATGAAATCAATTAATGCAAATTACCTAAGAATCTGGAACGATTTCTTTAAATCACTTCCCATGTCAAAAAAAGCAGTGGTGGAAAGAGTTCTCACCAAGTTGCAGCCGACTTAAGGTGACCCAATTGGGTTTTCAAAGCAAGAGGAAAACAGAGATGGTTGGCCATCACCTGCCTCTGCATAGCACCCCTAGACTTCCGCGGTGGTCTCCCATTCAAGGGCTAACCAAGGACAGCCCTGCTTAACTTCCAAGATCTGATGAAAGATTGGTAGGGTTGCCCAACCTCAATTGACCTTCTCAGGCCTATTTCCGGTTTCAGGCCTACTTTGGGCCTACTTCCAGTTTCAGGACTACTTTGGGCCTACTTTGGGCCTACTTCTGGTTTCAGGCTAGGGTTGCCAGGTCTGGGTTGGAAAATACCTGGAGACTTTGGGGTGGATCCGGGAGACGGCGGGCTTTGGGGAGGGGGCCCCAGCATGGTACAATTTCATAGAGTCCACCCTTCAAAGCAGCCATTTTCCCCAGGGGAGCTGATTTCTGTCATCTGGAGATCAGTTGTAAATGTGGGAGATCTCCAGGCCCCACCTGGAGGCTGGCAAACCTATTTCAGGCCTACTCGGAGTTTCGGGCCTACTTTGGGCCTACTTCCACTTTCAGGCCTACTTCTGGTTGGGAGGGATACTTTGGTTTTGGGGGCATAGCTATGGTTTGAAGCCTAAATTTACCATTAGGATTGCCAGCTTCCAGGTTGGGCGTGGGGATCTCCTGCTTTTACAACTGATCGTTAGCTGACAGAAATCAGCTCCCCTGGAGAAAATGGCTCCTTTGAAGGGTGGAGTCGGACTCTATAGCATCGGACCATGTGGAGACCCCTCCCCTCCCCAAACCCCGCCCTCTCCTGGCTCCATCTCCAAAGCCTCCAGGTATTTTCCAACCCAGACCTGGCAACCCTATACCATAGAGGTTTGCCCAAAAACCCAGAGCATCAGCCTCAACCGGACATAGGCCCAAAGCTGGAAGCAGGCCTGAAACTGAAAGTAGGCCCAAAAATGTCCAACATCACTTCTGGCTTCCCGGAAGGACGCCAGGAGACCCCCAATAGCCAGGTAAATCGACCTGGCAACCCTAGAAATTGGGTTCACCTAGTTCATCCAGGTCAGGGTGTCAAAAAAAAATTTTTTTTTGGAAGGATGCCATGCTTTATTTATTTTTTTTGAAATGTTTATTTTGTTTTAACGGTCCAAAAAAGCAAATATACAAACAAGCACAGCAATATGCGAGCATAGAGCATCATCATTAAGCTAATTTCAAGTACCAACCATCTATGAAGACAACTTCATGTGATTTGAAACAATTCTTAACTTATCACATATTCTACAGTTCAAGATTAGGCTCTAACTTTTTTAATTTAAATGATGCGGTAACTCATACAGTGTTTTTAAACCTATTGATGAGATTTTAAACCTGAGTCTGCCATTGGTTGATTATTACCCATAAATAAAAGTTTTAAATTTAGCACCCATAACGTGTTCCCAGTCAAACTGGTCGAAATCAACATTTGTTAGTACTGGGTACCGTTGGTCAATGGGATTTAGCAGCTCCCTTTCATTGTCATTACTTCTTGCAAAAACAGGTAGTTTTTCTAAAAGAAAAAAATCCCAAACTTTATTCACCCATTGTGTCATGGTAGGGAACATTTTTGTTTTTCCAATTCTGCGCTATGACAACTTTAGCGGCAGTGAGTAAGAGATTTATCAATTCCCCTCTTGGCTACAGAAGGGGGTCAAAAAATAGTAGCTGCGTGCAAAAAGAGGGTTTAGATCAGGGGTGGCCAACCTTGCTTAACATAAGAGCCACACAGAATAAATGGAAGAGCCACATAGAGATGTCTGAGAGCCGCAAGACAGGAACAAATATCACACACACATTTTTATTTTTAAAAATATGCAAATTTGCTTTTTATTAACGTTAAATGGGACTGCCAAAAATAAAAACAAACGAGGAAAACCGGTTATTGATAATGATATTACTTGTTTGCTAATGATATTGAGAGAGAGAGAGAGAGAGAAAAAGAGAGAGATGGAAAGAAAGAATTAAAGAAGTGGAAAGAAAGAGAGAGAGAGAAACTAGGAAAGCAAATAGATGGGAGGGAGGAGGGAAGGAAGGAAGGAAGGAAGGGAGAAAGAGAGAAAAAGCATGCCTCCCCTTTGCTTCCCCAGCCGCCCTGCCATGAGCCGCACAATATGTGTGAAAGAGCGTGTATTTAACTTACTGGCGGGGGGGGAAGCTCCGCTGGCCGGGCGGCGTCACCGGAAGTGACATCAGCATGTTGGGGGCGTTGCCAGAGCATCGCCCTGGCAACACCCCCAACGTGATGGCGTCACTTCCGGGTGACGTCATTATGTTAGGGAGGTCGTCCCCAGGTTGGACGACCTCGGGGGTGGGGTTTCCCCCGCCGGTCGAATGTTGGCCGGCGGATCGGGAACCCCTGCAGCGGGGGATCCCCCGCCCCCCGGGCTGACTTGGCAGCCCTAATTAGGGTTGATATTGGGGTTACCAGCTCAGGGTTGGGAAATACCAGGAGATTTTGGGGGTGGAGCCTGGGGAGAAGTGGTTTGGGGAGGACAGGGACCTCAGTAGGGTACAATGTCATAGAGTCCACAATCCAAAGCAGCCATTTTCTCCAGGGGAACTGATCTCTGTCCTCCGGAAATCAACTGTAATAGTTGGAGATCTCCAGGCCCCACCTGGAGGCTGGCAACCTTACCTGACATTCCCCTGATAATTTCCTGTTTGCAGATTGAAGATGGAAGGAGTCTAGCAGTTCTTGGGAGCTTGGTGGCTGGCTTGGATGTTGACCGCCTGCAAGGGGTGCCCCCCGACATGGTCTTGGAGGCACTCAGAGTCCCCGGATTTGCCACACAACTGGAGAACCTGTCACCCTCTCAGAAAACAGTGTTTGTAGATAAGGTGAGTCCTCCTTGGTCGAGCTTAGAAACGCGAGTCCCCACAGAAAGGGCTGTGGCTCAGTGGGGAAAAACTCAGCTTTGTATACAGAAGATCCCAGGTTCAGTCCCCAGCATTTCCAGTGAAAAGGACCAGGCAGGAGGTGATGGGAAATGTCTCAGACCACTACCTGAGACCCTGGAGAGCTGTCAAGAGGGGCTGTGGCTCAGTGGCAGAGCATCTGCTTGTATTGCAAAAGGTTCCAGGTTCAGTCCCCGGCATCTCTAGTTAGATAAGACCAGGCAGGAGGGGATGGGAAAGACCTCCGTCTGAGACCCTGGAGAGCTGTCAAGAGGGGCTGTGGCTCAGTGGCAGAGCCTCTGCTTGGCAGGCAGCAGGTCCCAGGTTCAATCCCCGGCAGCATCTCCAGTTAAAAAGGACCAGGCAGGAGGTGATGGGAAAGACCTCCACCTGTGACCCTGGAGAGCTGTGAAGAAGGGCTGTGGCTCAGTGGCAAAGCCTCTGCTTGGTAAGCAGAAGGTCCCAGGTTCAATCCCCGGCAGCATCTCCATTAAAAAGGACCAGGCAGGAGGTGATGTGAAGTCCCCAAAGTACTGTGTTGGGGACCACTGGGTTACAGGGTTGTCTCCCAATGCTCCCTCTAAGCTGCGGAGTCTTGTGAGCAAAAATTCTGCTTTCTGAGCTACTGGTATTAAAGTTGTGAGTGAGCAATTTGGCTACGGCAGAAATCAGTTTGCTCCGGAGCCATCCTTCCTGAGCTGAGGCAAAAATGTGTGAGCCGGAGGCTAAAAAACTGTGAGCTGGCTCACACTGACTCAGCTTCGAGGGAACACTGCCCCCATGTACTGCTTGTGGGGTGTGCAAATAAGGAAGGTCACAGGGGTGGAAGCGTTTATATGCCCCTAGGCCCAGAGGGCACCCCTCCCATGGCCGATAATGTTATTTGGAACAGAGAACCTTATAGAAAGGTTAAACTGCTTCCTCCTGTGATGTCGGGCAAATGTAAGAGCGAAGGAGCGTCACACGCCGGCCACAGTTCTCCCAGCTCTTGAGATTCAAAAGATAAATCCCAGCTATGGCAACTCCCCAAATAACACTGAAGTCCTTTTTAAGCCAAGCAGGGGTAAGGCTAAACTGACAGATGTATGGACAGCTCCAGTCCACTGAACACCAACTGCCGTAATCTGGCAACATCTGCCGGCGTTCGGGAAACAATACCAGCTCAACCTCTCAAACTTGCCGGGACAGTTCCCACGGCCCCAGAGAGAGAGAGAGACAGAGGACGGAATATAGCCAGTCTTCATTCTGGCGCATGCCGACCTCCCCCCCCCCCCCCCCCCAGTCCCTGCCCATTGATATAAAGGTTTCCCTTGCTCGAAAGCTAGTCAAATCCGACTCTAGGGGGCTGTGCTCATCTCCGTTTCCCTGGAGAGTCACCAGCAGACTGAACGTAAGAGAAGCCAGTGTTGGATCAGGCCAATGGCCCACCCAGTCCAACACTCTGTCACGCAGTGGCCAAAAACACCAGGTGC
Organism: Lepidodactylus listeri; assembly: GCA_029233225.1. Lineage (NCBI taxonomy): Eukaryota > Metazoa > Chordata > Lepidosauria > Squamata > Gekkonidae > Lepidodactylus > Lepidodactylus listeri. The sequence continues at coordinate 4,402,475 of JARCFY010000022.1, forward strand.
CCTCAGGAGGTCCAGCAGTGGGGCCAGGACACTAGAAGCCCTCCCATTGTTGCCCCCCCCCCCAGCACCCAGAATACAGAGCATCACTTGCCCCAGACTGAGAGTTCCTATCTGTACCTTGCGGCTAATAGCCACTGATGGACCTCACCTCCATATGTTTATCCAACTCCTTCTTGAAGCCGTCCGTGCTTGTAGCCGCCGCCACCTCCTGTGGCAGTGAATTCCATGTGTCAATCACATTTGGGTGAAGAAAGACTTTCTTTTATCCGTTCTAACCCGACTGCTCAGCAATTCCATGGAGTGCCCGCGAGTTCTTGTATTGTGACTGGCCAAAAGCAAGGGTTTCACTGGATGAAGCAGCTCCTTGAATCTCGGTTCTGCCTTCCAGCTGATCGCTGCTACAGGTGGATTCGAAGGCTTGGTGAAGCACATCCCCAATGAGCTGGCTCCCTACATCCCCAAATCCCTGCTGGTTCCTGTCGGCGAGTTCGGCATCCAAGATCTCAACCGCCAGCCGTGGACTCAAGAACAGGTGGGGGGAAAGGCGTCCTACTCGACCTCCTTCCTTCTCCTCCACCCCTCCGGAGAGGCAGCGGGGGTCTCGCCAGAAAAGAACCCAGTGGCAAGGTTTGCCACCAACTTGGTAAATCATCGGAGTCCTTGTTGATTTGTCTCCACAGGCCGCCGTGTTTTTCGACAATGTCATCAGGACTGTCCATAATTTCAGCAGGTATGGCTGTTCTGTCACCCTGCCGCCCTTGAATGAATTTTTGTCTGGCACCAGAAGAGGGAGGAATGCCAGAATAATCCATAGTAATGCAGACATAAATTTGGAGAGGGGAAATCACAGAATTACTAGCAATTCTCCCTCCGAGCAGTGGAGTCTTGTGAGCAAAAATTCTACTTTGTGAGTTACTGGCATTAAAGTTGTGAGCGAGCGATTTGGCTGCTGCATGAATTAGTTGGCTCTGGGGCCTTTCTTCCTGAGCTAAAATAAAAATGTGCAAGCCGGAGGCTAAAAAACTGTGAGCTGGCTCACACTAACTCAGCTTAGAGGGAACACTGGTTGGAAGGGACCTTCCAGGGTCATCTAGTCCAACCCCCTGCACAATGCAGGAAATTCACAAATACCTCCCTCACACACACACCCAGGGACCGCTGTTCAACGCCCAGACGATGACAAAAAGCCTCCAGGATCCGCGGCCAACCTGGCCTGGAGAAAAATGGCTTCCTGACCCCAAAGTGGCGATCAGCATTTCCCTGGGCGTGTGAGAAAGGGCCACGAGAACTAAGCACTGAGGCAACCCTTCCTGCCCTCCCTTCTCGTGATCTGCCCAAGTTCTCAGAATCAGCATCCAACCGATGCTCCCTCTAAGCTGTGGGGTCTTGTGAGCAAAAATTCTGCTTTTGTGAGCCTCTCACACCGACGTTGTGAGCGAGCGATTTGGCTGATGCATAAATCAGTTTGCTCCGGAGCCATCCTTCCTGAGCTAAGACAAAAAGGTGAGAGCTGGAGGCTAAACAACTGTGAGCTAGCTCACACTGACTCAGCTTAGAGGGAACACTGCTTCCAACACTTACCCTGGGAACTGATCCTTCCCAAGAGCTGGGCTCACCTCGTTGACCGTCCTTCCTTTGCTTTTCAGCCTCAGCGCCTCCATCTTGCATGGCTTCACCTGTGCTACTGCCAGCGATTTGGACACCGAGAGACTCCAAGAACTCGCCAAGGCCATGAAAGAGAAGAAGGCCCAGCTGGGAAAAGATCAGGTTGGTTGGCCTCGTCCCCCGTAGAGGCTTTTTCCAGAATCCAGACCCTGGCACTTATGGAGCTCTCCAGGATTTCATTCGGCCGTGCCAGGCTTTGGCCAAGATATCCTCTCGGGACCAAAACTCTAAGTTCCGAAATATATGGATCACTTATCATCGTGGAAGGGCCCCCGGGGTCATCTAGAAGCAGATCTTTCCAGAGCTGATAGTTCAAATGCGACTCTTCCACCCTTTTGAAAGGGATTATCTTGTGTTTTCCCCCCCACAGCTGCTCTGTCTAGCTGACAGGTTGACGCTGCGTGGCGTTCCCCATGATTTCAACGACTATCCGGAAGACCTAGTGCTGTTTGTAAGGTAAGAGACGAGTGTTCTTCCTTCCTGTAGCATTTGCGCATTCTAAAGAGGAGAATTCTGTCGTGCCCAGGTTTTCAGTACAGGAAATGTGGCTTTTTGGAAAAACATAGAAAACAGCAAACATTCTGATTAATATGCATGATTGAAAGTCGGCCAGGTATGACAATTAAAAGCTTAATCAGTTGCCTATCAGGTTCTTATTGACAAAAGCTGGATTGATCACTAAGGCCGCTGTCTTTTTAGTTTCCAGCCTTAAAACCCTATAATGGAATGAGGCCAAGATCCATCAGGTGACTCTCTAGGAAAGATCCAGGCTTCGTTTGTCTTCTTATGCTAAGATCCATTTTTTATTTCCTGTTTGCTGGTTCAGGTCCTTGACGTTCGACCCGTCCATTGCCAACTCCAGCCGGCAATGAGTCAAACAGCCGCAGGCACAGCCATTTCAACAAACCTGTACAAAACTCTAATTCAGCCCCCCAAAAAACGTTTTGAGCCTGCGGGGATATTTGGAATTCTGACGTGGCATGGTGGGCGCAGCAACAAAATGGCTGCCACAAAATGGCGGCCGCAGGAGGCGGAGCCAGCCCCCAAAGCGATTGCCACTGCTTAACTTCAGCAACACGGTGCAGGTTCTTGTGCTGTGGCGGCAGCTGCCGCCAAAGCAACTGTTTTAAAAAAGTCTGCACAGCCAATCAAATCTCCAATGGCCAATCAGAAGCCTTGCTGGGTGAAAGTCCTGCCTGGCCCCACCCACTTCCTAAAAACACTTGGCGGGCCCAGAAAAAGTGTTGGGGACCCCTGTTCTAAACAATTCAAGGACCGTAGCAAACTACCGCTGGTATTGATCCCTCTGTCTGCTGCCTGTTTCCTAGTGTAGCCGCAATGGTCAAAATTCTTCAAGAAGAATCAGAGGGAGGGGTGTCTGAGCCTCTGTATGAGTCCTTGGGTGTTCTCTTGCCCATATGCAAGAATTCAGACTTCCTCAAACTAGTCCTAGTTTTAGTTGCGGCAGTTTTAGTGAAGACCTTGGGAAGAAAATAGTTCCTAGCTTGGCGGGCAAATCTCCAGCACCATGCTGGATCAGTGCACTGGCTAGAGAGGGGACAGAGATGTAGCTCTTGGCCATCTAGAGTCACAGGTGTGAATTGTGCACCGATGTATAAAACCTCGAGGTCTTTTAATGTTTCCAGTCCTTCTGATTACGGCGCAATCGGAAGCTGCAACGAGTACTTCGCCCGTGTCGGGAGAGCCAATGTAGACTTGCTGGAGAAAGGGTCGTCCCAACGGAAGCAGCTGCTGGCGGAGGCCTTGGATTGTCTGGTAGGTGAACAACCCCGGGTTCTTAGCTAGTGAAAGCAGTGAGCACAGCATCTGGGTATCATGTAGATCTTTAGTACCCATTTGGCGCCCGCTGAGACTCCCCCAAAACGGGTTTCGGGATGAGTAGCCCAGCCTCAGTAAGCAGAACCTCGTGTCGAAAACCCCAGCAGCTATACCGGAATCAACAATACCACCGTCGAATTCATTGCACCCAGAAATCCAGAGGTTTCTTTGACTTTCAGACTCACAACAGCTACATGTTCTTGGCGTGTCAAGCACTGCTGTTAGGTAGCTTGCATGCCAAACCAGCAGCCCTTACCAAAACTCATAACGCCACTTTTCAGACCAAGGAGACTTCTGAACACTACAAAGTCCATGATGCAGTGGGCTATAGAACAGTGAAAAGGCATTAGAGTGAATCTAGAGTCCAGTGGCACCATTGGCCAACAAAATTTCATTCGAGGTATGAGCTTTCGTGTGCAGGCACACTTTTTCCAAAGGCATGGACAAGAAACGGACATACCGAAGGCAGGCGTTGGCTGAATTCCCACAGAGATCTCAGAGCTCTGGAGGAAATGTACCTTATGCTTCTAGTTCAGTGGGATTCAGTTTCTCTGGAGAGGGAGTCAGAAAAGCACTTGGGAAAGGAGACACACACACACACACCCCGGGCTTAGGTTTCCTAGATCCAGGTTGGGAAACTCCTGGAGATTTGGGGGTGGAGCCTGGGGAGGACAGGGACCTCAGTGCGGTACAGTGCCGTAGAGTCCACCCTCCAAAGCAGCCATTTCCTCAGGGGGAACTGATCTCTGTAGTCTGGAGATGAGCTGAGACTTTGGGCGATCCCCAGATCCCACCTGGAGGTTGGCATCTCTTCCCAATCTCCTATCTGGTCCCTGATGCCCATCACCCCAGTTTGACATGTATTCAGTGGTAACAATTGTTATCTATCCCTCCCACTGGAGAAGGTAGGGCTACAAAGTTATACAAGTAGAGAGCCAGTTTGGTGTAGTGGTTAAGTGCGCGGACTCTAATCTGGGAGAGCCGGGTTTGATTCCCCACTCCTCCACTTGCACCTGCTGGATGACCTTGGGCAAGCCATAGCTCTGGCATAGCTGTTCTCTCAAGGACAGCTTGGGAAAGAGCTCTCTCAGCCCCACCTACCTCACAGGGTGTCTGTGGTGGGGAGGGGAAGGGAAAAGGAGTTTGTAAACCGCTCTGAGACTACAAGTGACTGAAGGGCAGGGTATAAATCCAATCTCTTCTTCTTCTAGGTTAATTAACTGGTCCAACCGCAGATCAATAGTGCAAAAGGTCCATTGACGTTAGTGGAACAACAATTATGTTTAGAATCACACTGTTAGCCAGTTAAACAGCAGAAGTCATTATTTATCAGAAAAGCTAAATGTTAAGGAGACATTTCTCTGTTGTCTGAGGCTATTTTGATCCAGGTATATTAACAGGGAATTATAAGGAAAAGAATGCCTGAACACCGCTTTGGCTTGTTAAATTTAAAATGTGTAATTAACATTGTTACTAGATTGTATGTGAAAATAGCTATTAATGTATAGCTGTGTTTAAGCTTCTTGGGGCTGCAGTGGCTCAAGTGGTTAAGACGCTTAACTGCAGACCGGAAGGTCGGTAGTTCAGCAGTTCGAGACCCGGGTGCTGAGTGACGGAGTGAGCTCCCGTCTCTGGCCCCAGCTCCTGCCAGCCTAGCAGTTCAGAAGCAAGAAACTGCAAGTAGATAAATAGGTACCGCTTTGGTGGGAAGGTAACAGCGTTCCGTGCGCCTTGGCTTCTAGTCATGCCGGCCACATGACCACGGAGAAGTCTTTGGACAGCGCTGGCTCTTTGGCTTGGAAACAGAGATGAGCACCACATCCCTAGAGTCAGGTTCGACTGGCTTTTGAGCAAGGGAAACCTTTACCTTTACCTGTGTTTAAGCTTGGTTATTACTTTGTAAAATTTGAAAAATTATTAACAAAAACTAAAGTTTATCTCACACTTTTTGTCACCATCTAAAAATGGTGCCGAGGCTCAGTGATAGCGCAGAATTGATCTGTGTGTTGATGTGTTGAAAAAACGGATGATCAATGCGCAAAAAATCCTGCATTTGGGCGACAATTTTTTCCCTCCCTATTCAGTTGACACCCTTTTCAACCAATTCTTTAGAAGATCTCCGGGCCACACGTGAGCCAGGAAAATGCCGAAATTCTGGGCCGTTTGGTCTGCGACCTCAGCGCCGAGTACTTTAAAACGTCGGGCAGGAATCTGCTGAAACAGCTGATGGAGTGTCGGTCCTTCAGTCCCGATCAAGCCAAAGCCATCCAGGCTCTGCTCTGCAGCGGAAATACTCCAATTGGGTATGTTCGCCTGTTGGGTTTCGTCCTATCAGATACTGCCAAAGAAGGATCATGGGAAACCAGTTCGGTGTAGTGGTTAAGTACGTGGACTCTGTTCTGGGAGAACTGGGTTTGATTCCCCACTCCTCCACTTGCACCTGCTGGTTGACCTTGGGCAAGCCATAGTTCTGGCACAGCTGTCCTTGAAAAAGAGCAGTCTCTGTCAGAGCTCTCTCAGCCCCACCGACCTCAATGGCAGTGTTCCTTCTAAGCTGAGTTAGTGTGAGCTAGCTTGCAGTTTTTTAGCCTCTGGCTCACACATTTTTGTCTTTGCTCAGGAAGGAGGGCTCCAGAGCAGACTAGTTTATGCAGCAGCCAACTCTCTCGCTCACAACTTTAATGCCAGTAGCTCACAAAGTAAAAATTTTGTTCGCAAATTTTGGTCTTAGCCCAGGAAGGATGGCTCCAGAGCAAACTCATTTATGCAGCAGCCAAATGGCTCGCTCACAATTTTAATGCCTGTAGTTCACAAAGTAGAATTTTTGCTCACAGGACTCCACAGCTTAGAGGGAGCGTTGGTCTGGAGATGAGCTAGAGTCAGGGCCGGCTCACCCACTAGGCAGATTAGTCCTCTGCCTAGGGCGCCCCCTGGTGGTGAGCGCTGAAATGGCCGGCCGGCCACTGGATCTGGCAGCCCTCGCCGCCTGCCCGCCAATGCTCCCTCTAAGCTGTGGAGTCTTGTGAGCAGAAATTCTACTTTGTGAGCTACTGGCATTAAAGTTGTGAGTGAGCAATCTGACTACTGCATACATTCGTTTGCCCTGGAGCCATCCTTCCTGAGCTAAACCAAAAATGTGTGAGCCGGAGGCTAAAAAACTGTGAGCTAGCTCACACTAACTCAGCTGAGAGGGAACACTGCCCACCTGCCCACCAATGCTCCCTCTAAGCTGTGGAGTCTTGTGAGCAGAAATTCTACTTTGTGAGCTACTGGCATTAAAGTTGTGAGTGAGCAATTTGACTACTGCATACATTAGTTTGCCCTGGAGCCATCCTTCCTGAGCTAAACCAGAAATGTGTGAGCCAGAGGCTAAAGAACTGTGAGCTAGCTCACACTAACTCAGCTGAGAGGGAACACTGCCGCCCACCCTCCATTCCCGCCACGGACGCCCTGCTGCCCCGGCCAGGTGGCCTCCCTCCCCTCCCCTTCTCCTGTGTGGCATGGGGAGGTACACTCCAGGACAAGAGAGGACAGGAGGCGCTTCATTGCAGCCCCCCCCTTCCAACATCTGCTTCCCTGAGAGGTGAGCGACACTTGGGGGCTGCGGCAGTCCAGGGAGTGTCCCTCCTCTGGGGTTTAGGGGATTTTTCACCCTGGTTCAAGTCCTCCTGTTCCTTCATTCTCCTCTCAGCCCCCCGTCAGAGTGGACGCCCAGCACCCTAGAAGAACTGAGCGGCTTGTTCCCCATCTTTGACCACTGCATCTTGCAAAAAATCCCAGCGGTAAGTTTTCATCCACTCGACGTGATGAGAGCCAGCTTGGTGCCGTGGCTGGGAGCGCGGACTCTGATCTGGGAGAACCAGGTTTGATTCCCCACTCCTCCTCCTCCACCTGCAGCTGCTGGGGTGACCTTGGGTCTGCCACAAGTTCTCTCAGAGCTGTCCTCTCCAGGGCAGCCCTCGAGAGAGCTCTCTCAGCCCCGCCTGCCTCACAGGGTGTCTGTGGTGGGGAGGGGGAGGGAAAGGAGACTCCTTTGGGTAGTGAAGGACGGGGTATGAATCCAGTCTCCTCCTTTTCCTCATCTGCTTCTTCAGCATGGCAGGGATGCCAGCCTCCAGGTGGGACCTGGGGATCACCTGGAATTACAGCTCATCTCCAGTCTGCAGAGATCAGTCCCCCTGGGGAAAATGGCTGCTTTGGAAGGCAGACTCTCTGAGGTCCCTCCCTTCCTCAACCCCCTCCTCCCCAGCCCCCAACCTTTAGGGATTTCCCAGCATAGAATTGGCAATCCAAAACCTTCCTTGTGGTTTTCTGCTTGGAGGAAAAAAATGTTCATTTTGTTCCCTATCAGACCCCAAGGAGAGCAAATCCAGAGTTCCAGGTGTTGCCTTTTAGGGTTGCCAGGTCCCTCTGGCTCCCAGCTTGGGGCAGGTGTTGCCAGCTTCAGGTTGGGAGATTCCTGGAGATTTGGGGGTGGAGCCTGGGGAGGACAGGGCCCTCGGTGGGGTGCAGAACCACAGAGTCCCACCTCCAGTGCATCCATTCCTCCAGGCGATCTGATCTCTGTAGTCTGGAGATGAGCTGTAATTCCAGGCGATCCCCAGGCCCCTCCTGGAGGCTGGCATCCCTACCTTTGACCTTACGGGGTCGTGCAAGGCTTGCCAGAGCTCCTGGCCTGGGTGACCCAGTCTGATGTTCCTTTTCCAGAGTGTCTTGATGCCCCGGATGAAGTGCTTCCTCCACAAATCGCACCTGCCCAGAAAGGACTTGGCCGCCTTTGTGAAGAACCTCCGGTCTCCCAGGCACAAACGCGCCGCAGGTAGGCCAAGGCCGAATGGGGCTCAGGTCTGGCCCATCTGCGACCGGATCTCGGCAGCCTTTTCTAAAGGGAAACGGCGGCTATGCGATGCCCGAAACAGGGCCAGGGTGCGGGGTGGGGAAGAGGGGGATTCCGCACTTTCTCCCCTGCACGTTTGCCAAGCGGTCGACCCACCTGCTCCACGTTGCAAAGAGTCTCTTTTTTGTTCCAGCATGAGAGGGTGGAGTTAAGAGAGCCAGTTTGTTGTGGTGGTTAAGAGCACGTGACTCTAATCTGGGAGAGCCGGGTTTGATTCCTGACTCCTCCTCCTCCTCCTCCACATGCAGCTGCTGGAGTGGCCTTGGGTCAGTCACAAGTTCTCTCAGAGCTGTTCTCTCAAGGGCAGTCCTTGAGAGAGCTCTCTCAGCCCCACCTACCTCGCGGGGTGTCTGTGGTGGGGAGGGGAAGGGAATGGAGTTTGTAAGCCGCTCTGAGACTCCTTCAGGTAGCGAAGGGCAGGGTATAAATCCGATCTCTTCTCCTTCTTAATGTAACCTCCCCTACATCAGGGCCCTTGTCTGATACTTCCCCAGAAAGATCCATCCACAAATATCCCAGCATCGCATCTAGCGTCTAGCGAGACCCAGTGCAGCGGTTAAGAGTGTCGGACTAGGTCCTGGGAGACTCAGGTTCGAATCCCCGGTCTGCCACGGAAGCTCGCTGGGGGACCTTGGGCCAGCTGCATACCCTCCACCTAAGCTTTGGGTCTCTATCGGAGAGGAAGGCGGGCTTTCTAAAGTACAGAGATAAGGGCACTCCCATCACAGGGATGCCAGCCTCCAGGTGGGACAGAGATCAGCTCCCCTGGAGAGAATGGATGCTTTGGAGGGTGGACTCTATGGGATTGCACCCCATTGGGGTCCTTGTCCTCACGAGGCTCCACTCCCAAAACTCCAGGAGTTTCCCAGCCTGGATCTGGCAACCCTATCCCATCCCCTGTCAGTGGCTAAAGGGGACCTGGCAACCAGTGTTCCCTTTAAGCTGCGCCTGCTTGCGCTGGCGCACAAACTCCCAGCCCCCAGCACACAGAACTGCATCTCGGCACGGGGGGGGAGTGAAAGGGAGCCCTGAAATGGCTGCATGCCCTTGAAAGCCAGTTTGAAGGAGAAAGGGAGCCCTGTAATGGTTGGCGGGCAGGTTCAGCTGACAGGAACAGCTGAGAGACAGATTCGCAAGGCTGTTGGCTTCAAAGGCCAGGAAGCCATTTCAGCCCTCCCTTTAGCTCCCCCCCCCTTGGAAGGGGAGAGGGGGGGCCTCTCTTTCTTTTCTTTTTCTTCTCCTTTCCACCCCTTCCTTCCTTCCTCTCTCCCCATCTATTTGCTTTCTTTCTATTTCTTTCTTCCTGTTATGTATTGACCCTGCGGTCGCCGTGTGCTCCAGTAATGGCGACTGCCATGTGGCCAGAGCACATGGCCAAGGAACTACCTGAGCTTCAGCCAGGTAGAACAAAGGCCAGGTGGATCCGAACCGGCCACCAATCATGTACCGAGGTTTCTCCCAGGGAACCTATGAGATGTAAATAGACTGATAATAGCCTACCAGGCCAGTTGGGCGAGGTCAGGGGATTATCCCTGACCAGCATAAAAGGAGGGCTCGGAGCCCTGGGTTGTATGCTTCATCCGGACCAGCAATAAAGATCTAGCTGTTTCACTGTCCCATGGACTCCCGACCCCAATACTTCTCACTTCCCCTTTCCATTTCTTTCCATTTTCCCATTCTTTGTTTTCCTCCTTTCCCTTTCTTTCTCCCTTTCTTTCCATCTCTTTCATTCCTTTTCCCCCTCCCTTTCTTTCAATTTCTTCCCACTTCTTTCTTTACCTTTCTTTCTCTCCTTTCTTTTCCTCTTTCCATTTCTTCCCCTTTCCCCCTTTCTTTCTTTCCTTTTCTTTCCATTCACTTTTCTTTCCATTTCTCTTTTCCTTCTTTCCCTTTTTCCTTTCCCTTTTCCCCTTTCCCTCCCTTTATTTTCCTTCCTTCCTTCCTTCCTTCCTTCCTTCCTTCCTTCCTTCCTTCCTTCCTTCCTTCCTTCCTTCCTTCCTTCCTTCCTTCCTTCCTTCCTTCCTTCCTTCCTTCCTTCCTTCCTTCCTTCGTGGGGATTGGGGAGGGGAGGGACTTTAGTGAGTGTAAAGCCAACAGTTCACTCAATGTCTCGTGGTCATTTTCCTTCTGTTCTTTTTTAATCTGTGTGCATCTCCATTCTCTATAATGCCATCTTCCCAAGCAGCCATTCTCTCTGAGGGAACTGATCTCTGTCACCTGGAGATCAGTTGTAATCCCAGGAGAGCTTCCGCTACCCCCTGGAGGTTGGCAACCCTATCCAGGCTGTCGCATTTCATGGAACACAAGCCTAGGTATACTTCTTTCTGCTGAGGGCCCATTGCTCTGCCCTGGGGTTGCCAACCTCCAGGTGGTGCCTGGAAATCTCCCAGAATGTCAACTGAACTCCAGCCTCCATGTATCGGTTTCCCCTTGACGAGACGGCTGCTTTGGAGGGTGGACTCTGGGGCATTATAACCTGCGGAGGTCCTGCCCCTCCCCAAACCCTGCCCTCCCCAGGTTCCAGCCCCCCAAATCTCCAGGAATTCCCCGACCTGGATTTGGCAGCCCTCCACTGGCCAGTGAGATGCAGAAATTCTCTGACTGCAGCTGACTTTTGCGTCTTGTCTCTACAGAGTCGGAATGTCCACGTGGCCGAAACATTACAGACGAAGACGCTCAGGATGAACTGCTTCCTATTGAGTATGAAAACCCTGTGGAGCTGCGTACCTGTCTGGGAGATGAGGTCTTCCTGAGGAACCTGGGCATCCTCTCCCAGTTCCCTTTCACTGACGAACAGCTGACCGTGTTTAAGGAGAAACTGGACAAGGTAGGGGAGAGTTTGTGTCAGGGGGGGGGGGGCAGGAGAGACCGGGGAATCAGGCCGATTTCCAGGCTGGAGTGCCCAGGTTTCAGAGGGACAAACAGAACTGATAATTCATTTATTTACAGTCCCACTTTCTCACTGGGACACAAGACGGATTACACGGAGGGAGGGCGATTCTGCGTCTAGCATTCATTCTGCGTTTTCTCAGCTGGGAGAAAAAAGTGCAACTCAGAGCCACGTCCAAATACCCCGGGGCAGCATTGTGCTGACTGCAGAGTCTTTCTGAATGGCCATGAAGCAGCCATAAATCTATGCAGGAAGTACAATTAAAGCCGATGATTAAGAATGTGAAAGTGGCGTGGAGTGCAGACGCTGCCATAAATCCCGATAATCAAAGAAAGTGAAAGCGGCATGCAATGCAGAGGGGGATTTCTGTTCCAAGGTGGGTTTCCTAAAACAATGGAGGGGAAAGCCAAGGCAGAGTCAGCCGGAATCAGTACAGTCGACAGGAAAGGACGATCAATAAACAGGGAAACAGGATTGCAGCAGAACCACAACAGAACTGAAGCAAAGCCTGAGTATTTACATGAGATGTTAAATGATGCGTATATTGCATAGGAGGATCCTCCTTACAGGAATCTATGCGAAGTAATATAGATCACAGCCTATATGAAGTTGAACTGAACTGAATCCATTTTCCTTGGGTTGGATTCTGCCGGGGTCCCCAGACTTTTCCAGGCCACGAGCACCTTTGGGATTCTGAAACAGGGTGGTGGGTGTGGCCACAAAATGGCGGCCACAGACGGTGGAGCCAGCCGCAAAATGGCTGCCACCATTGACCTTCAAGCACATGGAAGATCTGCGCAGCCAGTCAAAAGCCTTGTTGGGCAGAAGCCCTGCCCACTTTCTAAAAACACTTGGCGGACGCCAACCAAAGTGTCGGTTGGGGACCCCGGATTTCTCCCACTAAGGGTGGCTCTTTCCTTTGTATCCATCATCCTGGGGAAGGGGTTTGTATGTGTGCTGGGGGATGCTGAGTGTCGTTCACAAACATTCCGTTTTACCTGTGAATTCCCATAGATATATCCTGATGGATATCCAGAATCAGTACTCCGCAACCTTGGAGGTATCTTTACTTTAATGGGTCCAGAGGATGTTAAAAAGTGGAAGTTCAACTCATCCGAAACGCTCGCTGCACTGCTGGCCAACGGACCTTCGTCTGAGTTGGTAAGGAAGGGCGGAGCAATCTTTGCATCTTAAACTCTGAGGCCTTTGGGGGACTCTCTCAACCTCCTTTTCTTCTTCCCCAGATTTTTTCCCTTTTTTCTGTTCTGCACATGTTTTGCTCCCTCTAGTGGTCGATTCGATATTACATTGCTTTTTGTCCAGCATAAAAACCTGCAGTTTAAATCTCTGGGGAGATATGCCAGACATAAAACAATGTAATATTGAATTGACCTCTAGAGGGAGCAACACACTTGCAGAACGGGGTGGGGGGAAGCAGCAAGAACTCACAAGAGAGGAACATGAGAAGGCGTAAAAAGCCCTTTCTTTAAAGAAATCTCTGGCTTCTGCCGTTCCCCTCTCAACCATAGACAGAGAGTCCTGATGGGCCCCAGAAAAACTGCCAAAACAAGAACACAGTACCTTTTTATCAGGCCCAAACAAAACATAAAACTGGGCCAACTTTTGAGCAGCTCAGAACTCTTTGTTAGTCTGAAATGTTGAGTACCAAAGAAAAAGGGGTGGGTGGTTTGGGACTGGTAGGATGAAAGGCCCCAGATCTGCTACCTGGAGAGGCTTAAAACGGAACACAAGATGCGTTGCAGACAAAACTGGATTTTGGTGGTGCTCAGTGCAAAACCAGTTTCATGTCACACCCCGGAGCTGCCAGGACAAAGAAACAGTGGCTTTCTCCCTATTCAGGTTATAAACGACAGCACTCAGTCGGAGGCTGCAGGTAGCCATACCTGTCCCAAAACGAAATCCAGAACAAAACACTGTGTGATACTTCTGATTAAAGTTTTGTTTAAAACCAAGCATCTGTCCCTGAGTTAGGGCACCAATCGGTACACAGAAGTTGTGTTCTCCACCTCTACCTAGTGGTGCCATTTGGTATTGCAACAGAGATATGCTCCTGTTGAGTCCTAGATGGGTCCATAGCTGCCAGTCTCTCCCCTCCCCGCCTCAGTTAGACCTGCTAACTCAGGTAGGCTGCCCCTTCCTGTACATAACCTTGGCTGGTGATAGGAGGGTCTTAAAGAGGAAGTGCAAAAGAAGATACCCCATAGCGTTACCAACCTCCAGGCTGGGTCTAGAGATCTCCCAGAATTACAACTGATCTCCCAACAACAGAGATCCGTTCTCCTGGAGGAAAGGGCGGCTTCAGGAGGTGGAGTCTCTGGCCCTGTCCCCAAATCTCCAGGAATTTCCCAACATGAAGTTGGCAAGCCTAGATTTCATCTCAACACCCGCCCCCTTCTGCCAATAGATGCTGTCTGCCTATTTATCTAGCACCTGCAAATCCTTCAAGGAACTCAGGGCAACACACAGAGTTCTTCCTCCTGCACTCTGTTCTCTCAACCTTTTAAAAATAAGTTTGTGTGGGTGTGTGTTTGTGTGCCTGCCTGGAAATCATGGTCGACTTCTAGAGACTCCTTTTGGGAGCTTGGACATTTTTCAAAGAGGTGGCTTGATTAGCCTGCCTCTGCATCCCGCCTCCGGTATTTCTTGGAGGTCAGCCTTCCATGTCTTTGCCCAAGTCGACCCTGCTTAGCTTCCGAGATCTGATGGGACTGGACTATCCGGGTCAGGACTGTTCTCACAACCTCTGAAGCAGGTCAGGCTGAGAGAAAGCCCCTGGCCCCATCTCTCCCGGTGACCCTCAAGAACCAGTTTTGGAAATACTTCAATAAATGGTGGGAGGTGTCGTGAGATTGTTCAACCGCCCACTTTGGCAAGCCCAAATCTGCCGTGTATAAAATGGCAGTGCAGATTCCGCCTGTCAGCCACACCCCCTCTAGCTCCTCCCCCTCCAGCTATGGAGAAAAGTCCCATAACGTTCCCAAAGGGGGTTCAGGCTTTGGCAGTTCTCCCGAAAGTCCCACGACGGATGTCAACAAAGACCCTCCCCGCGGAGCTCTGAGTCAGCTCATCCCATGGGAAGACCCGGTCTGTTCTGTGTGCCTCCCGTGGAACTGTCTTCCTCAAGGCTTACAGGATGATACCTTCCAGCGTCGAAATTATTTCTTTCAGGCCTCCACAATAATTCGTCAATACACAGATAACGGGGGCCCGATGGATGCTGAGGCCCTGAACGCGATTGGCACCGACTACATCTGCCTCCTGGAGCCGGAGCAGCTGAAGATGATCAGCGAAGATGCCATCAAGTGAGTGAATCCCTTTCGCTCCTTTTTCATCCTCCAGCCAGGATCCCCTTTTCTGTTTAGCAAAGGTGGGCTGGGGGCTTAAGTGAAATCTCCCCCCCCCCCAGCTCCAAAAAAGGGAAGTGGCGATCACCCACCCACTTGGCATTCATCTGACTCTGTTCAAACGGGTCTGCGTGTTTTCTCCGCAACGCTCACGACAGCCCTGGAAGGTAGGCTAGTTCTGCCACCTCCGTACAGCAGAGGGAGAAGGCGGCGAGGCGTAGAGAAGAGTTGTTAGCCTGATACCGCATCATCAGGCTATGGCAGGGGTGAGATCTGAACCCGGGACCACCTGTGGCCGCTGAAACACATTGGATGCCAAGGATTCGAAACCAGAGATTCGCCCTGTTAATTGTGGTGTAGGGGATGAGAAATCAAGGAAATTCTCTTAACCTGAATGTTTTACTTAGTACGGGTTAGGAGTGCCCTCGGCAGAGCCCGTTTCAGGTGTGTCAAGGTGCAAAGGATGATATTTGGCCAACGAAACATCCATTTTGGCAGGTTAAGAATCAAGAGGGTTACAGTTCTGGCAAGGAGTCCCTCCAAGTCAAAAAGAAACGTTTGTCAAATATTGGGGATGTGGCACAGTGGAAGAGCATCCATTCAGCATGCAGGAGGTCCCAGGTTCAATCCCCGGCATCTCCAGTTAAAAAGGTCCAGGCAGGAGGTGATGGGAAAGACCTCCACCTGAGACCCTGGAGAGCTGTCAAGAGGAGCTGTGGCTGAGTGGGAGAGCCTCTGCTTGGCATGCAGTAGGTCCCAGGTTCAGTCCCCGGCAGCATCTCCAGTTAAATAGGACCAGGCAGGAGGGGATGGGAAAGACCTCCGCCTGAGACCCAGGAGAGCTGTGAAGAGGGGCTGTGGCTCAGTGGCAGAGCCTCTGCTTGGCAGGCAGAAGGTCCCAGGTTCAATCCCCAGCAGCATCTCCAGTTAAATAGGACCAGGCAGGAGCAGATGGGAAAGACCTCTGCCTGAGAACCTGAAGAGCAGCTGCCTGTCTGAGTGGACAATACAGACCTTGACGGACCGATAGTCTGATAGAGTATAGGTCAGTTTCAAATATCAAACTGTTGTAGGATCCTGTTTCAACTTAAGCCATCCACAGAGACCTGGTCTTGCAGACACTGTCTCGGTGGAGGAGAACAGAGGGCAGTTTAAGTCCTGTCTATTCGCAATAATACAGGACACGTCCCTATGTGTCTGTTCATTCTTGTTGCTCAACTCGGGAGCGTTAGGCCTTGGGAGGCTCTAGGGAAAGATCTCTGAGAAAGCACAGGACCAACGAGTCACTGGAGCTGAGAATCTCACTCATGCCCGAGGGACGATCAAGCCATGATGGGTCCCAGGCTGGGATCCGGGATCTGCTGGGCAGCCATACCAGCTTGCTGAGGAGCTGAGTTTTGCGGCTGGTTGGTTTGCACAGCTCTAGTGAACTCAGGTTTGGGCAGCTTCCATCCTTTTTCCCCCCAGACAACCACATGAAGCCAAGAGGTCAGTGATGAAGGAGGGGAGAGCTGAGAAGACAGGCAGATCTGCCCAACCTCCTGTATTCACCCCCTTTTGTCTTTTTTCCGGCAGAGCTGCTGATCCCCTGGATCCTTCCAGTTGCAGCCAAACCACCAAAGACATCCTGTATCCAAAAGCCAAACGGGCTTTCTCGGACCAACACAACCCCCCATTTTATTATGACCTCATCAAGCCATACCTGGGTAAGCGGATGCGTCGCCTGGAAAAATAAAAGTTCTTCTCCAAATGGAATATCACAGTTGTTTGGAAACCGAGCCAGAATCGGACCTTGGAGAACTCCTTTTCCTTGCATCTTAAAGAATTGCAGGGTTCTGTGAGCAAGTTGTAGCTCAGAAAATCCCCGAGTCATTGTTCTTCACATGTTACATGGGAACCAGGCATCTTTCGGGCTTTTCCACATTTTCATTTTCCTCGCTTGTAAATTCCTGCTTCTTCGGTGCATTTTTTCCTGTTCTGCACATGTTTTGCTCCCTCTAGTGGTTGATTTGATATTACACCGGTTTATGTCCGGCATAATTTAAATCTGCAGAGAGATCCAGACATAAATGGGTGCCATGTCGAATTGACCGCTAGAAGGAGCAAAACACGTGCTGATCAATTAAAAAAACCTGAAGAAACAGGTACTTACCAGAGAGGAAAAGCAGAATTCAGAAAAGCCCTTCCCTTAAAGTAAGAACATAAGACTATAAGAACATAAGAGAAGCCAATGTTGGATCAGGCTAGTGGCCCATCCAGTCCAACACTCTGTCACACAGTGGCCCAAAACACCAGGTGCCCTCAGGAGGTCCAGCAGTGGGGCCAGGACACTAGAAGCCCTCCCAGTCTTGCCCCCCCTCAAGCACTAAGAATACAGAGCATCACTTGCCCCAGACTGAGAGTTCCTTTCTATACTTTGTGGCTAAGAGCCACTGAGGGACCTCTACTCCGGATGTTTATCTAATTCCCTCTTGAAGCCATCCATGCTTGTAGCCGCCGCCATCTCCTGTGGCAGTGAATTCCACGTGTTCATCACTCTTTGGGTGAAGAAGGACTTCCTTTTATCTGTTCTAACCAGACAGCTCAGCAATTTCATGGAGTGCCCATGAGTTCTTGTACTGTGAGAAAGGGAGAAAAGGACTTCTTTCTCTACCTGCTCTATCCCAGGCATCATCATATAAACCTCTATCATGTCACCCCTCATGTAAGACAACTGCTGGAAAGCTTTTGCTCCAATTCCTTCCAAATGCTTTTGGAGCAGTTCGTTCACACAGTTAAAATGGTGAAAAATCATTTCTTGCCCATGCCACGTGGATAAAGTCTCAAAAGAGAAACTCTGACAAGACCGAGTCTCTCCATGCATAAAGACTTGAAATTAAAGGAGGGATTTTGAAATTAAGAGGAGGCATTAGACCATTTTCAATCTGGAAGGCTGATTAAAGGGTAACGCTCACATATTCATCTCTCTCTTTCCTTCCAGGAGGGGCTCCCGGAGAGGATCTGAGAGCCCTCAGCAAAGATAATGTCAACATGAACATGAGCACCTTCATGGGGCTGAAAAAGGACGCCGTCTTGGTACGTGTGGGATCCTTGTATTGTGCTAGAGGTGGCGCTCCGAAAGAGCATTGATGCATTGCGCCACAATGGAAGCTCAGACAGATTGGCCTCCAAGTACAAAATCCTTCCAAACTGTCAGCATTCAGAGTTTCAGATTCCAAGATAATTTCAAACCACCCACCCTTTCTCAGTATCCACTCTGGTATTGGAGCGTGCCGAAATTTCGGCGCTCTGAGCCCGTAACCCCTTCTCTGTTGCTCGACCCGCAGAAACTAACGCCCTCTGAGGTCAAAGACTTGCTGGGAACCAACCTGCCGGATCTGAAGGAGGAGAAGGACAATCCCCCCGTCAAAGACTGGATCCCCAGACAGAAGCAATCGGAACTGGATAGGCTGGGCTTCGGAGTCAGTGGTGGGACGCCGGAAGGATACATAAACCTCACACCCAGCAATAAGAGTAAGAAAGGCATAGTGCTGGATTTTAGGGAATGGGCTAAACTAAATGCTCTCCAACATTAGAAACAAAATCTAGGAATGGTTGTAAACATTCTGTT
The DNA here is from genome assembly GCA_029233225.1 of Lepidodactylus listeri. Classification (NCBI taxonomy): domain Eukaryota; kingdom Metazoa; phylum Chordata; class Lepidosauria; order Squamata; family Gekkonidae; genus Lepidodactylus; species Lepidodactylus listeri. The sequence continues at coordinate 4,420,741 of JARCFY010000022.1, forward strand.
TTTAAGCTATTTATTTACCCACCGTAGATATAACCCGGGTAGTTCAGAGCAGTGCTTTATTCCCATTTTGTCCAAAAAAACATTTCATACCAGAGGGAGGCACCCTCTTACCCTTCTGTAGGGTTGCCAACCTCCAGGCGGGGCCTGGAGAGCTCCCATTATCACAACTGGTCTCCAGACTACAGCGATTGGTTCCCCTGGAGAGAAGGGTTGCTTTGGAAGGTGGATTCTATGGGATTTATACCCTGGAAAGGCCCCTCCCCTTCCCATACCCCGCCCTCCCTCGCCTCCAACCCCAAAATCTCCAGTAATTTCCCAAACCAGAGTTGGCAACCCGACCCTCCTCCTCCATAGTCAGCTTTGCTGTCCCTACCTACAAAGACCGCCCCCCCTCCACCCCAAGCACGGCTTTTAAAAATATTTTATTTTACTTAATTATATCCCCACTTTTCTCCTCTTCGGGACCCAAAAGCAGTTTTGCGTGGTTCTTCTGTCCTCCATTTTGTCCTCACAACGACCCTGTGAGGTAGTTTAGGCCAAGACAGCCAGTTTGGGGTAGTGGTTAAGAGCACGGACTCTAATCTGGGAGAAAAGGGTTTGATTCCCCACTCCTCCCCCACATGCAGCTGCTGGTGTGACCTTGGGTCAGTCACGTGTTCTTTCAGAGCTGTTCTCTCAAGAGCAGTCCTCGAGAGAGCTCTCTCGGCCCTGCCTGCCTCACAGGGTGACTGTTGTGGGGAGGGGAAGGGGAAGGAGATTGTCAGCTGCTCTGAGAGTCCTTCGGGTAGTGAAAGGCGGGGTATCACTCCCATCTCTTCTTCTTCTTCAAGAGTGGGTGGGTGGGCTCAAGGTCATTCAGGAAGCTTCTGTGGTAGGTTGGGGGGATTCGAACACAGGTCTCCCAGACCCGAGTCCGAGGCTCCAGCCACTACCCCACACTGGCTCTCTTTTTGTCTCAGGTACAAGAAAGGAGAAGGAAAAAATGTCCTCCTTGGGCAAGGGAGATACAATCCACCTATCGGGGAACACGGGAGGAGGAGGAGGAGGCATCTGGGGCAGGGGAGGCTGACAGCCCTGATCAGTGGATGCTGACAGAAGCCACCAGGTCCGAAATGAGGGGTGCGGGCTGGCCACGGCTGCCTTTGGCACCGGACGCTGGCCCTTCTTTGGCTGCAGCTACGCTTCTGGGAGGGCGAGGAAGAAGGGTGGCCTGTGGAATCAGGTGCTCTTCCAGGCCGCAAACATTCCTTTAGGCCCGACTCAGGTGAGACCGGGCAGGTCGCACGAATGGTGTTCATGCAGAGGTATGAATGCCGCGTGTCAAAGCGTGGAGATGATAACGCAGGCAGTTTTCATTTTTTGTTAATTTATTTTACAGATTAGCAGGATGGGAGCTCTCTGCCCCGACGGGCACCGCCTGTCCCCAACGGGTGGAAACATGGATCAGCGGTACCCTCCTTGTGGCCAACCCACTGACGCTCCTTCTCTTTCCGCCAGGACCTCCAGAGACATCCGGGGCTACCGGCGGCCTCACCCTGCACCTCTTCCCCTCGCTTCTCCTGACTGTGTTGCTGACTGCCTTCCTTTCCTGAAATTCCCCCCAGCTTTAGAAAAACTGGGGGCAGATGCTGGAGAGACCGGCGATCTCAAATGTTCGGCTGCCGTTTTCGACCGACTCTCAGATCTGCCTGTGATAGGAAAACAGAGACATGTACGGGGTGGGGGACAAGAAATGGAATTGGGGAAAGGGAAAAAGAATCTCTCCAGTCCTACCTGCTGTGTAAGAGAGGGGGGGAGGGTGCTGGAAACAATTTCTCAACCACTGTTATTGTGTTTCCGGGGTGGAGCAATGTACGTTTGAAAAACAGGCCTGTTCTAGTTAGGAAATGCAAGACCTCTGGCGCCCTGGGAAGTCAAATGCCAAGATGGGCAGGAATGAAGCAAACCTAGATTGACGTGGCATTCCATCTGTGCAAAGGCAGGAATGATGTAGAAACTATTGAACATGTCTTTTTTGCACTCTCACGACTATTCTGACATTCGTACTATGTATCTCAATTGGTTATCATTGGATCTAATCAGCCAGTCTGATGAACGTAAGACGGTCTTTTTCTTTCCACCCAAAGTGCTGTAATTCTTGAAACGGTGGCGAAATTTCTGTACCTGGCTTCTAAAAGGAGATATATGTATTAGGGTTTCATTTTCCTTCTGTTTGTTTTTCTTTCATCTGATATGCCAATAAAGGTGGTTGTGGTTGGCTTACATGGTCTAGAAATCCCAGGGTGAAGTTACTCTTGAGGACTAGCATGCTGGCTTTGTAACTTATTTAGCAGGGAACATGGCAGGATTAAACACACACACACACACCGTACACAGCGACAAGCAGGTGCGAGAGCCACACAGAAGAATGAGGAATAAAAGGGGGGAAGTGGCCAAGTTTGGATAAGAAGCAAGACTTGCTTTACTTTGCCTCTGTTGCTTGGATGTATTGTGCAAAATAAATGCTCGGGTTTTCTCTCCGCTGTGTCTCTCGCGACATTGCTGTCCCCAACACCAAAACCGAACATTCACCCAGTTCTCCTTCCAGACTCACCGGTCAGGCGGAGAGCTGGAAATCTACCCGTCTGGGACGTTTTTATCCTGCCTTTCTGCTCAGAACCATGTAGACAGCCCTCCAATTCCTTCCATCCTCACAACAACCCTTCAGGGTACATAAGAACATAAAAGAAGCCAATGTTGGATCAGGCTAATGGCCCATCCAGTCCAGGCTAATGGCCCATCCAGTCCAACACTGTGTGTCACGCAGTGGCCAAAAATACCAGGTGCCGTCAGGAGGTCCAGGAGTGGGGCCAGGACACTAGAAGCCCTCCCTCTGTTGCCTCCCCCCAGCACCAAGAATACAGAGCATCACTTGCCCCAGACTGAGAGATCCTGTCTATATACCTTGTGGCTACTAATAGCCACTGATGGACCTCTGCTCCAGATGTTTATCTAATTCCCTCTTAGGTAGGTTAGGCAGATCGAGTGATTGGCCAAAGGTCAACAGGATTATTTATAACGTTTTATTCAAACCAAACAGAAAGTCATTTCCCCAGAAAGCCGCTGACTGCCGGTAAAGAATCGAGATCACTGGGCTTGTGTTTCTGTGTGTGTGTCTGTATTCTGCGCGCGCGCACACACGCTTACCAGTGGCATCGGACTGTGGACAGCTCTTGATGGGCTTTGAATGACCCCTGCCCCCCCCCCCAACTCTCTAAGTCAAAATCCCCTTGGGGTTCCGGATTGAAGGCGGTTTTGAAGATCACCCCCACTGCCCCCCACACCCGCACCGCGGCCTGCTACATTGGTGCAGAAATCTATTTCGCCAGAGGTCACCCCTTCCCACCCAAGATTTCTTGTGCTCTGAGCTGGGAGTCTGGAATGCACAGGCCCAGAAGGACGCTCCGATCTCACCCTGTGCAAAATCTGGGCCTTTCCTATTTTCAATACCAAGGGCGGAGCTTCCGTCGCAGGGAAGCCATCTTTCCCCCCTCACTGATTTTGCCATGGCAGGGGGGGAGAAGGCCTGTTCTTCCCCCTGCCCGCTCTCCTGAAACATCCAAACTGGTCATGGGAACCTCCGCTCACGCAGACATGATGCATCTCCGGTTGCCCTCTCTTTCCACATTTCCGTCATATTTCCCCACTGAACGTGTGGGAGAATTCAAGCAAATCCAAAGAGATGCTGGGCGATTACTCCTGCGCTGGTGTGGTCAGAGGCTCCCAGCAGGAGTTGTGCCGTGGGCCTCTCCTTGCTCCGGCTCCGGTCTCTGTGATGAGCCACCCGTGTGCCAGCAGAGCCATCTGGGGTGAGACCAGTTGTCCCCGGAGGGCCAGGAACAGTCTGATGCAAAGACGGGTCTAGGTAGGAAGCAGTGGAAACAAGCCAGGCCACAGCCGGGGAACCAGCCCATAGAGCGGATCAGGAGGTCACCAAAGTCTTCGAGAAAGTGCGTGCTGGGGGGATGAACTAGGGTCGCCAGCTTTAAGTTGAGCAATTCCGGGAGATTTGGGAAAGGCAGAGTTTGGGAGAGGAGGAGAGATCAACAGGGATGTCATGCCAGAGAGTCCGCCCCAAAGCTGCCGTTTTCTCCAGGGGAGCTGCTCTCGGTTGCTCGGAGAGCTCTATAATTCCCAGATGACTCCAGGCCACACCTGGAGACCAGGAAACCCTAGGACGATCTCTTCTTTTGTTCACCGAGACCCAACAGCTTGGCTGTCCAGCAATATTTTCCCACTCGGTCCCTTTCTCCTCCATGCCGGGGACCAATCCAGAAATGCTGATGCCGCAAGCCCGGGGACCCATGCACGACCCAGGTGGTTTTCCTTCCCTGACTCCTGGCTCGCCAAGGAGAACTCGGACTGGCAGAGGGGAGGTAGAGAAGGAACACAACTTCACGTTTGACCGAGGAGCACCGCAAAACGTTGGCGGCTAGCTGCCAAAAGACGGAGGCGGCCTGTAGTCTGGATAAGGCTGGGGTTGACCGGGCGTCACTTGCAGATTCGGAAGTTCTTGCGCTAGTTGTCACCAATAACCGCTGGGGAGGGGAGAGGAAGGAGCCATCTAGCCAAGGGGCGCCAGCAATGGTGGTCTCAGAAAAGCCTCCAGAGAACCAAGAGTCCAACAGCAATGGACGGCGTCAGGAGAAGGCAGCTGAGAGACGGGGAGGCAGCCGAGACTGGGGGGAGAAGAGAGGAAGTAAGATGAGCCCATATCAACCTGGCATTCAGGGTATTTGGAGTGGAAGCCTGGGCCGTAGCCACAGTGGGGCAATTGGGGGCACCGCCCCCTTCCTTAAAGGGCCTGCCCCCTTTCTTAAAGACCCCACGCTTCTTCCCAAAAGCATTTGAAGGGATCCTTTAAATATTTTGAGTAGAAGCCGGGGGTGGCGTGCCTCCCTCTCCCTCCCTCCTGCGATATTTAAAGGGCCCTCCAGCTGATTGGTGAACCACCTGCTCCCCGCCGATCAGCTGAAGGGCCCTTTAAATCTTGCAGGAGGGGCGGGAGAGGGTCGTGCGCCGCCACCCCTTCATTATGGCAATTAATGGCAGCCCCACCAGAAAAAATTCTGCCCCACAAGCCACAAACTCCTGGCTACAGGCCTGGTGGAAGCCCTCCTGAGACCCCCGTGCAAGCACCCAGCTCAAAGGGCAGGGATAGTGGGCAGAATCAGCCAACACTAAAAGGTGATGGTTACCTCATTCTCCCACACAGGCATGAAAGGCGCTCTTTGCCTTGGAGCAGAATAAAATAAACACCTTCTGGAATGGAGTACCGCTAAACTTGCCCTCGGCAAGCCCAGGGGCCGGTCTTACCCCTATGACTCAGAGGTGACCCACACCGTAGCACTGCCCCACAGAATTCAGCAATATTCAAATACCAAAGCCCCGTGCACAATGAATTGTATGTTAAGATTGAAATAAACATAGAAGAGAAGAAGAGTAGATCAGATTTATACCCTGCCCTTCACTATCGCAAGGAGTCTCAGAGCGGCTTACAGTCTCCTTTCCCTCCCCGCCCCAACAACAGACACCCTGGGAAGTAGGTGGGGCTGAGTGAGCTCTTTCGAGGACTGCCCATGAGAGAACAGCTCTTGAGAGAACTTGTGACTAACCCAAGGTCACACCTGTGGCTGCAGGTGGAGGAGGAGTGGGGAATCAAACCCGGTTCCCCCAGATTAGAGTCCGCGCTCCTAACCCCGACACCAAGCTTATATAAACAATATTTGCATCCTTGCAGTTGCCGTAAAGGTAAGAATACATTCACGAGCTTAAACAATGTAAACAAAACAAAACTCGTACACAATATTGCAAGAGTTTTAACACTTCAAGGCGTTGTCAGGCTCAGAACACAAAGCCTGCAAGACTACACAGAGAATTCAGCGGCAGCCGTCGCTAAGTCAGTCCAACGAGAACTGATATCTATAGAGAGCTCAGACACTCTCCAATTACCTAAGTTTTCCATGACCCTTCCTCCCCCTGGAAGGTCAGAAAGAGGGCAACTGCCTCTGACGTCAGAGGGGGACTATAGGAGACAAATAGATAGGAAGGACACTGTCTGTCCTTCCTTTTCTACTGCTCCGATACTATCCCTTTGATGTGTAGATTACTACTCTCAGGGAATCTTCCTTCCGTCTGGTCTTGACACCTTCTCTCCACACTGTGCTGCTCTTGGCACCACGAGTGCAGCCGGGCAGGACATCCCTCCTGCACCTCTATCCATCCTAGCTAGTTAGACTAGATCAGAACCCTATCTCTGCTCTATCCTGTCTAGAATGGACTCATATTAGTTTGCAAAGATAAAGAGGCTCCGTCTGTGACTCTGTTTCTGGTCAGCACGCACAAAACAGATAGACTCTGCTGTGTCACGTGCCTTGAGCACTCTGCTTACCCAAATAATCCTCCAAAAACACATCCTCTGCCACTGAGCCACAATCCCTCCCAGACTGGTAGAAAGTTTCTAGATGCTGCAGTCGCAGCGACTCACCGCTTAGAGGCCTCACATTGATGTAGCCGTTCGGCGTTGGATGCGATGGCTGTTTTGTTTTCGGTGGCGCTCTGCCGGTGGTCCCCTTCTCAGGCATCCCAACAATTGTTGTGCGAGGTTGGCCCGGGCTGGGGGAGACGGCTGTTTTGTGGGGAGTTTCAGAGCCACGGACAGTAGTCCTACTGGAGGCAGCTGGCATTTTCCCACTCGTTGCTGGGGAATAGCTGAAGGACTCTGGGAAAGTGGTGTTGGGCAGAGTGGCGAGTGATGCTGGTGGCTGTTCAGAAGATGTGGTCGCAATCGCGTTAGGTGTGGTGGACGTGTGGTCGATATTGAGAGCTGGTGTGTTGGAAACGGTCGCGTTGGGGGTGCTAGTCACGTTGACATTCGTGGCAGTGGTAGGAAGAATTGTCCAAGTGGTTGTGACGTTGGTGGAGATCACTGTGGTGTCGACCAAGGTAGTTGCATTGAACTGCGAGGCAATGGTGGGCTGAATAGTCCCATCAATTGTGACATTGGTGGAAGCCACTGTGGTGTTGAAAGATGTAGTTGCGTTGATCTGTGAGGCAACTGTCGGCTGAATAGTCCCATCAGTTGTGACGTTGGTGGAGACTGTCGTGATGTTGACAGAGGTAGTTGCATTGATGTGTGAGGCAATGGTTGGAAGACTAGTCCCATCAGTTGTGATGTTGGTGAAGACTGTTGTGGGGTCAACAGAGGTGGTTGCGTTGATGTGCGAGGCAACGGTTGGCTGAAGAGTCCCATCCGTTGTGACGCTGGTGGAAGCCACTGTTGTGTTGACAGAGGTAGTTGTGTTGATGGGTGTGGCAACGGTTGGCTGAAGAGTCCCATTGGTTGTGATGTTGGTGAAGACCGCTGTAGTGTCAACAGAAGCAGTTGCGTTGACGTGTGTGGCAATGGAGGGGGAAATAATTCCATTGGTTGTGACATTGGGGGAGACCGTTATGGCGTCAACGGAGGTAGTTGTGTCGACACCTCTGCCAACTTCAAGAATTGTGCCATTGGTTGTGATATCATGAGAAGCCAATGTGGCACTGGTGGCAGTCGCACTGGTGTCCACAGCAGTGGTGGGAACCAGAGACCCGTCGAAGGAATCCTCTGAAGTTGCTGTGACGTTGGACATCATTATTGTGTCGGTGGGGATGGCAGCTTCGGGATGAACACCGATGGAAGTTCCATTGGTGGTCTCAGCAGAGGTAGATGTTTCAGCGGCAGCCAGAGTGACCTTGAAGAGGGGAGTTGTAAAGGAGTCGGTAGCAACCGATGAGAACATGCTTGTGTTGGAGAACGTTGCGGCGTTTGGGTCAGAGACAGCTGCAGTGCTCACGGCAGACATGGTGGAGGCCACAGTGGGGAGGGTTGGGGAGATAGCTATTGACGGGCCGTCAGCAGTGGTACCCCCCACTTCTGTGCTACCAGTTGGGGAGGGGTCCATCATCCCTCCTTGGAGACCGATCCCCAGAGTGTCCAGCTCAGACTGGAAGTGGCTCTTGATCCACATGGCTACCGAAGGGTGGTTTTCAACATCTTTCAGATCGGGCAGGTGGACCGCCAGCAAATCTTTCACGTCCCGCACACTCAGTTTCTGCGACAGAGTTTTTGAAAAATAAATTAATTCCAGGAGAGCCGATAGAACACGTCTGCTTCCTGACCAAAATGTGAAAGGTTCAAATACAAAGGAACAAAACGAACACACTTAAGCAGACGTTTAACAACACTGTAAATTCAACAGGCTTGCTTCTTAATTATCCCAAACGTTGAATTGACGGCGATGGTTCAAATGTTAAAAGCAGCCGTGTACAGCAACAGAGTTGAGCTGGGGGGCTGGCGTTTCAACTGTGATATCCCCCAGAAAAAAACATTGTGCTTCCGTCTAATCGTGCCTCCCTTTAAAAAGGAGCAAAAACCACAGCTCCCGTCTACACTACAAACTTACATCAGCTTTATATCACTTTATCTGCTGCACTTTACCTGATGCTCTGTATTCTTGGTGCTTGGGGGAGCTTCTAGTGTCCTCGCCCCGCTGGTGGACCTTCTGAGGGCACCTGGTGTTTTTGGCCACTGTGTGACACAGAGTGTTGGACTGGATGGGCCGTTGGCCTGATCCAACATTGGCTTCTCTGATGTTCTTATGTACCTGTCCTAGATCTCCACCCCTCACCAAGGAACCTGGGAATTGTCACTCGGAGTCGTGCTGAGAATCCTGTCAGGGTTTTCCTAGCCCAGAGTTATGGCCTGGGGGTGGGAGACATCTGACCCACATTCGTTTTTCACCCAAACCTAAACTGCAGGATTCAGCAAGAGCATTTGCCTCACCGGGTTAGCAGGTCAATGGACTAAAAAAAGACCATTCACCAGCTTGAGGCAGAAGGGCAGGCAGAGCAGCGGAGTCAGACACCAGCCAGGAATCCGTCAAAGCAGACACAGACTTCGATGCAGCCCTCAGGACACAGACTTCACCCACCGCTGCCCGAGTTCCTACTCAGATAACTGTTTCCCCAAGGTTCCCTGGGATGCGGGAATTTCTGTGGCACCAGTTTGAGCCTCTGGAGCATTCACCAGAGCCTAACCGATCCTTCCCCATTCTGACAAGATGTTTCCCAGTTAACACTCCTAACAAAAGGAAGGCGTGCAGGTGAACCAGGGCTGTGCCACAGGAGATGTTCGTCAACCGAGTGTCTCGTTCTTCAAAATAACTGACCTTTAATTCCTCGGGCTTCAAGTTCATGAAGGTGTTGATGTCCATTGCCACCTGAGATCTAGCCAGCTTTCTCAGGTCTTCCACGGGCGCTCCGCCTTAAGGAGAGAAAGGAAGGAGAAGAGAAACGACTGTGAGGAAAAGGCGCAAGGGTGTTGGAACAGGAGCAGAGTTGTGCCGGAAGCACCCCTCATGGCATTCTGTTCAAGCGAACCCTTTTCTGACTAGGAAAATGCGAGTGTGGAAGCGCTTTTCTCACTGGCGTTGAAATGGAAAGGTGTGGGAGGGGAAGGGAATGGGGAGGGCCGTGGCTTAGTGGCAGAGCCTCTGCTTGGCATGCAGAGGGTCCCCGGTTCAATTCCCAGCACCATCTCCAGTTGAAAGGGATCAGGGAGGAGGTGATGTGACAGATGAGAAGAAGAAGAAAGAAGAAGGAGATTGGATTTATACCCCGCCCGTCTCTACCTGAAGGAGTCTCAGAGCGGCTTACAATCTCCTTTCCCTTCCCCTCCCCACCACAGACACCCTGTGAGGTAGGTGGGGCTGAGAGAGTTTTTTCCAGGACTGCCCTTGAGAGAACAGCTCTGAGAGAACTGTGACTGGCCCAGGGTCACACCAGCAGCTGCAAGTGGAAGAGTGGGGAATCAGACCCAGTTCTCCCAGATTTGAGTCCACGCTCCTAACCACGACACCAAACTGGAGAGCCAATGCCAGTCTGAGTAGACAGGTCTGACCTTAATGGACCACGGGTCTCATTCAGTATAAAGCAGATTCACACGTTCGTAATCAGCTACCCACCTAGATAGGGCTGAATTAAGGGGTAATAAGCGGAAGTCCCCTCCTGGCCAGCAAAGGCCACCCGGGCTTTCTCATACAGGATGTCTTTCTTGTCTTGGGAGCAAGAGGAAACATCTAATTTCTCCGCTTGCCTGAAGGAAGCAAAGCAAAGGAGGTCAGAATCAGGGAAGGGGACCGAGGCATCCGAATGACCTCAGAAGGCAGTGCAATTCCTGGCTCAATAGAATCAATGTAATAGGTAGTATAAGTATTTTATTATATAATACCTTACATATAATTAGTTCAAAATGTAGCTTTATCTCATCATTATACTCTTTTGAAGTATCTTTAAAATGCATCGCTTGCCTTTTTTGACTATAGCTTGATTATAGCAATTACGGTACATCAGATATCTCAATGTTTTACAGTTATTCAAGAATTAATATATTGTTACGATACTTCCAAATATGCCGTATTTGACCGTTAACGTTAAATAATTTCTTGATTTCAAGCCAGTTCGCTTATATAGTTTATCAAACGTTTTATCGATCTGGCGGCAAGTTTCATCAAGACTGAGAGAGGAAATAATTCTGAATGCTATGAAGATGCTGTACGTTTGAAATACGTCTCTTAAATGTGATATATTTATCATATGTTGGGTAGCCCTTGGAATATGTATTCTAGATTCTTTTCCTAAAACTTTTGGCCCCTTCCCCCCCCCCCCCCCGTATATCTATTTTGGGTTTTTAAATATATATATTAATTAAAACATTTCTGCTGGCCAATTTTGGGCCAGTGGCTCTCAGGCGGCTGCCAAACTGCCAGTATCCCCCCCCCCCCCCAGCTACCCACCACCTCCAGAGACGCACCTCTTTGGAGAACGCTGTGTGCCTGTTTCCAGTGGAAAAGGCCCCGTTCAGAAGCAGCGACCTACCTGACTGATTCTGGGCTGATTTGTCCTAACTGGCCTGCCTCCAGAAGGCAGAGGTTCATGCCCCCTAGCATGCTCAGCAATGGGCCCATGAGCTCGCCCCCCAGGTCCATGTAGGTCGAAATCAGCTGCTTGAGCTACGAAGGAGAGAGTTAAAAATTAAATCCCCCACTCTAGGTCTCGCTGGCAGAACCACCTCGGACAGCACTCCATTTCTTGGGAATCCCTCCCAATGCTGTAGAGTGGAGAGACAGATGACACGGAAGAAGAGAAGAAGAAAAGAGGAAGGGCATGGACCTCTTCTATTGCCAGCCAGAAGAAGAAGAAGAAGAAGAAGAAAATATTGGATTTATACCCCACTCTTCCCTTGGAGTCTCAGAGTGGCTTCCAATCTCCTTTTCCCTCCCCTCCCCACAACAGACACCCTATGAGGTAGGCGGGGCTGAGAGAGCTCTTTCCAGAACTGTCCTTGAGAGAACAGCTCTGATAGAACTATGGCTTGCCCTAGGTCATCCAGCAGCTGCAAGTGTAGGCGTGGGGAATCAAACCTGGTTCTCCCAGATTAGAGTCCGCACAACCACTGTCGCATGTGGGATAAATCCGTCACTTTTATCCGAGCAAGGCTACCGACGAATGGAGCATCAGGCTGTCCCAGCTGGGTATCAGTTCTTTTCTTAAATTATTTTTTTTATCAAGAAATCAAAGTTTAAAAAGAAATACATGAAACAAGTAACTATACCCAAAGTGTAGAGAACAAAGATACATACATCAAGTTGGGGAGATTTGAAGATCAATAGCAGTTACGTAGGAGAGGAAAGGGAAATAATACAAACAAAATCTATTCACTGGTTGCAAAAATGATAAGTGTATTATTAAAAGGTAAAGGTTTCCCTTGCTCGAAAGCCAGTCGAATCTGACTCTAGGGGCTGGTGCTCATCTCTGTTTCCAAGCCAATGAGCCAGTGCTGTCCGAACACTTTTTCCATGGTCATGTGCCTGGAATGACTAGACACCGAGGTGCACAGAATGCTGTTACCTTCCCACCGAAGCGGTACCTATTTATCAACTTGCAGTTTCTTGTTTTCGGACTGCTAGGCTGGCAGGAGCTGGGGCCAGAGACGGGAGCTCACTCCGTCATGCGGCACTCGGGTCTCGAACTGCCGAACTACTGATCTTCCGGTCTGCAGCTCAGCGTCTTAACCTCTGAGCCTAACAGGTGGGAAGTGAGCCCCAAGTAAGGGAGAGATCAATGAATGTCGACAAGAGGGGAATACTCATGTTTCCATGCCATAAGAGGGGAAGTCCCAAATTTTTCCCAGGAATGGGAGCCATTTTTCGCTCAGGTCTCCTCTTTCTGTGTCAGTTCTGACTGTCCAGCTGACATTCCTCCAACCGCCTTCTCTTGTGCGTCCCAAGGTGGAGCACAGAACCTCTCTCCCTTTATTGATGCAAACACAATTCAATTAGCTGGTCCTTTCCTTTAAAGCTCTAAGAGGTTGGGGGCCATGTCCCATCCTGTCCAGCCCACCTATTAAAATCTGCCTTCCAAGCCCTGCTCTTCAGAGGAAGGCGGGGGGGGGGGGTAAGTAGACACAGGGCCTTTCCTGTTACGGCCCCGCACCTGTTCTGCTGTTTCTCAGGCACCAGCTTTTAAATTAGGGCAGTCTATCTTACCAGCTTTTTGTAAGAATCCGCTTCTGTTTTGTGGATAGTTTTTTACACTGTTTATGACCAGCGGGCTGGTTTCTTAACGGCTTGGTGTTTTATATTGTTCTTTTAATTATAAGTTGCCTCGAGTAAGACTCCAAAGAGGCGCACAGGGTGGGGTGGGGGATCTAAATAGATAATCCGCTTTGGGATAGGACTGCCAGAAAAGCACGTACAAAGCTACAGAACAAAGATACAAATAAAATAAGAGAAATGCTCCAGCTGCAGGAGCAAATTTAGGTACGCGACTCAGAGATTCGGGGAGGGAAAAGAGGCAATGTGTTCTGAGCTCAGGAACCCCGTTTCTGCATTACCTGATCCGGCTTCCAGGCCCCCTTAGCTGGGTCCAGTAATGTGGCAAGGGTGTCCCCAGAAGTAACTCTCCATTTGCTGATCTCATCTGGACTGTACAAGCGGGAGAGGTAACTCAGCTGCTTCAGCTGATCATCGGGGATCCCATCTGGGTAAATCTGAAGAAGGAGAAGGAGGAGTTGGATTTATATTTCGCCCTTCCCTCGGAGTCTCAGAGCGGTTTCCAATCACCTTCCCTTCCTCTCTCTGCAGCAGACACCCTGTGAGGAAAGTGGGGCTGAGAGAGCTCTCTCGAGGACGGCCCTTGAGAGAACAGCTCTGAAAGAACTTGTAACTGACCCAAGGTCACACCAGCAGCTGCATGTGGTGGAGTGGGGAATCAAGCCCGGTTCTCTCAGATTAGAGTCCGCCGCTCCTAATCGCTACACCAAACATACCAGAGACTTGTCAAGAAAAATTTCAGGGGTCAAGACGAGTAATCTGTTTTGTCCGGGAAACCTATTGCGCTGCAGTCAGACTTGCAGAACTGATTCCTTCGGGAACTGATTGGGTTGTTGCGGCACTCTCTGGATGAAGACCTCCCCCATGGATCTTCCCCCCAAAACGACTTGTGCAGCTGTGCTCAAGGATTGCCCAAGAGACTCACCTCGATCCCCGTGATAACCCACTCACTTACCTCGGCCAGTTTCATTTTGATCACGGCTAGATAGTCGTCGGGCAGAGGCTGTTCGAGCAGAGGGGCCAGGTTGGCTTTCAAAACCTCGTCGCTCAGACAGGCATCAAACTGCTCGACGCTGTCGTACTGGATGACAAAGAGCGGGTCTTCCAGGGTGCTGGCCGTGATCGGGCCGGACTGGCAGCCTGTTGGCAGAATTCAGAAGGGACAAGGAACCGTCTGCCCGAGAAAAATCTACCAGCCTGCGGGATGCGAGCACCGTCTCTTTGGCTTTGCAAAACACGCCCCCCCCCCCCCTCCAAATTGGGCCCACAGTCTTTAGAGTCCCCAGACCTCCCCTCCCTCCGTGCCAGAAGTCCCTTGTGAGGTTTCCTGAATCACCCTTCCTTTTGGGTTGCCAGCCTCCAGGTGGGGCCTGGAGAGATTATGACTGATCTCCAACCAACAGACACCAGTTTGCCTGGAGAAAATGGCTGCTTTTAGAGGGCAGGCTCTCACCCCACTGAGGTTTGACCCCCCCCCCCCCCCAGGTTCCAATCCCCTCCTCAGATTCCCCAAGCCAGAGTTGGCAACCCTAATTTTCTCCCAGGAGGAAAAACCAATATTTCCTTGGCTTTCCCTTTCTGCCTCTCCCACCCACCTTTCCCTGCTCTGTTCACCCTGCCCCCAAACTCTTTCTCTCAGGGTTAAACTGGTTCAGAGCATTCTTTAAAAGGAAATACAGTTCTGATTTATATCCTGGTGGACTTATACCCTCATTTAAGCCTCCCTTCCAAGCAGTTTCACTGCCTGAAAAGTACCCCTTCCCCCAAAACTCTTATTATTTCCTCCACCACTAATGCCTCTCTTTGCCTCCATGCCTGTTCCCAGACTCTGTGTGAAGTTTCTCTTCACCCAAGCCAGGCTTCCTTTTCTCTGTTCTCTCCCTTCCCTTCCGAAGCTGGAATGTTTGTGAATATCCCAACACGGCGCTTCAGCAGGCTCAATTCAACAGACGGGTTCGCAGCCCATTCCATGTGAAATGCAAACCGTCTTGCTCATCATAAATCATTTCTGCCTGCAGAAGTTAGATTTCCGGGATCCCAAATTTTGGGTCACTTCCAGCATATATGGAATGACCCTCTCCCTCTTCCCCTGACACTCTGTTTTGAATTCCCCTGAGCTGCCAGGGCTGAATAATTTCCATCCATGGATAATTTTTCTTTCTTACTTTCCGTCGCTCGTTTACTCCTGGCCAGGGAAGCTGAGTTGGACCCCACAGGTTTTAAAAGGAGGCGAATCCTCTGTCTTTGGGAAGGGATCTGGCTGTCGGAGGCCTCCGCCACGTTCCTGAAGAAGATCATCCTCTCTTCCTGAGCAAGGAAAGGATGTTGAAGGGAGTTGGAACATCACGGATGGCTCTTACACAAAACCAGGAAGGAGGGAGTGATGGGGCGGGGGGGAGACCAATGTACGGTTGGATTCTCGGGGGTGCTATAGCCAGAAAAACCAGGACTGATCTCGCAGAGGGCACTTAGGCTTACACACAGCGGCAGCTTCTCTGGTGTGGGTGTGTGCTGATAATGAACAGATGTACACAGAGCCTCTTTTAAGTTTCAAAGTTAACAAGAGCCCTTTTTATTAAGGAACTCCATTCTAGATAGTAAGGAGTAGGGACAGGAAAGATATCTAACTAACAAGGATGGATAGGGAATGGGAGGCAGGAATTGTGTCCTGACGCTGCTTAAAGACTGCCAGGGAGGGCAGGCTGCAGCCACCACTGAATAGTGGTATTTCTGAGGCTTGGGTTAGTAGCTGTCCTCTTTCTTTCTTTCTTTCTTTCTCTTTCTTTCTTTCTTTCTTTCTCTCTCTCTCTTTCTCTCTTTCTCTCTCTCTTTCTTCCTTCCTTCCTTCCTTCCCTCCCTCCTTCTGACAGACTTCCGGTGATGTCAGATGGTGTAGCATATGCAAATAACTTATGCTAATGTTATGCTAATGAGCTCCTGCACCTCTTTTTCTACGAAATGACCCCTGCCGAACAGACATTTCAATCTGCAATAAATAAGTGGCGAAAATACCCGCTTTGTTGAGCGTTCACGGCCCCACCAGATACGTACTGGGCGTTCCGTGTCTGGAACACCCAGCAGTTTCCTAAACTTAATTTTCAGGTGCGTAGGGGACTCCAGGCACCTGCTAATTAAGTCGAAGAAATTGCTTGTCGCTCTGATCATGTCATGCGCAAGTGTGGTGTGGCCCATATAGTGACAGATGCCCCACTGAAAACATTCCCCAAATCCCAAATGGGTCCCAGGTGCTGTCAGAAGGAAGAGAAACCAACGTACGGACACCGTTTCCACCGTATCCAAGGAGAGTCCTGCAAAAAAAAAAAAATACAAGAGGGACACAGTCAGGAAGGGAGGAGGCAGCCAAAGCGGAGAGCTCAGACCGATGAAGCTGCCTCACACAACCCCGGGCAGTGTGGTGTAGGAGTTAAGCACCCAACTAGGAAGACCTGGGTTCGAAACTTCACTCTACCACTAAGCTCTGCAGCTGGTGAGAGACCCAGGCTTGAATCCCCCTCAGCCACGTCACAGGCTGTAGTTGAGCCAGTTTAGCTTAGATTCGTATCCTAAGAGACCAACAAGATTGGGGCGTATGAGCTTTCTCAAGCCAAATCTTGTTGACTCTTGAATGCATGTACACCAAAAATCTCATTGGCGTCTAAGGTTCTACTGGACTCGAATGTTGCCGTACTAATTAAGGTACCACAAAATTGGATCATCGTGCCAAATGTTCTTATGGCACACTTTTTCCTTCCTTTTCTGCAACCTCCTCTTGACTACAGCAGACCTTTCTGTTTTGCTGAGAATCCCACTTCTCCCGCAGGGCTGTCAACCTCCAGAGGGTTGCCGGAGATCTCCTGGGATTACAGCTAATCTCTGGGCAACTGAGATCAGTTCCCCTGGAGAAAAATGGCTGCTTTGGAAGGTGGACTCTATGGCGTTGTGCCCCACTGATGTCCCTCCCTCTAAATCCTGCCCTCCCAAGGCTCCACCCCCAAATCTCCAGGTATTTCCCAACCTAGAGCTGGCAACCTACCTTCCCAGCCAATGCTCCCTCTAAGCTGGGAAGTCTTGTGAGTAAAAATTCCACTTTGTGAGCTGCCGGCATTAAAATTGTGAGCCAGTGACTTGGCTGCTGCATGGATTAGTTTGCTCTGGAGCCATCCTTCCTGAGCGGAGACCAAAACGTGTCTGAGCCGGAGGCTAAAAAACTGTGAGCTAGCTCACACTAACTCAGCTTAGAGGGAACGCCGCTTCCCACCATGGGACTGTGAAACTGGATGCCCTTCAACCTTCCAAAAAGCAGAAATGGAAGTGTGCGGGTCCAGAGCTCCGCTTCAGCCCTAGCTGATAGATGTTTTGGGTCAACCGTGAATTTCTGTCCTTCCATGAATCTGGGCCAACACTCATGTGGGGAAATTGTCTACAATCCGCCCTGGGGGGGTGGGGGGGAAATCAGCATTCTGCACATAACCCAGAGCAATGGCATGTATATACGTGGCCTCCAGAGCATTTGGAAGTCTTTTGATAGCGGCCTTTCTTCCGAGCGAGAGGGCCCTTGGAGAGGACATGGGTCTGAGCAAAGCTCTGTGGAAAAAACCCAGTGACTCACCTAGGTAAAGGCTGAAAGAGGCCAGCAGGAACGAGGCAGAGCGCGGCGACACCATGAGGGCCCGGAGGTGGGACCTGGGGGCAGAGAGAGCCGGTGGAAACTCAGCGGCAGCGCCCAACGATGCAGGATGGGCGGGTGTTTCCATGCAGCCACGTTTTTCAGGTCCGTGGAGTGAAGGAGCCACACGGCCACAGAGTCCAACCCAGCCATTCCCCGAACCACAGTCCCAAACCCAGTCTGCAGTCTCTGAACGGGGCAGAGTCAGGACAGTTCCGTGAAAGGGAACAGACTCCAGACACCCGAAGCCTCAAATTACAAAAGGAAAGCCAAATCTCTCCTTTCTCTCCCCCCCCCCCCCGCCACAAGTTAAGGTCATCCCCACCAGGCAGGCCAGAAAAAGGGGGGGTTGGGGGGGATTGGCTGTCAAGTCACAGCTGATTTATGGTGGCCCTGTAAGGTTTTCAAGGCAGGAGAGATTCAGAGGCGGTGTGGCATTGCCTGCCTCTGCGTAGCAACCCTGGACTTCTTTGGTGGTCTCCCATCCAAGCGCTAACCAGGGCCGACCCTGCTTAGTTTCTGAGACTTGATGAGATGAAACGCAACTAATTTAGTACTTTAGGTCCACCAGTTGGTTGTCACAGCATCCCATATTTGGAGGTACACTGTCCCTGAATATGGAGGTTCCATTCTCGGCTATGCGGAGTAGCTACTGAAACACTGCCCCCATGAAATTATCTCATCCTTTCTAAGAAACGAAGAATAGCCACACAGAGTCAGACCCAGGGTGCCTCGTGTCCACCATCTTGTTTCCAAATGCCTTCGGAAAGCTCACGAGCAGGGCACGAAGGTCTTCTCCCACTGTTTCCTCCCAGCCTTTTGGGTGCAAAGGTATATGCCTCTAACCTTGGAGGTTCCATTGTAATAAAACGGAATTATTAAACACACTTTAAAGCCAAACACACCACACTTTAAAGCCAATAAACTGTGGCCGTCACTTGCATTTTTTGGGAAGCAGACTGCAGACAAGATCATCTGTTTCATCCACGGTCGTAAAATGCATCAGAGTACAGACAAGGAAACCCTTGAAACAAGCAAGCAGCTGCCTAGTTCAACAGACGCCTGGATAATTCTTCTTTTCTCTCCGCATCTAAATGACTGAAATGTACAAAGAAGCACCTTTTCCCCCTTTCCATCAAAAGGTGTTCTGTCTTGCCCATCACAGTATTCTCATGCCACTGACAAAAATATATTTAATGTTGCATGAATTCAACAGGAACCATTTGGTGCAAGGGAACTTCAAAAGCCTTAAAAACTAGGAGTCCTGGGTTCAAATCATACAGGGCTGTTCCAGCAGTGGCCCGCCTGGCACTGACCAGAGCCTGGACCTTTTTAGGGCTGACAGGTCCCCCCTGGCCGATGGTAGGGGATGAGGGGTGTAGGGTAGCTAGATCCAGGCTTGGAAACTCCTGGAGCTTCAGAGGCGGAAGGGGTGGAGAATCCACCCTCCAAAGCCTCCATTTTATCCAGGAAAACTAATCTCTGTAGTCTGGAAATGAGCCATAGTTTGGGGGGGGGGAGCCCCAGGTCCCCCCTGGAGGCTGGCATCCAACGCTCCCTCTAAGCTGTGGAGTCTTGTGAGCAAAAATTCTGCTGTGCAAGCTACTGGCATTGAAGTTGTGAGCGAGCCATTTGGCTGCCGCATGAATTAGTTTGCTCTGGAGCCATCCTTCCTGAGCTGAGACAAAAAAAATCTGTGAGCTGGAGGCTAAAAAGCTAAGAGCTAGCTCACACTCACTCAGCTTAGAGGGAACACTGCTGGCATCCCTAGTGGCTTTTCCATCGTGGCTGTGGAGAAGGGGCTCCCTGGAATGGTGAGAGGGGGCCCCTCCTTGGAGACCTTCCAGAGATGCCATGAGGCGGCCTGCCTGTTTGCCGGGGGGGGGGGCTTTGGAGGGAGCAGGCTGACTGTCAGGCATCTTTTCAGGTGGGGAAGAGATCTGGGCCTTGCAGTTTTACCATTGGCTTTAGATGGGGACGTTTTACCTATTATTGTCAGCCGCCTTGAGCCAAGAGGAAAGGCGGGGTACGGATGTTCTGAGAAATAAATTAATAAAGTATAAAACACTAGGCACATCTTACCTCCCCAAGAGAGCTGGAAACTTTACTCTGGGAAAGACACAACAATGGGGATGCAAAGGGTGGAAATGATAATGTATCTACCTGCCAAGGCTGTTCCCCCGAGCAAATCAACTTCCCAGTGAGAAATACTTACTTGTATAAAGTGGAGCTGTGTGTTCCACTCACTGTCTGGGTGTCCCTGAGAGGCGTAATCCGAAAGAGCAGGTCTTTGCCAGCTTGGCTTGATCTTATCCCTCCAGGGCGTGGGACGTTGCAGGAGAGGAGGGGGCAGGAGATGAGTGTCACCTTTCCAAAGATGCTTCGGAAAATGCCACAGCCAGGGAGAGGGAGGGGAGGCACCCAGACCCTAAATAAAAAAAAAAAAACCCAAACCTTGGCCAGCCAGTCTTGCAAGTTTGGTCATTTGAGGTTGAAAACTCAACAACACCAGTCCGGGAGACGTGAGATCCAGAAACTCTGGGGGTAGGGCTACGGTTGCCCTCGGCTGGGTGCAAAAAGCAGAGCTATCATTTCACTTTCCAAAAGCCCAGCTCAATTTTTGACTGCTTTGGGGGTGGGGCATCACATCCAATGCTCACTATATCACACTTACTCAGCTTAGAGGGAACCCTGGGCATGTCTAAAATTTCCATGCAACAGAAATAAACACCTCTTCTTATTTTTCTTTAATTCATTTGTACCCCGCTTCCCCCACACACACACACAATGGGGACCCAAAGCCGCTTGCATTGCTCTCCTCGCCTCCATTTTATCCTTGCGACCACCCTGTGAGGTTGGTTAGTCCGAGAGGGTGTGACTGGCCTAAAGTCACCCAGTGAGCTCCGATGGCCCAAGCGGGGATTCGAATTCGGGTCTCCCCCATTACTAGTCGGACACTTATCTGGCTCTCTTAGCCTGCTCTGTCCCCTCCCTGTCAAAGTTTGAACAGGACTCTCCTGCGGGCGGGGACAGCCAGGCTGGGCAGAGCTCCATGTTTGTGTTTGGCCATGTGTATCGTTAAACATGTTGGGAGTGGCTGCAGGAAATCCATCCCTGCTCGGCCAGGGCCACTCGCCATCTCTCAGCTTCACCTCCCTTGCAGGGCTTTTGGACTGATTAAAAGAAATCAGAGCTGGAGGAGGAGGAGGAGGAGAAGGAAAAGGAGGAGGAGATTGGATTTATACCCCACCCTTCCCTTGGAGTCTCAGAGCGTTGTACAATCTCCTTTCCCTTCCCCTCCCCACAACAGACACCCTGTGAGCAATGCTCCCTCTAAGCTTGTGAGCAAAAATTCTACTTTGTGAGCTACCAGCATTAAAGTTGTGAGCAGGCGATTGGGCTGCTGCATAAATGAGTTTGCTCTGGAGCCCTCCTCCCTGAGCCAAGGCAAAAATGTGTGAGCCGGAGGCTATAAACCTGTGAGCTAACTCACACTCTCTCAGCTTAAAGGGAACACTGCCTGTGAGGCAGGTGGGGCTGAGAGAGCTCTCCCGAGGACTGCCCTTGAGAGAACAGCTCTGAAAGAACTTGTAACTGAACCAAGGTCACACCAGCAGCTGCATGTGGAGGAGGAGTAGGGAATCAAACCCGGCTCTCCCAAATTAGAGTCCACGTTCCTAACCACGACACTATCTCATGCAGAGGAAAGCTTGAGAACCAAAGGACTAGATACCAGTGCTTCCACTGTGATGCGTCCTTCCATACGTCGACAGCTGACGCTAACGGTGGGAGTTGCCTGCAGGAGACAGTTGCTGTATCCCAAACCTCTCCGGCTCAGGATTGCTCCCTCTGAGCACTGTGATGCTTGCTAGGTGACTGTAGGCCGGTCATTCTCCCTCCGCCTAACCTACCTCTCAGGGCTGTTGTAAGGATACAATGGGGAAAGGGGAGATCAATGCATGGCGCCCGGAGCCCTTCAAAAGAAGGGTGGGATTTTTAAAAAGACGCCGGAAGGTTGTCAGGGGACTGGCGCCACCGATCTCTATCCTGTAGAGCCGGGGCCATGCACAAGAAAGCCCTGGAGTGGGTTTGACCATTCGGTGGGGCGGCACTTACAGATTGCTGCTGATCAGAAGAGCATAGATAGTGCATGGCACATTTCGCACACAGGACGGGACGGGGAGGACCACGAATACTTGCAAAAGTGTAGCATTGCCAAATCTGGATGGGGAAATACCTGGAGATTTGGGGGGGGGGGTGGAGCCTGGGGAGGGCGGGGTTTGGGGAGAGACGGGACCTCCGTAGGGTACAGTGCTATAGAGTCCGCCCTCCGAAGTGGCCATTTTCTCCAGGGGAACCGATCTGGAGATCTTGGTCATGTGGAGATCAGGAGAGCTCCAGGCACCACCTGGAGGTTGGCAACATTCTGGCACCTGGTATCTGCCCGCTTGTAGCAAGGAGTTCCACCTGTCAATTCACGAGGAACTCACGAGCTTGTCAAACAGGTTCCCCGCGAGCAAAATATTGCCCGGTTTCTATGTCAGGTATCCTGTGATTTTATTTTTGTTCTTTTCTTTTTTAAGATAATCTGCACAAAAAAAAAAGAAAAGAAAAGAAAGAAAACGCTGGTAAAATGTCCAGAACCTGTTCGACGTGATGTTATCTCAGGGGAACGCTGTCCGACTCCCTCCAGTATCTTGCAAGATGGGGAGGGCACCCTTATAGAAAGGCAATGCAAAGAGGGCGCCTTGGGAGCTCTCGGTTTACACAATCGGAAATATTGCTCAGAACAGATGAGAGAGGGGGAGAAGGAAGATTTACATGGGGCTGGACAGATAGTTCCCTGGGCTTCATCTAAGCCAGCCTCAGAACCTGTTGTCCGAGCGTCTCTGAGCATGCACAAAGTGTCTTTCCCCCTCCCCCTGATGCCACTGAAGAATTAAGAGTCAATACCAGCAGATCTGGATCCAAGGGGGGGGGGCAGTTTGGTGTAGTGGTTAGGAGCGCGGATTCTAATCTGGGAGAACCGGGTTTGATTCCCCACGCCTCCACTTGCAGCTGCTGGTGTGATTTGGGTCAGTCACAAGTTCTCTCCGAGCTGTTCTCTCAGGAGCAGTCCTGGAAAGAGCTCTCTCAGCCCCACCCAGCTCAAAGGGTGTCTGTTGTGGGGAGGGGAAGGGAAAGGAGATTGTCAGCCACTCTGAGATTCCTTCAGGTAGTGAAGGGCGGGGTATAAATCCAATCTCTTCTCCTTTTCATTTCAGTTACAATTAACTGGCAGCTCAGGGCTGGATTGAAATCTTGTAAAGCACGCTGACAGCCTAGGCACTAGCGAATTTTAAATCAAGGTGTGTGCATTTAAAAAAAAAAGAAATTACTGGGATTTTAAAATAGAACCTCCATGCACAGAAGCAGTATATCTCTGAGTACCAGATGCTGGGGACAGACAAGTGGGTAGGCCACTAGCTGCCCTGCTTATGAACCTCCCAAACATCCTTCTGTCTGTCTGGGAAGGCAAAGGAGGATTACACAGAT
Source organism: Lepidodactylus listeri (assembly GCA_029233225.1). Taxonomy (NCBI): domain Eukaryota; kingdom Metazoa; phylum Chordata; class Lepidosauria; order Squamata; family Gekkonidae; genus Lepidodactylus; species Lepidodactylus listeri. The sequence continues at coordinate 4,443,634 of JARCFY010000022.1, forward strand.
CTTTTATTGTGGCTTTTAAAGGGAACATTTATATAGTGCTGACGGTGGAGGGTGAGTCTAAATTCCTCTCCTGGTTCTACTATGTACCACATTCCAGTAACTGGAAATACTTCTTTAAACAGGGAGTGATTAAAATGCGGAATCTGCAGCCGGAGGATGTAGTGATGGCCACAGGAATGAGCAGCTTTAAAAAGGGGTTCAATCGATTCATGGAGGAGAGGTCTCCCAGGAGACAACATCAGGGGAAGGCCTCGGCCTTCATGCCCTGTTGTTGGCCCTCCAGAAGAACTGGTTTGGCCCCTGTGTGAGACAGGATGCTGGACTAGATGGACCCTCAATGGTCTGATCCAGCAGGGCTCTTCTGGTGTTCTTCTCAGGGGAAGGCCTTGGCCTCTCTTCCCTGTTGCTGGCCCTCCAGAGGAACTGGTTGGCCACTGTTTGAGACAGGATGCCGGACTGGATGGACCCTCACTGGTCTGATCCAGCAGGGCTCTTCTGGTGTTCTTCTCAGGGGAAGGCCTTGGCCTCTCTTCCCTGTTGTTGGCCCTCCAGAGGAACTGGTTGGCCACTGTCTGAGACAGGATGCTGGACTAGATGGACCCTCCCTGGTCTGACCCAGCAGGGCTCTTCTGAGGTTCTTCTCAGGGGAAGGCCTCAGCCTCCATGCCCTGTTGTCGGCCCTCCAGAGGAACTGGTTGGCCCCTGTGCGAGACAGGATGCTGGACTGGATGGACCACTGGTCCGATCCAGCCGGGACTCTTCTTATGGACTTGTGCTCTACGTTTCTGTGCCTGTATTATGACAACGCCTTTCCTGTGCTTATTCCCATAACAGTTTGCAAGGACAGAACGTTCCTCATTCCTTCTCGCCACTTCTTGGGGCTTACAAAGGTTTGCAGCCGACCGGGACACCGTCCTTGTGGGAAGAGCTGGGGTTTCGCGCCTTAATCTGCATCAGGGCCGGCTTTGTTGAATTTTCCTTGAGTCACTGATAATGGGCAAACCTCTCGGTTTCGGAGCAGGTTGGCCAAGTTTGCAGTGGCGCTGGAGAATCCCTGCCCGGCCAGTCCGTTCTCATTCTTCACGGCCCCTCCTCGCTGGCCCGGCCGTTCCTGCACAAATTCTACTTTCTGAGCGACTGGCATGAAAGTTGTGAGCGAGCCATTTGGCTGCTGCATAAATTAGTTTCCTCTGGAGCCATCCTTCCTGAGCCATGACAAAAACGTGTGAGCCGGAGGCTAAAAAACTGTGAGCTAGCTCACACTAACTCGGCTTAGAGGGGACACTGATGCAGACCTGGAAATCTGAACACTGATGCAGACCTGGAAATCTGACCCCTTTCCCCCCCAAATGGCTAGCCAGAGCAGACGGCATCCCTGCAGGGGAAATGGCAGAGGGGCATGATGTCCGAAGACAACTGCAAAGAGAAAATGCAGCGTTCAGGATATGGCACATGAATCGGGGATATTCAGCAAGCTGGGGGGGGGTGGTTAACTAAAGTCATTAATCGATGAAACAAATAATTGGCCCCCGATTCTAGACAGGCCTGTAGCCACAGTCGGTTATTTTGGGGGCTCACCCCCTTAATTAAAAGCCCCATCCCACAAATAGTCATGCTAGAAACCTTATTTTTGGGGGTGTTTTTTAAAAATGTGCAGATGCAAACGGGTATTAGGGCCCAATTTGGGGGGAAAAAACCCCACCAAATCCTTGACACTCCCCTGCCAAACTAGTTGTGTCTGCCCGGGGTGAGCTGTGCGAGGTACCAGCTCTGCTTATAAGAGATCATGTGTCGCCCCCCACCCCCACCCCCCACGGAAGATTTACAAACCACTGATACGAACAGCAGCATTTCTCCTGTTTTATTTCAGTAAATGCCCACAAAACAAGGTGAAACAATAAATAGCTAGAAATATCCCAAAATCTTACGAAGAGACTCACAAACACACGTCACATCTTAAAAACGCACAGACTGGCAGACCAATCCGAGGCGGCCAGCGAACCGATAACAGCAAGTCAGAAAAGCAAGCGTGGCAACGGAAACCCCGCGAGAAAGAGGCGCCATGCAGCGGTGGCAAGGGGGCCTCGACATTTTTTTTTATCACAAAATAGACTTCACCATCCCGCAATTCATAAAACTTCAGGTTAAGGGGGGAAAATATAGATATACATTTCTGATCCTTCTTGGAAAGATTGCATCGAAGCACAAAAATATACGTACCAAAAGCTCTGGGACATGCAGGAGGGCTTGGTCCGTGGGGTGCCGAGAGGGAACGGTTCACCTTTCCGAAAAAGCTGCGTTCGCCCACCACCAGAACCATGCTCCAGCCAGGTAGGCTGCCCCCTCACACAACGGCGCCTTTTTTCCACCACCGGCACAGCCGCGCCCGAGAGGAGAGGATGCTAAGTTGAAAGGGGTGTCCCCCCCATGAGGTGAACCCATTGAGGAAAAAGCCCTTTTCTGCAGGATTCCCATCAGCCCAAAACATTAACCATCCAACACAGATTTTATAGGGACCTTTCAAAAACTTGGCAAATAAACCCGTGCTTTGACATTTCAGTGATACCGACAGGAATCGCCTCTCTTTCCAGTTAGAGCAATGAGGTAAAAGACTATGGAAGTTAAGTCAAGTACGGTTGCCAACTCCGAGCTGGGAAATTCCTGGAGATTTCTGGGTGTAGCCTGGGAAAGGTGGGGTTTGGAGAGCGGTAGGTAGGACCTCATTGGGGTATAATGCCACTGAATTTGCCCGCCAAAGCAGCCATTTCCTCCAGGATAGAAAAAAGCCTAGTAGTACCTTTCAGACTAACAAACGTTATTGTAGCATACGCTTTCGAGAAACACGGCTCTCTTCGTCAGATGCATGGAGGGTACGAAGAAACTGGCCAGAGATATATAGGTGGTAAGATATATCTCTGTCCAGTTTCTTCGTACCTCCCACACATCTGACAAAGAGAGCTGTGTTTCTTGAAAGCTTATGCAACAATACAGTTTGTTAGTCTTAAAGATGCTACTGGGTTTTTTGCTATTTTTCAGCAGCGGACTAACACGGCTAAACCCTCTGGGTCTGCTTCCTCCAGGGGAACTGGTCTCTGTCATCTCGAGATCAACCGCGACAGCGGGAGACCTCCCAACCCCACCCAAAAGTTATTATATCAAAAAAAAGGACTACAGTGTGAAAGGTGTTTATACAATAACTGAAGCACCGTTTACCGTAAAGTTACACATCAACTGAGAAGTGTATCTTAAACGATACGAGCAATAATTATATTTAGTGAAAGGGACACTGCATATAACTAAACTGTGACACACCATACACAAATTTTCAAGATGGTAACACGAATTTTCAAAATCGTAACACTTCAAGAAAGTCTAATTATGTCCCAAAATGGCAAAAATAGCAAACAAAATAACAAAGAGAAGATTGCAAGGTTACAGGGAGCTGGTAACAAAACCCCGTTTCTTCTCTCTCTCTCTCTTTTTTTGGCGTTTTAAATATTTTAATACGTTAAAAAATACAGCAAAAATATTTTTGTTCAAAGAGGAAAAAATATACTGCATGCAAAGTTTACTTCAAAGCTGTACCTGGTCCCACAATGTTTCAATGGAGTGAGAATTAAGAGTTCGACAACCACTTTACCTCCATTTTGACTTCAATCATTTATCAAAGCCAGGATCATACTGTAAAGGTACATGAAGAAGCAAAGGAGATGGAAGCCAAGCTTAATCACAGCCTCCTTCATATGAAATTTCAGCTGTCCTCGATTGTGAATCTCTGTGGGGTCAAATACCCCCATGTGTCCACTGGGAACCATAATGTACCTATATATATTCCAGGCTGCTACAGGTAGATTGAGAAGGAAGATGAATTTAGGGCAAGCAGTGCGTGGAGGACGCCTTTGCATGTCTGAGACACACACACACACAAACAAACTGGCCCCTAACCCAAACCACTCAAGTTTTGGTGCCTCTAGTCCTCCACTTCAGCCCTTTTCAAGTTTAATTGAAAACTGAACTTCTCCCGTGAACACATGAAATTGCCTTATATGGAGTCAGACCGCTGGTCCATCACAGTCAGTATTGCGTACTCAGGCTGGCAGCGGCTCTCCAGGGTCTCAGGCGGAGGTCTTTCACTTCAGCTCCCACCAGATCTTCTTAAATGGGGATGCTGGGAATTGCACCTGGGACTTTCTGCATGCCAAGCAGATGTTCTACCACTGAGCCACAGCCCCTCTTCACAGTTCTCCAGGGTCTAAGGTGGAGGTCTTTCGCATCACCTCCTGCCTGGTCCTTTTTAACTGGAGATGCCGGGGATTGAACCTGGGACCTCCTGCGTGCCAAGCAGAGGCTCTGCCACTGAGCCACAGCCCCTCTTTGCAGATCTCCAGGGTCTCAGGTAGAGAAAAGTCTTTCCCATCACCTCCTGCCTGGTCCTTTTTAACTGGAGATGTTGTTGAGGATTGAACCTGGGATCTTCTGCATGCCAAGCAGAGGCTCTGCCACTGAGCCACGGCCTCTCCGCCCTCTCTCTTCTCCACAGTGCACCTCTGCACCAAGGCAGAACACGACAGCTGAGAATGGATCAGTGCCCTGATTCCAAAGGCACAGGACAATTTGGGTGATGGAAGGGCCACAAAAACCCCACCAGCTCAGGAGGGGGGGAGATTCTGTGATCCCCGTAAATTCTACACGAAAGACCTGAGCGTCGGCTTTCGACAATACACTCTACACTACACATCTCTTTTTTGGCAAAGATTCAGAGTTCAGGAGAAAATGGGTATCTTTAAGAATTAAAACAATACATGCAAAGCAAACAGAGAGGCGCTGAATGGCTTGTAAGAATTTCACGTCATCCCCGGGTACCCCTGCACGTTTTTAATTCTCTCCTCTAATCATGAGGTCTAGATACTTGTGGATTTTTCTTAAATGATGCAAGAACAATGTGCCACTGTTTCTCTGCTCAAGTGGGACGCTCTATGCATCGTGAACCCGTGGGTTTCCGCGTACCAACTAGGACTCAAAAAACACCAAAAATCAGTTCTAGAGTGAATGTCGGAAAAAGGCAGGGGCGAGGGGGGACATACCCTGAAACCTCAGTCTGGCTTGCATCCATTTAAGCTTCCAAAAGGTTCACCCTAAAACCCTACACGTCATAAAATTCAGGGAGAGAAACCTTCCCTTTTTAAAACCACAACACCTTAGAAAAATATCATCATGTAAAAAAAGGGTCTGTTGGCGGATAAGATTGCAGCGCTGATAAAAAAAAGAATCCCTGCTCTTTTCTCAAGCGGTCCCTAAAAATATAAATTGACTCCCACCCGTTTAAAATTGGCAACGCTTTCAAAAAGGCAAGTGAGGGCAAAGGTGCGTGGGGGAGGGAAATGGCAAGGAAAGGAACCCCAAAAAGAAACAGACGGGAAATCCTCCCAGCTTTTCAGTTCAACCCACTGGTTCCCTCTCTTCTTTCACAGCAAAGGGACGTAAGAGAGCACTGTTTGTCCCACACCACTCTCCCCCAAATTGCTAAAAAACCAACATCCCCCGGGGACGGATGTCATGGAAGACTTCCCTCGGGCAAACCGAGAAATTCCATTTCTCCAACCCTTGTTTCAGAGACACCACCCTCTTGCCAGGTTAGGAAGCGCCTCTGCCGGCGCTGATTTCTCAGCCAAGCCGGGCCCTCTGTTAGGTAAGACTTAGTGCCAACATCACAGCACAACTGCAGTGCACGATCTCCCATGCACAGTGACGACAGCATGCCGGCGTGAGGGACGTGAGCTCCCAAAGCCTGCGGGGCACAGAAACCCGAGTTGGGCCTAGGAACGCATCTTCCGGGATCGATTCGGAGGGAGGCCGGGGTTACGAAGGACAGGGGTCGGCGTCGGAGACGGTCCAGTGAAAAGCGACGGGTCCCGGTGTCTCACTCCAAGGTCCACTCTGCCAGCCAGCGCTCACAGACGGCCCGCTGTTCTTCCGTCTCCGAATGTTTGGCGTGGCGTGGGATTTCGGGGCCTGGGTCTCCCGGCAAGCTGTCCCGCCTCTCTTCCTCGGCCGTGCGGACGCTCAATTCCTTCAGCCCCTGGATCACCTCGTCCAACTGGCACGTCGCCCGCTGGGGGACCCAGTTGCCGTCCAGGTCGGGGACGAAAGGGTCCGGAGCACTGACCTCAATGAGCTCCTTGCTGGTGGGGATGCGAAGGTAATAAGCATGCAGCATCATCCGGTAAGGGCCGCCGTCTTGCTTGTGGCTGTATGTGAAGTCCCCGACGATCGGGTGCCCGACGGCACTGCAGTGGACGCGGAGCTGGTGTGTCCTTCCTGGGGAGGAAGAGAACGTCAGGTGCGGAGCGGGCACCAAGGGATGCTCAGATGCAGGGCTCATTTTGTAGCAGGAGCTCCTTTGCATATTAGGCCACACACCCCTGATGTAGCCAATCCTCCAAGAGCTTACAGAGCTCTTCTTACAGGGGCTACTGTAAGCTCTTGGAAGATTGGCTCCATCAGGGGGGTGCGGCCTAATATGCAAAGGAGCTCTTGCTACGAAATGAGCCCTGCTCAGATGACCAGCAGATGCATGGCCACACCTGCTGAAATGCTTTGTTGGTTTGGCAGTGTACCGCAGGGGTCCAATGCTCCCTCTAAGCAGTGGAGTCTTGTGAGCAAAAAATCCTACTTCGTGAGCTCCCGGCATGAAAGTTGTGAGCGAGCGATTTGGCTCCTGCATAAATCAGTTTGCCCTGGAGCCCATCCTTCCTGAGCTGAGACAAAAATCCGTGAGCCGGAAGCTAAAAAACTGTGACCTAGCTCACACTAACTCAGCTTAGAGGGAATACAGGTAACAAGCAGTTCTCCCTCTGAGCTCTGAGTCTTGGGAGCAAAAATTCTATTTTGTGAGCTACTGGCATGAAAGTTGCGAGCGAGCGATTTGGCTCCAGCATCAATCGGTTTGCTCAGGAGCCCATCCTTCCGGAGCTGAGACAAAAAGGTGTGTGAGCTGGAGGCTAAAAAACGGCAAGCTGGCTCACGCTAACTCAGCTTAGAGGGAACACTGCGAGGGGTCCCCAGCGTGGCGCCCATCAACACTGTCCTTTGCGCTCGTCGAGTGTTTTTAGAAAGTGGGCAGGGTCAGGCGAGGCCTTTGCCCCTCAGGGCTTCTTACTGGCCGAGGGAGATCTGATGGGCAGGGCGGATTTTTAAAAAGTTGCTTCGGCAGCAGCTGCAGCCACAAGGGTCCTCACCAGCATTCCCTCTCAGCCGAGTTAGTGTGAGCTAGCTCATGGCCTTTTTAGCCTCCAGCGCACACGTTTTTGCCTCCGCTTAGGAAGGACGGCTCCAGAGCAAACTGATTTCTGCAGCAGCCAAATCGCTCGCTCCCAACTTTTAACACCGGGAGCTCACAGAGCAGAATTTTGGCTCACAAGACTCCACAGCTTAGAGGGAGCACTGATCCTCACTGCCCACCAGTTCACCCTCAAGAGGGACCTTGAACCATTGTTATCCGTACTGATTTTGAAATCGCTGACACCAGTGGCTGAAACGTGATAAAATTCACGCGCTCGTTCGAACGAAATACTTTGTTTGAATTAAAGCGCGCTCTTTTCCTCTGATGTGCCGCACTGATCCCACAAAAACAAAAGTACGTTCCAGCAGAGAGAAACAATCTCAGTCTGTGATCCTCCTTGCGCCTACCTGGGTGTAGGCCCCGCTGCAAAAAGCAGGACTAACTCCTGAGCAAAGAGAAGAACGCTATTGTTCAGGCACCAAAAACCCACAAGGTTATTTCATCGAATCGTAGAGTTGGAAGAGACCTCCAAGGCCATCTAGTCCAACCCCCCTGCACAATACAGGAAATTCACAAATCCCCCCCCCCCTCCACACACCCCGTGACCCCTGTTCCATGCCCAGAAGATGGCAAAAAACCTCCAGGATTCATTTACTTACTCCTTCTACACCCTTTTTCCATACTGGGGACCCAAAGCAGATACCGAGATCTCTTCTCCTACAGTTGATCCTCACTGCATCCCTGTGAGGTAGGCTAGATGCAGGATGACAGACTGCCACGGGACAGGACGGGTCAGCTGGTGATTAGGGCTAAAGGCTTGGAAATGCAGGAAAGGTATCAGCAATGAATTTGGGGGGTGGGGTGTATTTACCAGTCAGGGGCTGCAGGATCACTTTGGTCACGGGGTCCCCGCTGTACAGTCCCTGCTCCAAGACGATTAGCTCCGACTGACAAGGCTTGGGGTTCTCACAGCCTGTTAAAACAAATTTGGAAAGGGGGACGTCAGGGGTGCCCCCAGCAATTTCCCCAGATGTTCTGAAGCACTCCACTGGCGCGAACCGGGATCAGTCTCTGTGGCTGCACAGATCCTGTTGTCTGCCACGGCATGCGAACAGTTACACCAAAACAGCACTCAGAAGAGGTGCTGGGGGGGGGGGGCTGGAGCCTCACGCTGCACACTGTAAAAGGGAATTGCCGTCCAGACCCACGGCTCCCTGCACAAACACCTTCTGGCGAACGAGGCCCAGAACTGGGATGTGGGGCCCCAAGTTCCTCCCCCCCCGACCCCTAAAGCCCACCAAGGTTGCAAAGTCCATTCCACGTCCTACAACCATGCACCGTTTCCAGCCTGGCTCATGACCAATGCTGCCTCTAAGCATGGAGTCCTGTGAGCAAAAATTCGACTTTGTGAGCTACTGGTGTTAAAGTTGTGAGCGAGCGATTTGGCTGCTGCATAAATTAATTTGCTCTGGAACCCTCCTTCCTGAGCTGAGACAAAAATGTGTGAACTGGAGGCTAAAAAACTGTGAGGGACTGGTTGGCCCCTGTGTGAAACAGATGTTGGACTCGATGTCTCACCCAGCAGGGCTCTTCTGATGTTCTTATGAAGGCCTCGGCCTCTCTGCCCTGTTGTTGACCCTCCAGAGGAGCTGGTTGGCCACTGTGTGAGACAGGATGCTGGACTGGGTGGACCCTCACTGGTCTGTCCAACAGGGCCCTTCTGATGTTCTTATGTCTACAGTGCAACAGCTAGAATCAAGTCCAGTCGCACCTTAGAGACCAATAAGAGTTTTGGGGGTGTGACCTTTTGGGAGTCAAAGCTTTCTTCATCAGATCCACTCAGTCCACAGAGATAGCTTCTGACAAAGGGAACTTTGACCCTGGAAAGCTCAATCCTCGAAAATCTTGTTGGGTCTCTAAGCTGTTGCTGGACTCGAACCTAACAACCGATCAGTGCCAGCCTAGAAGAGCACCCGGGCAGTCCGGGGGAAGGGGGAGAGCCTTACCCTCCGTCCCCTCGATGCACATCATGTGGGTGAGCCCCTCCGTCGTGTTCTTCCCGATGGCGTAGCTGACAGTCATCCTCGGCTCTTGAACGTGGCCCCTCACCTGCCAGGCAGAGGAGAAATTTCTGTAGGAGCGCCTTGAAGTCCAGCCCCGAAACATCAACCTCCTTTTTCTCATTTGTAATGCCGGAACAATCAGTGAGAGGCACAGCGTAGGGAAAGTGGCTTGGGAGGCCGAACGGCATACAATTGGTGGTGGTCCCTGGGCCCATGGATGTCCGGCTGTCCCCGACCAGGGCCAGGGCCTTCTCGGTCCTGGCCCCGACCTGGTGGAGCTCTCAGCCAAATGACATCAGGGCCCTGCAACAGGGGGGCGGGCTTATGCAGTTCCGCAGGGCCTCCAAAGCAGAGATGTTCCGCCAGGCTTTTGGCTGAGGGCACCAACGGTTACCTCGTTGGCTGGCATCCTTTCTCCCCACCCCTTTGCTCTGAGTTCCTTTCCCCCCTGCCCAGAAAAGGGGCCGGCAGTCCAGAACCGGGGCAAATAGTATGACAGGGAAATTGCCATCTTAGATCGTTTTATCTTTACCGTCATTTTTACAAAGTTATACATTGAATTTTAGCGTTTCGTATATTTTGTGGCATTAGGCCTTGTACGTCGCCCAGAGTATGGTGTAAGCTGGGATGGGGCAATAGAAGAAAAAGAAGAAGAAGAAGTCACACGTACTGTCCAAAGGGTAACAAAGACCTTCCCGGCAGTCTGAGAAATACAGAGAGGCGGGGTGGGGGACAAGTAAGTGGAGGTAGGGGGGAAGTCGGCTGCCATAAGGTGCTGGGGAGAAGGGCGGAGAATTGTGCCGCTTTTGCCTTTTCAACGGGCTCCGCGGCTGCTCAACGGAGCTATGCCAGGGCTTACCAGGGCGAGGTAGGCCTTGGTCACCAGCCGCTCCTTGAAGCACTTGTAGGCGCTCCCGGCGGCCGCTTTGTTGAGTGCCACACAAAGGGCCCCACTGGTGGAGAAGTCCAGCTGGTGGCAAAACCTGCAGGGACAGGAAGGAAGGAAGGAAGGAAGGAAGGAAGGAAGGAAGGAAGGAAGGAAGGAAGGAAGGAAGGAAGGAAGGATTCTGTTACATCTGTATTTTAGTAGCTGCTTCAGGGCAACTAGCAACATCGCACTTCCACTATCTTAATTATTACAAACAGCTTAGTGCAACAGCACAGCAAGTCGAGATTATGCATGGGGTAGAGCAGGAAGAGGTACTTGTCTCCCTCTCTCACAATACAAGAACTTGTGGGCGCTCCATGAAATCACTGAGCAGTCAGGTGAGAATGGATAAAAGGAAGTCCTTCACCCAATGAGTGATTAGCACATGGAACTCACTGCCTTCTTCACCCAATAAGTGATTAGCACATGGAACTCACTGCCACAGGCGGCTGCAAGCACAGACAGCTTCAAGAGGGAATTGGATAAACATAAGGAGCAGAGGTCCATCAGTGGCTATTAGCCCCAAGGTATAGAAGATAGGAGCTCTCCATCTGGGGCAAGTGATGCTCTGTATTCTTGGTGCTTAGGGGGCAACAGTGGGAGGGCTCCTGAGGGCACCTGTTATTTTTGGCTACTGTGTGACACAGAGTGTTGGACTGGAGGGGCCACTGGCCTGATCCAACAGTTGCTTCTCTTGTGTTATCTTATGAGCAGAGATCCATTAGTGGCTATTAGCCACAAGATAGATAGGAAATCAGATGGCGACTTAGGGCACTACTAGCACAGATTGTCCAAGTGAGGTTGTGCCGCTTGGCTGTTAGTGGAAGTTGGCACAACGATGTAATGGATGGCAGGGAGGTGGCTGGGAAACTCCAGTTTGAATGGCAACTTCGCTGCCTCAACCATATGCCTGGCGAAACATTTCCGTTTTCCAGGCCCAGGGGAACTGGACCAGATAATTCTTTCCCCTTTTTTTAAAAAAAAAGCTTCCCAGTTGAACCTCTGCCTGGTTTGAGAGTTCTCTACAAGCGGAGAAATCCGGGTATACATAGGTGGAGAAACCCAGTTAGCCACCTCTTGCTCTATCTCCTCTGCTAATCCCCCCAACTAATCAGGGTCTCCCCAGGCACCCACGAAGAGACTCTCTCATCACCGTCACTCACCGGAAGCCATAGTAGGTGTCCGGGTCGGCCAGTTCCGGGAACCGGTACCTGAGCTGGCTCTGCAGGGTGAGCTTTTCGTACCACATCTTGCTGTCGATGCGGACGTCCCAGTGTTTGTTGACCACAATGAAGTCCGAGCTTTGGTACAAGATGGACAGGTTGTCGAGGCTGACAGGCTCCATAGCTGCGGACCCTGTGAGGAAGGGAAGAAGGCGGGGCTTAGTTTAGAAAGGACTGGGCCAAGGTAGGACTCACACTTTGGGCTAAGGTATTTGGGGTCAGGCTGGTCAGGGTGATTCTGTGGGAACAGGAAAGCGCTCTGCACAAGCTCAGGGGCGCAGCTGTTACTTCACACATAAGAACCTCAGAAGAGCCCTGCTGGGTCAGACCAGGGAGGGTCCATCCAGTCCAGCATCCCGTCTCGCACAGGGGCCAGCCAGTTCCTCTGGAGGGCCAGCAACAGGGCAGAGAGGCCGAGGCCTTCCCCTGATAAGAACATCAGAAGAGCCCTGCTGGGTCAGACCTGAGAGGTTCCATCCAGTCCAGCATCCCATCTCACATAGCAGCCAACCAGTTCCTCTAGAGCAGGGGTGTCAAACATGTGGCTCTTGTCAATGCTCCCTCTAAGCTGTGGAGACCTGTGAGCAAAAATTCTACTTTGTGAGCTACCAGCATTAAAGCTGTGAGCGAGCGATTTGGCTACTGCATAAATTAGTTTGCTCTGGAGCCACCCTTCCCGAGCTAAGACAAAAATGTGTGAGCCGGAGGCTAAAAAACTGTGAGCTAGCTCACACTAACTCAGCTTAGAGGGAACACTGGTCAAGACCATATTTTGGTATCCTGTACAGAAGGGACTGAAAAAGAACAAGGGTACTGGCTTTGGAAACAAAGCGCAAACGCGGTCATAGTTGGTTGTCTGATCCTTCGCAAGCCCCATTTGAAACCATTTCGTCGCAAGCAGAGGGGTGGGAAAACTTTCCACGAGGACATCTACTCTGCCAGGCCGCAAGCAACGCTCCCTCTAAGCCGTGGAGTCTTGTGAGCAAAAATCCTACTTTGTGAGCAACTGGCAATAAAGTTGTAAGCAAGCGATTTGGCCACTGCATAAGTTAATTTGCTCCGGAGCCATCCTTCCTGAGCTAAGACAAAAAGGTGTGAGCCCGAGGCTAAAAAATCGTGAGCTAGCTCACACCAAGTCAGCTTAGAGGGAATACTGGCTGCAAACTTATTTCACCAGCTGACGAAATGCAATCCTGGGCTATAAGCACCACTGAAGCCAAGAGGATTCACTCCTGGATAAACAGGGCAGGGGGGGGGGGGCAGACATCTGGGGAGGGATACTGAGCCCAGCCCGCCTGTTTCCCTCTGGCATCTGATTGGCCAGGCTGCAAACGGGATGCTGCAATGGCTGGACCATCATCCGATGATGCAAGCCGGTGTGTGCCAAAAAGCACCCAGACGCCCACTTCCTTGGCTGGCTAGCAAAGGAAAGGAGGCTCTCCCGAGTTATTCCGGCGCTGACTTTCCAGCCGTTTCCTCCCATACCGTGGCGGGGTAGGATTTGGGGGGGGGGGGGGGGGGGTCCCCTCGAGCAGAAGGCGAAAAATCCCTTCTAGCAAAGGTTGCCAACCTCCAGGAGGGGCCTAGGGATCTCCCGGAAATTACAACTGATCTTCAAAACGACATAAGTTCAGTTCTCCGGCAGAAAGCGGCTACTTTGGATGGCGGAGTCTGTGGCGTTGGCGACCACGGTGGCCCCTCCCGCCACCTCCAAATCTCCAGGGCTTTCCCAACCTAGAGTTGGCAACCTTGCTGCTTAACCACTCCCCCCTCCGTTCTGGAGCGCGCCACCTCCTCCCCCTTGCAACATGGATCGTGACCCTCCAAGTGCACACGCGCCTGTCCGTGCAAAGGGGCCTCGGAGAGCGAGCAAGCAAGCGCGCATCCGAGTAGTCCCACCGACCTTGCAGATTTTGCAACGCGAGGCCGCCGTTCCCACCGCGTGCATGGAGAATGCAGAGCGCATGCAGCATGCATGTAACTCTGCAAACTAACCCCCCCTCCCCTGTAAGAAATGCAGCGGGCCGGACGCACCTGCAACTTCGTGCAAGGGAGCAGCCCAGCCGCCGGGGGAACCATGGAAAGAGGTGCGCGCGTGCCCGCCCGGCGCCCGGGTCTGGCGAGAAAGCGAGGAAGGCGCGCGGCCGGGCAGCCAATCAGCGGCCTCCGCCGGGAGCGCGCGCTCACCCGGAACAGGAATTGGGGCACGCGCGCATTCGCCCTTTAGCGCGCGCTGATTTGCAAACTGGGAAAGGAAAAGGACTTGTCAGATAGGCGTCGCGGATGCAATTTTTTAAAAAGTGAAATTGCATATGAAATTTTGGGGTTTTCTGTTGTTGTTGCATGACCGCAATTAAAAAACAAAATTGCATGTGAAGTTTGGGACGTCTTTTTTGCATGACTGCAAGTAAAAAAGTAAAACTGCACGTGAAATTTGGCGGGGGGGGGGGTGTTTGCTTGACTGTAGCTGCCAAGCAAAAGCGGGTTTAAAGAGAAAGGGCCTCATTCTTTCTTTCTTTCTTTTCTTTCTGCAGTAGAGAGAAAAGAAATCGCTGATGGAAGATGAGGAGGCCGAGCTGTACGGCATCGAGGATGAGTTCGACGAGCAGTTTGCAGACGAGCTGGAAGTCCTGGCGGAGCTGGAAGGTAGAGGGCGCCAGCCGTCTCCCAGAATCGCAACGGATCCCAAGAGATCTGTTCCCCTGGAGAAAATGGGTGCTGTGGAGGGTGGACTCGGGGGCACTGTACCCCCCTGACAATATACCCGACTGAGGTCTCTCTCCTCCCCCTCAAACCCCGCCTTCCCCAGGCTCCACCCCCAAAATCTCCTGGAATTTCCCAACCTGGATCTGACAACCCCAGGACTGGAAAGGCTGAGGTCCAAAAGCACTTTTTTTGGGGAGGGGGTGTTAAGTGCCAGCAAGTTGTGTCTGACTGACGGTGACCCTATTAATTGGGGTGAGACTCTGTATTTCTCCAGGATCAAGCCCAGTGTTCCCTCTAAGCTGAGTGAGTGTGCGCTAGCTCACAGTTTTTTAACCTCAGGCTCACGCATTTTTTTTTGTCTCAGCTCAGGAAGGATGGCTCCAGAGCAAACTAATTTATGCAGCAGCCAAATCACTCGCCCACAACTTTAATGCCAGTAGCTCACAAAATAGGATTTTTGCTCATAAGACTCCACAGTTTAAAGAAGCATTGACCAACACCCCAGTTGGCTGAGGGTTCCCTCTAAGCTGAGTGAGGGTGCGCTAGCTCACAGTTTTTTAGCCTCCGGCTCCTGCATTTTTTTGTCTTAGTTCAGGAAGGAGGGCTCCAGAGCTGACTGATTTATGCAGTGGCCAGATCGCTCCCTCACAACTTTAATGCCGAGTAGCTCAGAAAAGTAGGATTTTTGCTCACAAGAGCTCCACAGCTTAAAGGAAGCAGTGACCAACACCCCAGTTGGCTGAGGGTTCCCTCTAAGCTGAGTGAGTGTGCGCTAGCTCACAGTTTTTCAGTCTCCGGCTCACACATTTTTTTTTGCCTTCGCTCAGGAAGGATGGCTCCAGAGCAAACTGATTTATGCAGTGGCCAGATGGCTCCCTCACAACTTTAATGCCGAGTAGCTCAGAAAAGTAGGATTTTTGCTCACAAGAGCTCCACAGCTTAAAGGAAGCAGTGACCAACACCCCACTTGGCTGAGGGTTTCCTCTAAGCTGAGTGAGGGTGCGCTAGCTCACAGTTTTTTAGCCTCCGGCTCCTGCATTTTTTTGTCTTAGTTCAGGAAGGAGGGCTCCAGAGCTGACTGATTTATGCAGCAGCAAAATCGCTCGCTCACAAGTTTAATGCCCAGTAGCTCACAAAGTAGGATTTTTGCTCACGAGTCTCCATGGCTTAGAGGGAGCATCAAAGGCCGTTCAGCCCATCTCTGCAAAAAGTGTAAATGGGCGCAGCAAGGTGGGTAGGCGAGTTTCCCAAGATCTCTTTTTACAATGTCCATAATAATAATAATAATCTGGTATTTGCTATACTGCATCATTCAACAGAGTAATTACCCTCTGGAACTGACTGCCACAAGGTGTAGGAATGGCCATTAACCTTTAAAAAGGGACTGGACAAATCCCATGGAGGAAAAGTCCGCCAGTGGCTATGAGCCACGATTGCTGAACGGAAACTCGGTGGACACAGGCAGTGTGCCTTTGAAAACCCTGGGGGCAACCGCAGAGGGAAGGCTTCGGCCTCCGGTCCGTGCTGGCAGCCCTTCCAGGGGCATTGGGTTGGCCGCCATGCAAAACTGAAACTTCTATTCTGCAATTTGTTCGCGATGTGCCCTCCCCCTCCTTTCCTGCAGGGGAACGACCCCAGCCCTGCTCCCGTAAAGTCTCTGAGTTCCGAAACCAAAAGAAACGGACGTTTGAAGAGGCTCTCGCAGCCGGGGATCCGGTGAAGGACTCCGTCGCTCCAGTCTGCCAGCCGTGCCTAGAAAAGGAGTCTTGCGGCCAGGTGTTCCCGGGGGGCGGTGCGGACGAGGAACCAGAAGGTCTCCCGACATCCGGTAGGGCCGAGGACAGCCCTGGACATCTGCTCCTCCAAGAGGCAGAGGCAACTCAGAGTAAGTTTGCGATCCATGCGTTTCGGTTTGGGAGCCTGAATGCGAGCGGCGTCGGCTTGTTTGGTGTCGTGGTTCAGGGCGTGGGCTCTAATCTGGGAGAACCGGGTCTGAGTCTGTAGGACAAGGGGGAAAGAATGTGATTTCTGACACTTTCTCCTGGATAGATAGATATTGACAGCTGTCACTGCCTTCAAAATCGTGACAGATCTAGATCCTGGTATGTGACTGAGAAGCTTCCGGTTAGAGAAACATATAACAGAATATATATTTTATAACTGCGCTTTTTGGATAGGAAGCCTCTTGTCGAAGGAATTAGGATGCAATAAGAGTGGAATGCTATTCAGAAGTTGCAAGGCCACCAAGAGCGAAGTTTGATGTGGTTCAGAACCCCTTATCAGCTAGCTCTCCCCATGCAAGCCCAGGAAGTCCCCCAGGGTTCTGAAGACAAGATCAACAAATGAAATTACTGACCCCACTGAGAGAGGCACTAAGTCAAATGATGCTTGTATGATGTTAACTGCCTGGTACCAATTAGAGACCCTGTAATGTGTAAACTATATATGTGATGTCCTTTGGGGTATAAGACCTTCTGCCCTTCCTGGCGATGGCAGAATACAGCTTTGGAATTGCTGGAGTGCTAAGGCGCTCATCGGCCCTGTATTCCCTGTTATGAATTCACTAAACAGATATTCATCTAACTCGACTGTGTGATTCCAGTTTGGCCAAGGGGTCACGCAGGGCACAGATTTGTGTTATCAGTTCCCCACTCCTCCACATGCAGCTGCTGGGTGACCTTGGGTCAGTCACAAGTTCTCTGAGTGGTTCTCTCAAGGGCAGTTCTCTCAGCCCCACCTACCTCACAGGGTGTCTGTTGTGGGGAGCGGAAGGGAGAGGAGTTTGTAAGTCGCTCTTCCATGTGAAGGGCAGGGAATAAATTCAATGTCTTCTTCTTGTCGGGAGCGTTACAACAGTTCTCTGTCCTCTGAATGCGCTGTATTCATTGCCTGTATTTATATCTCTTTTTTTCTCCTTGACACGGTTTCTGTCCTTCTCTTCTCCTCCGTTTGGTTCTCACCACAGCCCTGTGAGGTAGGTGAGGCTGAGAGTGTGTGAGTGGCCCAAGGTCACTCCTAGGCTGCAGGGCTTGCTTTCGTGTTCCGAGCCTTTGATGCTCGCGTTCCGAGCACAGGAACTGTGGCGAGAGTGTTCCCTGAAGGTTCCCATTGTGCCACTTGATGAGAACTTACCCCACGGTTCCAACAGCTCCCAGGCCAAAGCGGCGGCGTCTCGAAGCCGTGAAGAAGCTGGACTTTGGAGTGGAAGAAGACTCGCCCGTGGCCCTTGAAGACTTGTCCAAGGATGGAACTACCTCACCTCTTTCACCGGGAGCCTGTTCTAAACTCCAGGAAGCCAGGTGAGCCGTCAGGGAAGAGGCGAGCACCTGGTGCTGTTCTTAAATTCTCGCCACGCGCCTCTCAAAATCTCGGGATTAGCCATGCTGGCATCCTCAAGTAATATTTTTGCCTAAGGGCCTAAAAGAAAACAAGGTATGGTGCAAAACTTATAGCATCAGCCAGAGTTGTAGAGGGCAGGAAGATCTCTGATTTTCTCCAGAATGGTGGTCAACCAAACTGGAGAGGGTCTTTCCCCCCTGTGTAGTTGTGTGGGCTGTCTGAAGATCTTGGGTCGGGCTCGATCCTGTGCAGCGGGGACAGACTGAAGCAATCTTGGCAGTAAATCTGCAGACCAGGCCTGTAGCCATAATTTTTTGGCTTGTGGGGCAAATGATTTTCTGGTGGGGCTGAGGTTCTCAGTGCAGAAAGAAAAAGCCATTTCGCCAATAGAAAGTTGTGACCAGGATAGCTGTCTAAATTGTAAGCTATCAACCACTTTAGAGGACGGTTCTCAGCTGCTTCAAGTTAAATCACTTCTGCCGGCCTAAGCAATAGTTCTGATAACAAGCCAGCAGGTGGGCATTAAGACATCTAGAGTCAAGAAAACTAACACTTGGGCAGAAAAACTCTCTTAAAGGAGACCAGTTTCTTGACACAGAGTTAGAAGGGAGCCTAGAGGTCACCTACTCCAACCCCCTTACTCAACAACAGCAGCCCACTGCTTAAAGGAGCACACACCTTTAAAAAAAAAATCTAAGTGATTGAAAAAAGCATTTTCAGGATAAATTCTTGCTGGGCTGTACCTTTAAGAAAGGGGTCAGAGCCCCCAAAATCCCCACCGTGGCTATGGGCCTGCCGCAGACATTCCTCACCTGCCAAAGAGCCACCAGTTGCCAGAATCTCTTATGAAATTGAGTTTTACGTTGTTAAATCCAGCGGAGAAGGATTATCCTGGTGCTTTTCTGTACTTTCTTATTTTAACGTTTTTGTTGTTATTATTTTAAATTAAAATAGGGATACAGAAAAACAAGGTAAAGGGGAAGTTACAGAAATTATAATCTATAATTTATTCGTAACAAGGACAATCAACATCAAAGTGAATACTGAGCGTTCAACACAAACACTTTAAAAACAGTGTATTCAGAAGGTTTGTACATACTGTATGCATTTATTGTTAAAGCCAAGCATTTATTGCCATTCGCTACTATTAATATTAACTGTTAAACGTTGGTTACGGCATTGTACTTTCCATTGGATCTTAATACCACTGCAATTGTCGTAATCAAACTATAATCAAAGGGTCTGTTTTGAGAGCATTTCTAAAAATGGAAAGGGTAACGATAAATTAGGTTTGTATATACGCCAAAGCCTGTTTTATGGTCTTGAATACAGCATTGTTTCAGAGAACACTTATACTTGTACCATTTATTTACGGTGTAGTTATATCTATAACAACCAGCGTTCCCTCTATAGTTGAGTTAGTGTAAGCCAGCTCACAGTTTTTTAAGCCTCCGGCTTGCACATTTTTGTCTTGGCTCAGGAAGGAGGGCTCCAGAGCAGTGTTCCCTCTAAGCTGAGTTAGTGTGAGCTACCTCACAGTTTTTTAAGCCTCCGGCTCACACATTTTTGTCTTGGCTCAGGAAGGAGGGCTCCAGAGCAGTGTTCCCTCTAAGCTGAGTTAGTGTGAGCTACCTCACAGTTTTTTAAGCCTCCAGCTCGCACATTTTTGTCTTGGCTCAGGAAGGAGGGCTCCAGAGCAGTGTTCCCTCTAAGCTGAGTTAGTGTGAGCTACCTCACAGTTTTTTAAGCCTCCAGCTGGCACATTTTTGTCTCAGCTCGGGAAGGATGGGCTCCAGAAGAGCAAACTTAATTTATGCAGGAGCCGAATCGCTCGTTCACGACTTCAGTGCTAGCAGCTCACAAAGTGGAATTTTTACTCTCAAGACTCCCCAGCTTAGAGGGAGCATTGCTCCGGGGCAAGCCAATTTATGCAGTTGTCAAATCGCTCGCTCACAGCTTTAATGCCAGCGGCTCACAAAGTTGAATTTTTGCTCACGAGACTCCCCAGCTTAAAGAGAGCATCGATTAGCAACCTTAATTATATTAGTGCAATTATATTAGGACCTAAGCTATCATTATATCGATGAATTTTTCTAAAAAAACAATTGTAGTAACTTTTGCTTTAGTACGAGTCACTCATTTTTCTCTGGAAGGACTCGGAGGCAGGCGATCCTGGACAGCTTGGAAGTGAGCGATGTGCGGCCCCTGCTGTTGACGCCGCCAGAGGAGAGCACCTCAAAGAAGGTGCTGAAGCGCCCGCCTGTCCTGGAGGACTACATCAACGTGACCTCGACCGACGGCACCCGAGTCTTCATGGCCGTGAGGGAGGATTGCTCCTGGACAGGAACGCAGGTAGCATTTGGGGCAGGGCAGAAGCTCACCTCTCCAAAAGCGTGCTGGCCTGGCTGAAACTTACCCTGGCCTGGCTGAAGGAGCCCTGATATTTGGGCACCGGCATCTACAAAAACTGCGTCTTCTTTCCGGTTTCCACAGCACTGTGATTCTCTTCGGTGGAACAGACGACGCCCGCTTTATCTACTGGGGGTTCCTTTCTCGTACCTCAAGGAACAGGTGGTCGAAGAGGTATGCCTCTCTCCCCTTGGCTGCCGGGCATCTGGACCTCTCCCTGAAACAGTCTTTTTCTTTTGGTCCCACGTCTGACCTTTTGGATCGCGAAATCCATGCACGGCCCCAGCTTGAGTGTTTCCTGAGAGGGAGGGGGCCGTGGCTCAGAGGTGGAGCCTCTGCTCGGCACGCGGACGGTCTCGGGTTCAATTCCCAGCAGCATCTCCAGTGGAAGGGACCGGGCAGGAGGTGATGGGCAAGACCTCCGCCTGAGACCCTGGAGAGCTGTCAAGAGGGGCCGTGGCTCAGGGGCAGAGCCTCTGCTTGGCAGGCGGGAGGTCCCAGGTTCAGTCCCTGCAGCATCTCCAGATAAAACAGGACCGGGCAGGACGTGATCTGAAAGACCTCCACCTGAGACCCTGGAGAGCGGCTGCCAGTCTGAGTAAACAAGACTGACTTTGATGGACCAGGGGTCTGATTCAGTATAACGGCAGGTTCATATTTGGGGGAAGGGGGGGATGCGCAGATGAGGGGGGAGTGATGGTGGGTTAGTAATACACGCTCAGTTTCGCCTCTCTCCGTTTCATGTAGGCAACGGTGGAGGAGATCAGAGAAAGGGGTTTCGCCAAGGGGCCCCAAAGTGGGGTGTGTGAGAGAGACAGGGAGTGAGGGTTGACTCACCTGTGCCTTTTTTGAGCGTCTTTGCTTTGCTCTGTTTTTATGTTTCAGCGCCGGAGGCAGGTCCACGAATCTTCACGACGGCTGACGGAGATTCTGGACAGGTGGGCCTCTTGAGCTCTTTGCTGTTGGGAAAGGGCTTCTAGGCGCCCCTTCCCCTTTGGCCGGTGGGAGACAGCCGGCAGCCTGCATGGGCGAACGCTGGCCCGCAGAGGATGCCGGCTAGTCCTGAGATCCAGGGTGAGGCAGTGGGCGTGCTGTGATTCCACAAGACTGCGGAAAACTGGCAGAATTCGGAGAATCCACCAGGTATCTTGTGACCGTTCTCTAGAGGGGCTTTTTGAGTTTCTGCCACAAGCACTCTGCAAAAGGTGCGGTGAGACCCTCGCCTCGTTCTGCGCAAGACCGACCCTTCGGCCAGGGGGAGCTGCAGTGAGCGAGCTGGAAACGTCTCTCCCTTTTTGCAGCTGTCTTGAAGACGAGCCAACCGAAACGGAGGCTGCAGAGCTCAGGGAAGATAGCGGTGGCGAGGCCGGGTTGGAAGAGGACGAATCATCCGCGGGGTCCCTGTGGGTTGACCGCTTCACGCCCAAGCACTATGTGGAATTGCTCAGCGATGATGTGAGAACTTAGGAACACACTTTTGGGCAGTCAGAGTTGTGCCGCGGTGGAATCAGCTGCCTAGGGAGGTGGTGAGCTCTCCCGCCCTGGCAGTCTTCAAGCAGCGGCTGGACAAACCCTTGTCAGGGATCAGAACACAAGAGAAGCCAATGTTGGATCAGGCCAGTGGCCCATCCAGTCCAGCACTCTGTGTCACACAGTGGCCAAAGATACCAGGTGCCATCAGGAGGTCCAGCAGTGGGGCCAGGATGCGAGAAGCCCTCCCACTGTTGCCCCCCCCCCAAGCACCAAGAATACAGAGCATCACCTGCCCCAGACTGAGAGTTCGTATTTATACCTTGGGGCTAATAGCCACTGATAGACCTCTGCTCCAGATGTTTATCCAATTCCCTCTTGAAGCCGTCTGTGCTTGTAGCCGCCGCCACCTCCTGTGGCAGTGAATTCCATGTGCTAATCACTCTTCGGGTGAAGAAGTCCTTCCTTTTATCTGTTCTAACCGGACTGCGTTATGCTCTAGGCTGACCCTGCACTGAGCATGGGGTTGGTTTAGGTGGTCTATATGGCCCTTTCCAGCTCTGTGATTCTGTGACTTCTATGAACCTCTGGTTGGCAGCCATTTCTGTGGACAGCTAGCTGTTGCCTTCCACGAGGGCAGAAACAGTAACCGAGGGTCAGGGATCTCTTGAGAATCTCTGCTGCTTTTCCTCTTCCAAGTTTCTACTCGCTGTGACCGCAGAAATAGAGTATCGATTTCGATGAAGCTGGAAAGTGCATTTTGCAAAGTGGCGTAAAGTAGTTAAACGGACTGGTTTTTAGCTGGGAAAGGAGACGGGAGCTTTTGCTGAGCCATTTTCCTTCCTGCTTATTCCTCTGCTCTCAGTACACAAACCGCTGCCTCCTGAAGTGGCTGAAGCTGTGGGACGTGGTCGTCTTCGGGAAGGACAAGCCCACCAAGAAGGCCAAGCCGAGCGCGGAGGCCCACCCACCCACCAAGCGCCCCAAAGAGCGGCCGGGCGCCTGGAAGAGCAAAGCCCAGCTGACGGAGGAAGTCCTGGAGGCGGAACTGGACCAGCACAACCGACCCAAATTCAAGGTGAGGAAGAGGTGGGCCCCAGGCCTCTGCGTGTGTTTTAATACTGCTCGATTCTAGCCTGTCCTACTTCACAGGGCTGTTGTGAGGGTAAAAATTGGGAAAGGGGAAATGGTGCTTGTCACTGTGCTCTCCTTGGAGGAAGGAGGAGGTAAACATGAGACAGAGTTGTTATATAGTTGTGGTATCAAACGTTCAAAGGTGTGCCTGTGTTGTTTTGGGCAAGCCTCACACCAACCTTTTGAGGTAGACTGGTACTTAGAGAGCCAGTTTGGTCTACTGGTTAGGAGCGCGGACTCTAATCTGGGAGAACCAGGTTCAATTCTCCACTCTTCTGTATGCAGCTGGTGGTGCGACCTTGGGTTAGTCACAAGTTCTCTCAGAGCTGTTCTCTCAAGGGCAGTTCTCGGGAGAGCTCTCTCAGCCCCACCTACCTCCCAGGGTATCTGTTGTGAGGAAAGGAGGGGAGACCGCGAGCCGCTCTGAGACTCCTTCAGGTAGTGAAGGGCGGAGTATAAATCCAATCTTCTTTTTCTTCTTTGGAGAGGTCGCTGCCCTAAATGTGCCCCGGGGGAGGTCCTAGCAGCAGAAACAAGTTCCTAGGGAAGTTGCTTCCGAAATAACCATGCGCCGCATAGCAGCCTCTGCCTTTCTCACTCGGGGAGTTCAGGATTCACACCACAACAGAGACTCCCCTCTCCACACCCAAAAGAGTCTGTGCTGGGAATTAAGAGAAAGGGACAGACCCTGTCTGTCTGTCTGTCTGTGGAGGTCCTGGGAGTTTGCCTTTCTCTCTTCCCACCTCCAGGTTGCCCTGCTGTGTGGCCCCCCCGGATTGGGCAAGACCACTCTGGCACACATCATCGCGAAGCATGCCGGGTACAATGTGGTGGAGATGAACGCCAGGTGAGCTGCCGGGAGCGGCTGTCGGCCCTTCTCTCCTTCCGTCCTCCGCTGCAATTCCAGTCGGGTGTTTTTGCATCAGGATCAGGTGCTGCTGAGCTTAGAAACACCTTGGAAGCACAGTGGGTGGGATGCAGCCGGGGGTTTCGAGGCGGGAGATAAGCCAGAGTGCATGAGCAGCACTGATGGATCAGGCCAGTTGCCCGGAATCCGGCCTCACACGGTGGCCGGCGATGTGCTCCCAGAAGGCCCACGAAACAGGACATCGGAACTCAGGTTTTCTCTGTTTTGGTTGCCCCTCGTTGGTATTCAGGGGAAGAGCTGTCTCTGGACAAGGAAGATCCATTTAGTTCTTGTGGAACACTAGGTGTTGATGGCTTTCTCCTTTGTGATTTCATCTCGCCTTTTTCGCCTGGCAACTGTGTGACACAGAGTGTGGGATTGGAGGGGCCACTGGCCTGATCCAACCGGGGCCGGCTCTATCACTAGGCCGACTGGGCGGCCGCCTAGGGGCGCAGCTGGCAAACGGGGCGGCAGAGAGACTGAGAGAGACTCAAACCAGGAGATAGTGTGCTTTATGTAAACCATGATTGACCATTATGTCTGAATGCAGCTTTCCAGGCTAAGAACCAAACTTAGCCTTGGGCCAATGCAGATAGACCTGTAGGAGCTGCGGCCAGCTGGGGGGGGGGGTGTCCCTTGCGGGCGGGTCTCCGGCGGTGGAGAAGGCGGCTCTGGGGTGGGGGGACACCACAAGGTAACCTCGCCTTGTGCACAAAAAACCCTGGGGCCAGCCCTGGATCCAACATGGCTTCTCTTATGTTCTTACGTCCGGGGCAGTGATGCTCTGTCTTCTTGGTGCTTTGGGGGACCACAGTGAGAGGGCTTCTGGAGTTCTGGCCCCACTGCTGGACCTCCTGATGGCACCTCAGCTTTGGCCATTGGGTGACACAGAGTGTTGAACTGGAGGGGCCATTGGCCCGATCCGACATGGCTTCTCCTACGTTCTTTTAAAGATGACTAAATTAGTGGCGGCTAATGCCACAAGTTCATTGCTCCTGGAGCAAAGAAGCGCATCTGTTTGTTTCCCCAGGGATATGAGTTCAAGTCCTGGCTGAGTTCCGTGATTGGTTGGATATTTGGGGGGGTTGTCCACAGTCTATAAAGTGGGCATAAGAGTGAGGTAACCCGAACAGTCAACCTAAACCACAGTCCCCCAACCTTTTTTGAGCTTTGGAATTTTAACCCAAGGAGTGGGCAGAATCGTAAAATGGCTGCTGCAGGAAGAAGAAGAGTTGGATTCATACCCCGCCCTTCCCTCGAAGTCTCAGAGTGGCTTACAATCTCCTTCCCTTCCGGGTTTGATTCCCCACTCCTCCACATGCAGCCAGCTGGCGTGACCTTTCGTCAGTCACAAGTTCTCTCAAGGGCAGTCCTCGGAAGAGCTCTCTCAGCCCCACCTACCCCACAGGGTGTCTGTTGTGGGGAGGGGAAGGAGATTGTAAACTGCTCTGAGACTCCTTCAGGGCGGGGCGTACATCCAATCTCTTCTTTTCTGTGAAGCTTAAGGGGAATGTCTGCCTTTTCCCCCCGCCGCC
The DNA here is from genome assembly GCA_029233225.1 of Lepidodactylus listeri. Lineage (NCBI taxonomy): Eukaryota > Metazoa > Chordata > Lepidosauria > Squamata > Gekkonidae > Lepidodactylus > Lepidodactylus listeri. Next base: position 4,468,630 of record JARCFY010000022.1, read on the forward strand.
GCCACTCGAAAAAAACCTCTCCCTAAATCCAGTATTTTTTGTTCTAGCGACGACCGTAGCCCCGACATCTTCAAACTGCGGATAGAGGCTGCCACCCAAATGAAGTCCGTGCTGGGAGCCGACGAGAGACCGAACTGCCTCATCATCGATGAGATCGATGGCGCGCCGACGGTAAGAAGGATCTCTCTGGTTGACGGGGAACCCTCCCCGATTTCTCAGGACTTGCTGCTTTATATGAGAAGAGACTTTGGCTCATCTCTGCCCTCTGTGTACCCTCTGGGCCGGGGCCGACTTATCCATTAGGGGCAGTCCCCAGGGCCCATGATACTTTTAGGGGCCGAGGAAAACATTTTAAATTTTCCCCCTCACATTTGGGGGGGGGGGGGAGGAATTTGTAGGGCCCACGAAAGTCTATTAAATTTTGCCTAAAACATTTTTTAAAAATCAGATGTTGAGGTATTTAAAGTTATATCAAATATAAATATATATATATTTAATGTTAATATTATGGAGAGAGAGGGACCCACAAAGGCAAACAAGATTTTTGAGGGGTATGAAGAAGAAAAAGAGATTGGATTTATATCCCGCCCTTCACTCGGAGTCTCAGAGCGGCTTACAAACTCCTCTCCCTTCCCCTCCCCACAACAGACACCCTGGGAGGTAGGTGGGGCTGAGAGAGCTCTGTCCAGAACTGTCCTTGAGAGAACAGCTGGAACAGAACTATGGCTTGCCCAAGGTCATCCAGCAGCTGCAAGTGGAGGAGAGGGGAATCAAACCTGGTTCTCCCAGATTAGAGTCCACGCACTTAACCGCTACACCAAACTGGCTCTCAAGAGTCCAAGCTCCCTTCATCAGATACAAGAGCCCTTAGATCCCAGTAAGAAGATGGGAGGGGATGTTGCAAAGAAGGAACTTGAGATGCAGAGGTACAGTGCAAAGTGTAATCGGCTTGATTAAAGCAGAGGGAAAATCCCGGGTGTGGGGGAGAAGATTAGTCTACAACAGTCAAACCAGCGGGAGAACATTTTAATCTTCCCGGTTATTCTGTTGCTGACGTAAGAGTGGTAGTCCTCAAACACAGAAGCTTCAAGGGGAGAATACAACGTGAGATTGCTGAACTTGAATTCATTCACAAGTTCAGAACAGTGGGAACCCCCCCGGGCTGAACAGGGACATGGGATTCTTATCCCAGTACAGATGCTAATTTTCTGCCCCAAAAGGATTTCCCCTCCGCTCTTATCTAGCTGGTTACATTTTGCATTGTACCTCTGCGTACTGACTCCCTTCTTTGCGGTACCCCTCCCACCTTCTAATTGGGATATAAAGACTCCGGGATCTCCATTCCAACTTGTATTTGATGAAGGGAGGCTTAAAATGCTCACACCCGAAAATCTTGTTGTCTAGGATGCTGCTGGACTCGAATCTAAACAGGAATTCCAGATGCTAGGGACAAGAAATTGTGTGTGTGTGGGGGGGGTATCTTTATTCCCTGCTGGGGGGGGATCGGACGAACACCTGGCTGGCTTCAGGGTCTGATCCAGGAGGGCTCTTTTGACACCCCAAACTGGCTCCCTTCCTGCTTCCCAGGCATCGATCAACATGCTCCTGAACATCGCCAACCGGAAAGGCGTTGAGGCGGAAGCAGAAGGGGCCGGCGGCGGCACAAGTGGACGGAAGCGGCGGCGGGAGGGCGGACTCCTTTTGCGCCCAATCATCTGCATTTGCAACGACCAGTAAGGGGCAAAAACATTGGGGCTGGGAACTCTTGCGCCGGCGGGTGGGGCCTGCTTAAAACTTTCGTGTGACCCCCGAAGAGGCCGCTTCCCCGGGCTCATCTTTCACGCGGCCTCACGCTCTCCTGGCCTCTCTCCGTCTCCTAGGTATGTCCCTTCCCTGCGGCAGCTGCGGCAGCAGTCTTTCCTTCTCCACTTCCCCTCGACGGCCCCATCCAGGCTGGTCCAGCGGCTGCAGGAGGTCGGTGTGAACCCAGAGCGGGTTTCCTTGGCCCTCTGGAAGCAGTTTCTCTGCCTCGTGAACTGGGCACAGGCGACAGACCTTGACGTAGTAGCCAAGCTCCCCAGGGTTGTAAGAACAGTACAAACGATCCGGACATCGTGGAAAATTACTCTCTCTGAGGGTCTCTGCTGACTGTTTAAAAGCTGAGTTTAAAAGGAGAGCGATGTATAGATCTGTCCAGTGGGAACTTTGGCCTTTTAAGCGTGTCGCATCTTGGTAGTTATGATGCATCCTAAGATCTGGGGCCGATTTCGCACTGGCCAGTTGCCTCTCGTTCTCTCCGTAATTTCCCCTCCCAGTTTCCTCCGGAGTATTTTCTTCATTTTCCCACTTGGAAACTCAGCCCTTTCGATATAGCACAACGAAGGGTTTTCTTCCAAAAAATTTAGAAACTCCCACAGTGGGGCAGCCCTGATGAAAGGCAGGCAAGTGGGCGTGTTTTCATTTTGGGTTCTCCCCCGGAGCAAACAGAAAAATCCTCTAAAAACAGGATTTGTTTGCTCCAGGGAAACTCCGGTGCAGCAGGACGATACTCCAGAGCAAAACATGAGCCCGGAGCAACTGGTGTGAAATCGACCAGAAGCTCCGGTGCAAGCATGAGGGCAAACCTGGGGCAAACGCTAGTGCAAAATCGGCCTGGGAGTCCCAGGTTCAAGTCTTCCCTGTGCTGTAAACTTTTCCGGGGGACCTTGGGCCCAGGCTCTTGGCTTGAGCGACCTTAAAATGGGGTTTGCAGTGGCGAAACACCCCCCCCCCCCGCTCGTCTCTTGCCTTGGAAACCTGATGGGATCGTTGGAAATCATCTGTGGTTAGATGCTGCCCTGACCTGGACGGCCCAGCCTAGCCCAATCTTATCAGATCTCAGAAGCTAAGCAGGGTCAACCCTGGCTTGTATTTGGATGGGAGACCACCAAGGAAGCCCAGGGTCGCTACACAGAGGCAGGCAATGGCCAACCACCTTTGAATGTCTCTTGCCCTGATCTGAATGGCCCAGGCTATCTTAATCTTTTCAGATTACTTGGATGGGAGACCGCTGAGGAAGTCCAGGGTAGCTATGTAGAGGCAGGCAACGGCCAACCTGCTGTGAATGTCTCTTGCCTTGCAAACCCCACAGGGCTCACTGTAAGTCTTCTGCGCCTGGCTGGCCCTTTTCACCGCCATCATCTTCTGCCAAATGTTTACTGCTGTTCCCTGTATAGTATTGCCATGTCTGGTCTGCTGCGGGAGAGTCCCCGTTGTCTCTGGGCATCCCGGGAAGGGAAACTTGGCAAAAATCAGCTCTTTTATTCCCCTGGGGGCTGATTTGGTCGTCAGTTCTGTAGGCTCCCTTGCTGGCCTCAAAGAGCGTTCGCTTCTGCTTTTCAGATTGCCGTTCGGCAGGGCATGAAAGCCGACAGGGGGGTGCTGATGGCGCTGTGTGAAAAGGCCGAGAACGACATTCGCTCCTGTGTGAACACCCTGCAGGTGCGTCGGAGCCTCGGCAGGCTGAAAATGCCAAGCAACGGTCATCCTCGGGTGCTGTTTTCTTGTTTTGCGGCCCTTCCCTTATCTCGGCCTCTTGATGAAGATGCCCGTCGTTAGAGGGGGCCCCGTCCCCTTCCGTGTTGTCGTTGCACTTCGGTCTGTAGCGCAGACTCGAGTTTCTCATCGCTGTCTCCCCAGTTTCTGCACAGTCGAGGCCAGAAGGAACTGAACGTGTGGACGGTGCAGACGACAAAGGTCGGCTTGAAGGACCAGAACAAAGGGCTGTTCTCCGTTTGGCAGGAGATCTTCCAGCTCCCGAAGGTCCAGAGGTGAGAATGGGGAGCCGGTGGTGACGCAGTCGGGAAACCCTTTGCGAGCTGGCTGAGTGGAGCTGGTTGGGAGTCGTCTCCGCAGAGAGCGTTTCGGCACAGCTGAAGGAGTCGGTGTCGATACCCCAATTATGCCGCCTCTGGCACATTTGCAGATAAAAATAGTTCCTGCACCTGAGCACACCATAACGGACGAGCGAAATGATTTGGCGTCAGCCCTTAGCCCCGGTGAGGCTGCCTGATGCAGCTCTGCATGAATTACTGCTCTGGCTTGCAGTCAGTTATTCAAATGCATCTGAGAAAAGTCGTGCCCGCCTGAGTGGAATTTTTGCTCTCAAGACTCCCCAGCTTAGAGGGAGGATTGGTCTCCAGCCCCATCAGTTTCCCCTCTTATCCTCCCTCGCTGTTCCCCTTTCCTCTTCTCGCACGCTCCCTCCTTCTCGATCTCCGACTTGAGTGCTTTCCTTTTCTTGTCCCAAGGCACCGGGTAGGGATGGACCCTTCGAATCCGGTCCCCCTTCTTACGAGCGGCGGGGATGACCTGTTCGGCCCGGCCACGGCCCAAACCTCCCTTAACGCTGCTGCCCAGAGATTTCACCGCATCCTGCACCTCAGCATGTCTTCCGGAGAAAGTGAAAAACTCACCCAGGTATTCAATTCAGGGGGAGGTTCCCATTTTGGTCCACTGTCCAGACTTGGCTGGCTGGCTCTGGTCTCTTAGCTTTCCTCTGCCTTATCTTCTGTCCCTTGAGCTCGGGGCGGTGGCTGGGTTCTGCTCACAGCGCTTCACCAGAAGGGCCCTTCTGGGTCAGACCAGTGGGGGTCCATCCAGTCCAGCATCCCGTCTCACACAGGGGCCAGCCAGTTCCTCTGGAGGGCCAGCAACAGGACATAGAGGCTAAGGCCTTCATAAGAACGTAAGAGCCCTGCTGAATCAGACTGGTGGTCCATCCATTCCAGCATCCTCTCTCACACAGTGGCCAGCCAGTTCCTCTGGAGGGCCCACAACAGGGCAGAGAGGCCGAGGCCTTCCCCTGATGCTGCCTCCTGGCTCTGAGCTTCAGAGGATCAGTGCCTCTGAATGTGGAGGTTCCCCTCAGTCACCAGGGCTAGTAGCCATTGACAGCCTTACCCTCCATGAATCTATCTAATCCTCTTTTAAAGCTGTTTATTCCTGTGGCCATTGCTAGAGCCTCTGTAATCAAAACACAAAATCTGGAGGTGTCCAGTAAAAGGGTATCAAATAAAACAAAAACAGTGTAGAATGTATTTTAAACAATATTTGAAAACATTCAACAAATCATATGGTATTAACGTGTTTATGATATCTTATTTCCCCATATTCTAATACCAAAATCCAGTATGTAATCCAATTTATAAGTTTTTGTTATATTCGATATCACTACATCCTCTGGCAGCGAATTCCACATTTTAATCCCTCTGCTGTGTAAAGTAGTCTTTCCTTTTGCCCGTCCTGAACCTACTGCCCATCAGCGTCATTGGATGCCCTCGAGTTCTGGCATTTGAGGGGGGGGGGGAGTGTCAAAAAGACAAAAGGCCAGTCTGTTCTAGCCGGGTGCCTCTGGCTGCTGTAGCCGTCACTTAGAACGGAACTCTTAAAAGAGTTAATCGCCGCCCCTTGCCTCCGTTTCCCCCCGCAGGGCTTGTACGACAACTTCCTGAACATGAAGGTGAAGGATTCCAGTCTCGGCTCGGTGTGCCTGGCCTTGGAGTGGCTGGGCTTCTCCGATCTGGCGCACCGAGTCGTGATGCACGGGCAGAACTTCCAGCTCATGCGATACCTGCCCTTCCTCCCTGTGGCTTTCCACCTGCTCTTTGCCGCGTCTAACATCCCCAGGCTGATGTACCCCAGCAGCCAGAATGAGGCATGTATCCGGAGTGGCCGGGGGGGGGGGGGGCGGGTAGGAGAAGACTATGCCTGATGGTTCCTTCGGGATCCGCCGCGGGACGTGGCGAGTGACGTTCTTGGGGGGTCAGTCATTGGAGACCTACCCTCCTTGTCCCTGTTTGGCTGACTTCAGCCACACCACCCGGTATCTGTTCCTAAATAATGAGGGTCCCCAAACTCGGTGCTCGTGGGCTCCGTAACACCTGCCACCACCTTTTCGGGGCTCGCCGAGTGTTTTGAGGAAGCGGGCAGGGCCCAGGTTAGGGTGTTTGCCCAGCAAGTCTTCTCATCGGCTGTTGGAGATCCGGTTGGCTGTTTTTGGATTTTTTAAAAAATGTTGCTTTGGCAGCAGCAAAAAGACAGAAAAGGGGGGAGGGGGGGAGAAAACTTAACCCCAATGGATGATCTAAAAACCTAAAAGATAGATCAGGATGGGTAGCCGTGTTAGTCTGTTTGTAGCAGTAGAAAAGAGCCGGAGTCCAGGAGCACCTGAAAGACTAACAGAACGTGTGGCAAGAGAGGAACTTTCGTGAGTCACTGCTCACTTCTTCTGCATCTGAAGAAGTGAGCAGTGACTCACGAAAGCTCATACCCCGCCACATATTTTATTAGTCTCTAAGGTGCTGCAACAATCTAGAAGGTTAAATGAGCCGAAATCGAAGGGCCCGGTATTTAAATGACTGAGTGTAGGACATAAATGTAGATCAAACATACAAAAAATGCATGTATTTATTACAAGATGGTTTTAAAACAATTCCAGGCCCAGATGTAGCCTCAGTTCAGATTAAAACCATCCAGCAATCTCAAGCATAGACCTTAACGGGATCCTGACCAAACACGTTTCGGCCTTATGGCCAATGCACAGTTATTACCCCTTTGCTCCAGACGTGGCGATAATATTACAATAAGTACTCAATATAGGACCAAGTTGGGATTGATTCCTGATCAATGTCCGTGACTCGAGGCAGGGATGTAATTCAGAGGCCTCGTTTGAAATCACCTTCCGCCCTGGTCAGGTACACGTATCTTGAGCGGTAATTCAGTTGTGTACCTTCCTATTCTGAGCCAAGGAAAATCACTTTTAAGTGCAGTATGGAGCCAATATAACATAGTAGTGTATGTAGGAAGAAGAACAAGAGATTGGATTTATACCCCGTCCTTCACTACCCGAAGGAGTCTCAGGGCGGCTTACAAACGCCTTTCCCTTCCCCTCCCCACAACAGACACCCCATGAGGTAGGTGGGGCTGAGAGAGGTCTCTTGAGGACTGCTCCTGAGAGAACAGCTCTGAGAGAACTTGTGACTGACCCAAGGTCACACCAGCAGCTGCATATGGAGGCGTGGGGAATCAAACCCAGTTCTCCCAGATTAGTAACGTAGTAGTACTGCCAGCACAGCAGAAGGATCTTCACCGTGTGACTGAAAGTCAGCTATGGCAGCCATTTTGTTGCTAACTCCACCTCCTGCAGCTGTTATTTCATGGCAGCCATGCTGCTGCTGCGCCCACCGTTCTGTGTCAGAGTTCCAAAGGCGCCCACCGGCTCAGAAAGAGTGAAGACTCTGGCTGTATCTAGATCAGTAAAGGCTCTACAGAATCTTGGAGAGACAAAAGCCCTTCCCATCCTTTAAGACCTGAGATCCTTTAACTGAAGTTATCAGGGACTGAATCAGGGATTTTCCGCCTTCAAAGCACTCGCCCTCGGCTTTTTAAACATCTCCATCCACCCACTCGCTGGCTGCCCCGAGGCCCCTCTTGCAAACTGCTATTAGTCAAACCGACCTCTCCCGTCTCTGACAGAAGTTGGCGGTGTTTGTTGACGTTCCGTAGCGCCGTGATAAAAGGGCTGCCGGGGCCACGCCACTCACTGGTTACTAACCCACTTTGCTTTTCCGTCCAGGCTGTGGCTAAATTGACCCAGGTGCAGAACCTCGTGGCGTCCATGCTCTCCGGGATCGCGCCCAACGCCCGCAGCCGCCTGTGTTCTCAGTCCCTCGTGTTGGAGGCCCTTTGCCTCCTCTTGGACATCCTCTCTCCAAAACTGAGACCGGTAAGGACGTCTGCTGGGTTTCTGCTTTGCGCTACTCTGGACTTCATGTCGGATGAGGGGTCTCTGTGCTTTGCCGGGGGATGGATGGCTCACCAGGCGGCTCAGCGTTCTCCAGGGTAAACGCAAAGGCCGTCTGTACGCACTCTTGGGACAGCCCGTTCTCTGTAGCGCACGGCCAAGGGGAGAGGGAAGCTGGGCTGGGCTCCAGAGCGATGAGGACGAGAGAGGAAATCCCTGCCGACTCTCCACACTGCTTTGTAATTGTAGGTGAACACCCAGTTGTACAGCCAGAAGGAGAAGCAGCAGCTGTCCGAGTTGATCGGGACCATGCTGGCGTACAATCTCACCTACCTCCAGGAGCGGACACCCGAGGGGCAGTACGTCTACAAGCTGGACCCGTAAGTGCAACCTGGCCTTTGTGCTCTCCTCTGTGGAACTGGCTGGCCACTGTGTGAGACAGGATGCTGGACTGGATGGACCACTGCTCTGACCCAGCAGGGCTCTTCTGGTGTTCTTATCAGGGGAAGGCCTCGGCCTCTCTTCCCTGTTGTTGGCCATCTGTCGGAACTGGCTGGTCACTGTGTGAGACAGGATGCTGGACTAGATGGACCTTCACTGGTCTGATCCAGCAGGGCTCTTCTGATGTTCTTATCAGGGGAAGGCCTCAGCCTCTCTGCCCTGTTGTTGGCCCTCCAGAGGAACTGACTGGCTGCCATGTGAGACAGGATGCTGGACTAGATGGACCATTAGTCTGATCCAGCAGGGTTCTTCTGAGGTTCTTAACAGGGGAAGGCCTCGGCCTCTGTGCCCTGTTGCTGGCCCTCCAAAGGAACTGGTTGCCCATTGTGTGAGACAGGATGCTGGACTGGATGGACCCTCACTGGTCTGACCCAGCAGGGCTCTTCTGAGGTTCTTCTCAGGGGAAGGCCTCAGCCTCTCTGCCCTGTTGTTGGACCTCCAGAGGAACTGGCTGGCCACTGTGTGAGACAGGATGCTGGACTAAATGGACCCTCACTGGTCTTACCCAGCAGGGCTTTTTTAATGTCCTTATGAGCAAAAGGTGGCGTACTGTGGTGCGTGGTTTGTAATCTTCTCTGGAGTTCTCTTCCAAGCCACTGTTCAGCTTCCACTCCAGCCTTCCCTCAGGTATTGTCCCCAGTTTTTCAAGTACATCTTAGCAGTCATAAGGGACTAGAAACTTAAGACTAGAGAGAGAGAGAGAGAACACTGAGGTTTTGAGAAATAACACACACATAAGAACCTCAGAAGAGCCCTGCTGGCTCAGACCAGTGAGGGTCCATCTAGCCCAGCATCCCATCTTACACAGTGGCCGACCCATTCTCCTAGAGGACCAACAACAGGGTATATAGACCGGGGCCTTCTGATGATGTTGTCTTCCAGCACTGGGATCCAGAGGTTGACTGCCTCTGAATGTGGAGGTTCCCTTTTAGTCATCACGGCTAGTAGCAGCTGATAGACCTCTCCTCCATGAATCTTTCTCATCCCCTTTTTAAAGACCTCTATGCCTGTGGCCATCACTACATCTTCTGGCAGCAAAGCCCACGTTTTAATCGCTCGCTGTGTAAAGGAGTATTTAACATAATGCACACGTATCTAAGCACCTTTAAATTTTATTGATCTCGGACCACTCTGGAGTTAGCCCCCGTTTCTGAAGCATCTTCGTCGCACTTCCCGTTACCTTTTCGCAAGCATCGGTGGGGTTGGGGAAAGCCTTGCAGAATCTCTGATAATCAGGGCAGAGAAGAAAGAAATCCGAGGATTTAGTTAAGCTCTTTTATCTCTTGGCCAACGTTTTTCTGGAAAGGCACGAGATCTCTTTGGCCACCTGATCCCTAGCAGATGGTGAACCGATGGTGAAAGTATCCAATTTTTGACCACACCGACTTTAAACACACTACGCCCCCCACACGCACCAGCGATCTGCCTGCCCAGTTTCCTCCTCAGTTGCTTAATCAGGTTGGATCCTCTTATGCCAATCTGTCCCATCTCCCCTTGTGGCTGAGCGCATTTCAAATTCACTTTTTTAGAATTCGTAGGTTCTTTGGGACTGTGTACCCATTCCCCTTCCTCTGTGTTTAGCTCTGCCAGAACTTTAGCAAACGGAGTAGGGGATCTGGTCAGACAGAAAAGCAGCTGTTCACCTATGTCAAGTTAAAAAATCGCCGTAGGTGACCAGGAATGGGAACTTCACAAGTCAGCCTGTCTCCAAATGACTGTTGTAGGTGTGTGAAGTCTGCCAGGATACAAATGATGGTTGAGGGAGTTTATAATCTTGGGTTTATAATTTTGGGCTTCTTTGTAAGGTTGGCTTCAAAGCTGCATTTGGAGGAAGAAGAGATTAGATTTATACCCCGCCCTTCACTGCCCAAGAGTCTCAGAGCGGCTTACAGCCGCCTTTCCCTTCCCCCTCCCCACAACAGCCACCCTGGGAGGTGGGTGGGGCTGAGAGAGCTCTTTCGAGGACTGCCCATGAGAGAACAGCTCTGAGAGAACTTGTGATTGACCCAAGGCCACACCAGCAGCTGCATGTGGAGGAGGAGTGGGGAATCAGACTTGGTTCTCCCAGATCAGAGTCCACGGTCCTAACCACTACACCAAACTGGCTTTCTACATTTAGACACACTACAGCGATTTCCTAGTGTGCCGGCCCACACAGACTTAGAATCATAAAGTTGGATTGTACCTCCAGGATCCCCCTACACAATACAGGAAATTCACAACTTATTTCCCCCACACACACCTCCAGTGACCCCCTGCTCCATGCCCAGAAGATTGCAAAAAAGCTGTCCTGGAGAAAAATGGCTTCCTGACCCCAGAGTGGCAATCGGTATTTCCCTGGGCGTGTAAGAGAGGGCCACAAGATCTAAGCACTGATGCAACCCTCCCTGCCCATCAAAAGCATAACTTGTGGCAGGTTTTTAATCCTGGCTCTTTATCGGGCATCTCTCTTTCCCTTGAGGTTCTTGATTCCAGGTATTGGGTCAAGTCTGTTTTCCCCCTCCCTGTGTCTTACAGTCATTTAGAATCATAGAATCAGAGTTGGAAGGGGCCGCCGGAGTCATCTAGTCCAACCCCCTGTGGCATGCTGGCTTGGTGTAGTGGTTAAGCCAGTTTGAGAGAGCCGGTTTGGTGTACTGGTTGGGACAACCAGGTTTGATTCCCCACTCCTCCACTTGCAACTACTGGTGTGGCCTTGGGTCAGTCACAAGTTCTCTCAGAGCTGTTCTCTCAAGGGCAGTCCTCAAAAGAGCTCTCTCAGCCCCACTTACCTCGTGGGGTGTCTGTTGTAGGGAAGGGAAAGGAGATTGTTAGCCACTCTGAGTGAAGGGCAAGGTATAAATCCAATCTCTTCTCCTCCTCTCAGTTTCCCCCTTCCATCCCAAACATGATCAAAACTTGACGAAAAAGCACATTCCTAAAGAACACTTCCCGGGGGGGGGGGGGGGGGTGGAAGATAGCGCGGCCTGTTTCCTCATCCTGAATTGGTGCGTCTGGATTCTTTGGTGGCGCTCCCTTTCCTGCTACATATATTTTTTTAAAAGCCCTGAACGTGACCATCTGTTCCATGAAAATCACACCCAAGGTTAATAACCGAAACGTCCTTTCAATCCAAATCCCTCACGTTTGCCCAGATGGGTTTAAGCTGGGATGTCTGGCCCCTTTCGTTTTTTAATACCTACCCGCACTCCGTCTGCGCACTCCCCCCCCCCCCCCCACGCGTGCGCACCCTTTGTGCAATATCCCCAACCTGCCTCTTTCCAGGAATTATGCTAACGTCGCCAGAGACCCCTCCCTGCCTCTCTGTCCCCTTGGAGAGAGGCATTTCCCTCCCTGAAGGGTGGAACTGGAAGCGTTTTCCGTTCTGGGATCTCTCTGCATCGCCCCACACCAGTCTAGACAAGATCCTCTTCTTTAATCAGGTGGGACAGCAGGGGCGTTTGGCCGACGAGGGGTGAGGAGCGTGGAGATGGTTTCGGGTTCCCCTCGGCTGGCAGGGCACTAGGATGCCCCTCGTCCCCCCCTCCCCTGCGCTCATGTTTCAAGCCCGCTGCCGAGAGACTTTGTTCGTCACCGATTGGGGGGTGCCGCTGGCCGTCGCCCTCCTCCTCCTCGGCTTGGTCTATCTCTTCATCTACCTGCCTGCCAGCCTCCATCAGGCGGCGATGGAGGAGGCGGTGAGGAATTTGACCGAGAAGTGCAGTTACAGTGACGTGGACTTGGTCAAGCAGTGAGGGGCCTTACGGGTGTCGGCCCCCTTGCCCGGAGGGTGTCGAGGCTCACCTGCTTCCCAAATTTATTCGGCCCTGGAGGCACACAGCAACGGACGCACAGGTAGCAAAGAAGACTCGGAACAAGAAGGGTTTCCAAGAGAACATTCCGGGTGCCGTCTTCTGTCAGATGCCCCCTCCAGCGGAGCGGCCTGCCGCGGGTCTCCTCGGATCTCCTGAAATGCTGATACCCTCCGTCCATCCATCAAAGGCAGAAGTTGTGGGGACTCGTTTTTCTTTCTTATGCGTGCTCGTTGCTGCTCAATGGGACAGAAACAGTCTGAAGGTCTGGGAAACCTTTGGCTCAGAAGGATCGAAGGATGACGTTGAAAAGATCTGGCAAGACGGTGCATGCGGTCGCTCTGTTTTGGCCGAGGGACCCTTTGTCCTTTTCAAAGTTTTCTACTTGTAACGGCAGACACAGGTTGTAATCTACAACTACAACCATGGACCAAAAGGCTAGATTCTTATCAACGGGTTTATTCGGCTAGGGCTTGGGTTATTTTTTTTTTCTCGTTTAAAACTTTGTTGTAATGAGATTACAGCTGGGCTAGCTGAGGGACGCTCCCACTCCCAGGCTGAATTTGGAGTCACCCTTCCCTTTTCCACCCTAATAGTTTATATGGTTTACAGGATTTGTACACTGCTTTTCTGCCCACCTCAGGCCACTCAAGGTGCTTGCTTCCTAGAGCATGAAGGAGGGAATATTATCCCTGCCCGATTGGAAGGAAGTGAGCAGTGACACGCAGAGACGCGGCAGGCAGCCTCATTTGCGGACGGGGTAATTCTGCTGTGTTGGAAGCCATTGCTCCGGTTGCATGTGATGCAAAAACGCCACAGAATTACCTGCCCGCTGCAGATATTGGCTAGGTCAGAACAGCAACTCGTTCAGAGATCTGCAAGCATCCTCCTTTGTAAATAATTTAAGCTTGCAGGAAACTTGTAAGTCTTTGAGTGTGGGGACTCGCTTTTATGTAGCGCTTCCAGGTCACCCCGCATGTGAAACGGCAAACGATGCCCGGGGATGGATTTTATCTGTCTCCTCTCTAGAGAAGTTTTAATTTGTTTGCTTTTAAAATCCAAAATGCAGGATTCTGGTCCTTAATGTGTGCGGTTAATCCTGATGCTCGGCAAGCCGTGTCTGCAAAAGGCCACTTTTTGTCTCGTGAATGTCTTTCTTGCCCGTTTGATTTCGCCTCTGCTTTGAGGTCCCGCATTTACCGTAATAGCTTCTTGCCTGAAATTTTGTGTTTAAGGCTTGGACGACAGCCGTCCACTTTTTGCCCATTTCTCCCCTGTCCTTTGTGGCACTTTCTGCGTTTGCGGAGATGTTTTCCCATAATCCTTGCTTGCTGTGTGCTTGGAGCCACAAAGAACCAATAAAGCTACCCTTGTGTACCCACGACTGTAATGTGAGTGTCTCAGTTCCCTTGGAGATGCCCTGTTTAGCCTCCTTTGTGCTCTCTTGCATTCCTGATTCTTCATCTTAAACATCTAGAAACTCGTCCCAATTATAACGGGCCTTCTTGCATGGTTCGCGACTCATGTGTTTCTCTCCTCCTGAGCCAAACAAACAGGTCCTCTTGACACCTCGCAAGAAGGTATTACATCGAATTGATTATTTTGCATACACAGATTCTTTCTCTTTGCACCATGATGCGCTATGGAACGCTCACAAACATTCCAACTTCTGATGGATAAGCTGTTGGCAATAGTGTGTTGGTAAGCAGTGGTACTTCCATGCGGGGAGAAGTGAAAAGCTAGTCAGACGGGGCATCTGCTGTACACGGAACCTGGCCTTTTTGGGGGGGGGGGCATTTGCAGAGTTCAGCACAAGAGAGTAGATGGGCAAAGGAATTTTGAAAGGTGAGAGACGTTGAGAGCAAAGGGTTGAACTAAAGGGGAAGAGAACTGGTGCATGGATTTAAAAGTTTGTTTCACGTTCTGCTAAAACTCTAATTTTAAATGTTGTTCAAAAATTGTTTTCGGTTATTGTTATCTGCCTAGTGTGGTATAGTGGTCAGAGTGGAAGAAGAAGAAGAAAATTGGATTTATACGCCGCCCTTCACTACCCAAAGGAGTTTCAGAGCGGCTGAAAATCTCCTTTCCCTCCCCCTCCCCGCCACAGACACCCTGAGGTGGGGCTGAGAGAGCTCTTTCGAGAACTCCCCTTGAGAGAACAGCTCTGAGAGACCTTGTGACTGACCCAGGTGGGGCTGAGAGAGCTCTTTCGAGAACTTCCCTTGAGAGAACAGCTCTGAGAGACCTTGTGACTGACCCAAGGTCACACCAGCGGCTGCATGCGGAGACGCGGGGAATTGAACCCAGTTCTCCCAGATTAGAGTCTGCGCTCCTAACCGCTACACCAAACTGGTTCTCTGAGACTCCCAAGTTTGAATCCCCCACTCTGCCATGGCAGCTTGCGAGTAACCATGGGCCAGTCACACAATCTCAGCCTAACCTACTCCACCAGGTTGTCTGGAGGATAAAATATCGTAATGCCCCTGTAGAGATCTATGGTGTGGGCTCATTTAGAATACTGTGTGCTGTTCTGGCCACCGTATCTCCAAAAGGACATTGCAGAGCTGGGCAAAGTACAGAGGAGGGCGACCAAGATGATTCGGGGGTTGGAGCACCTTCCCTAGGAGGAAAGGCTGAAGAGCCTCTTGGACTTTTCGGTTTAGGAAAGAGACGATTAAAGGCGGAACATGATAAGAGGTTGGTAAAATTAAGCATGGGATGGAGAGAGTTGACACAGAGAACATTTTCTCCCTCTCTCAAAATACTCGAACTCGAGGGCATTCAGTGAAGCTGATGGGCCGTAGGTTCAGGATGGACAAAAGGAAATACCACTTTACACACAGAGTGATTAAAATGTGGAATTCGCTGCCAGAAAATGTGGTGGTGGCCACAGGAATGAACAGCTTTCAAAGGAGATTTGATAGCTTCATGGTGACTGGCCATGGGGACACTAAGCCTCTGAACCCCAGAGCCAGGAGCAGTGCCCCTTCTCAGCTGTGGAGTCCTGTGAGCAGAAATTCTACTTTGTGAGCACCTGGCATTTAAATTTGGGAGCGAGTGATTTGGCAGCTGCATGAATCGGTTTGCTCTGGAGCCATCTTTCCTCAGCTAAGGCAAAAATGTGTGAGCCGGAGGCTAAAGAACTGTGAGTTGGCTCACAGTAACTCAGCTTAGAGGAAACACTGGCCAGGAGGCAACATCAGGGGAAGGCCTCGGCCTCTCTGCCCTGTTGCTGGACCTCCAGGGGAACTGGCTGGCCACTGTGTGAGACAGGATGCTGCACTAGGTGGACCCTCCCTGGTCTGACCCAGCAGGGCTTCTCTGAGGTTCTTCTCAGG
Organism: Lepidodactylus listeri; assembly: GCA_029233225.1. Classification (NCBI taxonomy): domain Eukaryota; kingdom Metazoa; phylum Chordata; class Lepidosauria; order Squamata; family Gekkonidae; genus Lepidodactylus; species Lepidodactylus listeri. Next base: position 4,484,043 of record JARCFY010000022.1, read on the forward strand.
GGAAGGCCTCGGCCTCTCTGCCCTGTTGCTGGCCCTCCAGAGGAACTGGTTGGCCACTGTGTGAGACAGGAGGCTGCACTAGGTGGACCCTCACTGGTCTGATCCAGCAGAGCTATTCTGAGTTCTCAGGGGAAGGCCTCGGCCTCTAGCCCGTTGTTGGCCCTCCAGAAAAATTGGTTGGCCAGTGTGTGAGACAGAATGCTGGACTAGATAGACTATTGGGCTGATCCAGCTCTTCTTACATTTTTATGGAGGAGAGAAGAATGATTAAACACTTTGGGCCCCCCTCACTGCCTTGGTACGAATGATGTAAATAAAGAAAGGTGAAAATGTAACCTGTTATCTTTTAGACTCATTCGTGCAGGGGGTTGGACTAGATGACCCTTGAGGTCCCTTCTAGTGCTTTGTTTCTATTTGAAGCCCTCAGATAAAAGCAGTATATCCTGTTCTGAAATGGTCTGTCAGATCAGTATACTTTCATATTGGCTCACTATACGCTCTGATCAGCAACGCCGAGAATCTGAACCTTCTGGTTTTAAGATACTTCTCTAATCGAGATTTTAGAATGCCACTTGGAAAGAAAATTGTAGGCTTTCAGCTCCTGATTTCAAGGCTGAAAGAGGAGGTGTCTCCCCAGATTGGTCAGAGTCGCTTCTCAGACGAAGCTCTTTTGGGAAACGGGGAAAAGAAAGCCGACACGCCCCGTCAGACCTGAACGTCAATCATACGGCTGTGCCTTTTATCAGGCAATGTGGGATTTAAACTCTTGGCCTATATTTTGGAATTGTGCGCCTAGGCACAAGATATTAGACTGTATATTTAGTGTTCTTAAACTTGCGTTGCTTTGGTGTTCCGCTTCCTGAGACTGTTCCTCCTCGTAAGGTTTTTGTATGAAGAAAACCGTGTAGAAAGATGTTGTTTTGAATAATAACTAATATCATGTGCAGCACTTAGGTTGGGTCCTTTATAGTGAGCTATTATAGGGGCTGGTCTGTTTGTGGTTGTATACTTTTATACACACACTCGATCGTTCGGTGCGTGGTTTGTGATCCTCTCTTTTCTTGTTCTTTTGCCCGGGATCGACAAACCCCAGGAACGTGGAAGAAATCTGCCGCTTCCCAAACCTCCCTGTTCGGAAGCCGCTGACTTACCAGGCCAAGCAGCTCATCGCGAGAGAAATCGAGCTGGAGAAGATGAGGCGGACGGAAGCCGCGCTGCAGGCACGCAACTCCAACCAGGTAGCCCTCCGACAGCAGTAGCAAGGGCGTGAAGTGGACCCGTAGCTGGGCACCCCTGGGTCCAATCTCACGGGGAGCATAGAAGCAAACTGGCTGTACATACTGGTTGGAGATGTGGGGGATTGAACCTGGAACCTTGTGCATGGTAAGCAGATGTTCCGCAACTGAGGCACAGGCCTTCCTAGGAAGCCTCTCGGCTTAGCCTAGGGCTTAAATATCCCAGAGGGCAAGAGTCGCCACCTGCTCCTCTCCTGATTGAGGCCTGATCCTGCAAAGCAGTATGGGTATTTAAAGCAGTGGTCTGGATCAAGAGCGGGAACACAGGCCGCCAACCTGGCTCTTCTCTGTCACTGAATTAAGACCCAAGGTGTCTTTTCTCATTCTTCTCTTTTCCAAAAGGACACCAGAAGAGCCCTGTTGGATCAGTCCAGTAGCCCATCTAGTCCAACATCCTGTCTCAGTGGCCAACCAGTTCCTCTGAAGTTCCAACAATATGGCATTGAGGCTGAGGCCTTCCTCCATAAGAACGTAAGAAGAGCCCTGCTGGGTCAGACCAGTGAGGGTCCAGCCAGTCCAGCATCCCATCTCAGACTGTGGCCAGCCAGTTCCTCTGGAGGGCCAACAACAGGGCAGAGAGGCCGAGGCCTTCCCCTGAGAAGAACATCAGAAGAGCCCTGCTGGGTCAGACCAGGGAGGGTCCATCCAGTCCAGCCTCCCGTCTCACACTGAGGCCAACCAGTTCTTCTAGACAGCCAAGAACTGGGCAGGGAGGCCAAGACCTTTCACTGATGTTGCCTCTTGGCTCTGGAATTCAGAGTGTTAGTGCCCCTGAATGTGGAGGTGACTGAGGGATAGCCACTGATAGACCTCTCCTCCGTGAATCTGTCTAATCCCCTTTGAAAGCTACTTATTCCTGTGGCCATCACTACAGCCTCCGGCCTCTGTTAGGCAGCACTGGGCGGGGGGGCAACCTGGTGACAGACCCCTCCCCTTGCTCCCCTCCCCCGCCTCATCCAAGCCCGGCTCTTCACCAGCAGTGACACAATCTTTTCATTTTTTTTTAACCGTTTAAATGGATTTTACAGCCATGATCTTCAAATGGCTTATTGGGGCTCCCTGTGTTTCTTCAGGAAGTGTAATTAATGAAACCAGCTGTCTTCTCCAGGGAAAGAGCTTGCCCGTTGCTAGCGATATTCTCCCTCCCCCACAAATCCGGGTCGCAGTGAGATCGTTGCCCCCAGCGGCCTAAATTCCGGGCCAGATACCGGATGCGACACTCGCTCGGATGTTCTGAATGCCGTGTCTCACTTTGCGTGGAACAGGTTTGCAGCATTAGCTGCGGTCAATCTGTGATGCGCCGGTGGGATAGCTTTCTGAATATCCAGGTAGCAAGAGGTATATGTCCCTAAGAAGTGTCCTTTTGCGCAGGGAGAATGCGCTGGGACGTCCACCAGTTCTCTGCCGTTCACGAGAGGGCAGCATTTCCTTAATTCACCCCAGATCTTTAAACCACACAATATTAGGTCAGTGGCTTTTTTTGGCAGAGGGGGGAAGTGCATGGTTTTATATAGCCCGCTGCTTTTCTGGGAATTTCGTTCCCCTCGCGTCCAGCGTTAAGTAGGCCGAGAACCAAAGCTTTAATCGGCTTAAAAGCGGGCCGGCTGGTGAGGGAATAAGGAGAGGGGGAGAGACAAACAGCCCATTTCTGTAGCCAAGATCAAACAAGTCGGAAACCTGTACGGAGAGAGTCGGTTTTGCCGTGGGACTCGCCGAGCGGCTGTGTTTTGGGGGTCTCGCTGGTGTTTGTGAGGCAGACTGAAAGCAGTAGAGAAATTTAGAAGATGACATTCGCTCCTTTGATTTTAAAGAAAAGGTCAGTGTGCTTAAAATGGCCTGTGGATGTATCTCTCTATGGCCATGTCTATGGCTGTGTTTCTAGTTCTTTCTTTGTGCTGGAGGGTGGAAGATGGACAGCCATAGTCTCCTGTCCTCTCCGGGGGCTTCCCTGTGTCAGCATCTTTCTCCCCCCCCCCCCCAGGAGCCGGCAGTGAGTCAGCTGACCAAGGAAGGGGACCAGAAGCCCAGTGCCGAGTCCCGGGTGCGGAACCATGAGCAGCGGCTGGACAAGATTGTGAAAAGAGCCACGTTTGAGGAGAAGGTAATGAGCCGTCGAGAGCAGGGGGGGGACCAGGGGCTGCACGTGCACGCACACACACACCGCGTGGTGATTTGGAGCATTGGACTAGTCCAGGAGTCCCAATATGTGGTACCCGCCGGTGTTCCCTCTAAGCTGAGTCAGTGTGAGCTAGCTAAGTTTTTTTAGCCTCCAGCTCACACATTTTTTGTCTTGAGCTCAGGAAGGATGGCTCCAGAGCAGTGTTAGGAACATAAGGACATAAGAGAAGCCACTGTTGGATCAGGTCAGTGGCCCATCCAGTCCAACACTCTGTCACACAGTGGCCAAAAACACCAGGGGCCCTCAGGAGGTCCAGCAGTGGGGCCAGGACACTAGAAGCCCTCCCACTGTTGCCCTCCCTCTCAAGCACCAAGAATACAGAGCATCACCTGCCCCAGACTGAGAGTTCCTGTCTGTACCTTGTGGCTAAGAGCCACTGATGGACCTCTGCTCCAGATGTTTATCCAATCCCCTCTTCAAGCCGTCCACGCTTGTAGCCGCCGCCACCTCCTGCGGCAGTGAATCCCACGTGTTCCCTCTAGTGTGAGCTAGCTCACAGTTTTTAGCTTCCAGCTCACACACGTTTTTGTCTGAGCTCAGGAAGGATGGCTCCAGAGCAAACGAATCCGCACGGAAGCCAAATCACTCACTCCCAACTTTAAAGCGCCGGTAGCTCGCAAAGTAGAATTTTTGCTCACAAGACTCCACAGCGTAGAGGGGGGATGGCCAAATGTTTTTAGAAAGTGGGTGGGGCAAATATAGTTTCTGACCCTTCCTGAAGGGTGAGCCAGCGCTCGGTTCTCATGGGCCTTTCTTTCATGCTCAGGATAATGCCTTTCGCCGTTTTGGAGTCAGGAAAGAATTTCCTTCCCGGCTAGGTTGGGGATCCTGGAGGTCTTTTGCCTTCCTCTGGGCATAGAGCCAGGTCACCGGGGGTGGGGGGAGTAGTTGTGAATTCCCTGCATTGTGCAGGGGGTTGGACTAGATGACCCTCGGTCCATTCCAGCTCCATGATTGGCCATTGGAGATTTGCCATATGAGTGCTTCTTGGCTAGCTCAAGACACATACTTGCGTACAGGGGAAGGGGGAGGTGCCGGAACTCTCAAGAGGGAAATGAAGTTTTCAACCTGTATACTGAAAACGCATGAACTTTTAAACATTTTTTAAAGAACTTTGTCAAAGCGGTTCCAGAACTGCGTTCCCCCAGAGCCCAGCTTGTATGTATACATGAAAATACTTTAAAACAATATGTCCATTTTGAAAAAAAACCCACCCTGTTAGAGAAGAAGAGAAGAGATTGGATTTATACCCCCCGCCCTTCACTTGGCGCCTCAGAGCGGCTTACAAACTCCTTTCCCTTCCCCTCCCCACAACAGACACCCCGTGAGCAGTGTTCCCTCGAAGCTGAGCTAGTGTAAGCTAACTCACAGTTCTATAGCCTCCGGCTCACACATATTTGCCTTAACTCAGGAAGGATGGCTCTAGAGAGCAAACTAATTTATGCTGTAACCAAATAGCTCGCTCACAGCTTTAATGTCAGTAGCTCACGAAGTAGAATTTTTGCTCACAAGACCCAACAGCTTAGAGGGAGCATTGCCTGTGAGGCAGGTGGGGCTGTGAGAGCTCTTTCGAGGACTGCTCTTTCAAGAACAGCTCTGACAGAACTATGGCTTGCCCAAGGTCATCCAGCAGCTGCAAGTGGAGGAGCGGGGAATCAAACCCGGTTCTCCCAGATTAGAGTCCGCACATTTTACCACTACACCAAACTGGCTCTCAATCTCCTATCCCTTCCCCTCCCCACAACAGACACCCTGTGAGGTAGGTGGGGCTAAGAGAACTGCTCTTTTCAAGAACAGCTCTGACCGAACTACGGCTTGCCCAAGGTCATCCAGCAGCTGCAAGTGGAGGAATGGGGAATCAAACCCAGTCCTCCCAGATTAGAGGGCCACTTTGTGGGAGCGGAGGTTAGCGGAGGGCTGCACCTTTTAAAATGATTGCATTCATTAGTTAACTTTGCATTTCAGAAAAGGTATAAGTTGTATCATAAAAATCAATAAATATAAATTAAATAAAATAGTGGTAGTTTTATTCAATTTATTTATCGTGCTAATTTCATATCATCTATAGCTGCAAGCACATTTAATTTTAGAATCAGTTTAATGAGACAAATGTACCCTATCACACTTTTCTACAATTTTTTTGAAATCAGGAGTGAGATTGCTTGTTGAGATTCTCATCACAGCCTGCAAGTTAATGTCTGTCAAAGAGCATCTATATTTACTCTTGTTAATCTTCATAGCTTGGTGGGCCACAAAAAACTCTGTGGCGGGCCGCATGTGGCCCGCGGGCCGCTATTTGCCCACCCTTGGTCTAAAGGCATATGTAGCTTTCCCTCCCTTTTTTTGGTGGAAAGCTTTGTTTGAGGGCTTTTTCAGGTTACTGCAGAGGCTGTAGGCTGGGCTTTCGTGTGCCACAGAAGACTCGAAATGAATTGGCTCTTCTCCGAGCTGCGGGACAATTTCCATGCGCAGCCCTGCCATCCCAAACGTTGGCTCTTGTCAACAGCAGGGACAGGTCCTAAGCCAGCTCGGGCCTCTTTTCACCCATAATCCTCTCTGAGGGAAATCACTTTAATAGGGCAGCGTTGGGGGGGGGGCAGGCCTCCAACACTGACAGATGTGAAGTAAAATTTACAGATCTAAGATACATCTGGACTTCATTTCTGTCAGATTTCCCACCCACCACAATAAGCAGGTGTATTCAACGTTTCTTAAAACCTGAATAATACAAACCTCACTCGTCCGTGGTCAAATTTTTGACCCATTCCAGGTGAATCAAAAAGGGGTGGGGGAGTTTTTTTGCCCAAAGTCAGTGTCCTCAGGTATTCAAAGGATCCACTCATCCTCAAGAGAGCCAAGTTTGGCGCAGTGGTTAGGAGTGTGGACTCTAATCTGGGAGAACCGGGTTTGATTCCCCACTCCTCCTCCACATGCAGCTGCTGGTGTGACCTTGGGTCAGTCACAAGTTCTCTCAGAGCTCTCTCGGCCCCACCTACCTCACAGGGCATCTGTTGTGGGGAGGGGAGGCGAAAGGACATTGTGACCTGCTCTGAGACCCCTTCGGGTAGTGAAGGGCGGGGTATAAATCCAATCTCTTCCTTTCATACACTCCTATCTCCACTGTGTTCATTTCGAGGAGGGAGAGACATTGGCTTTCCAGTTTGCCCAAAGCCTCTGCTCTCGGATGTTCAAAGGATCCAGTCATCCTAAAGAAAGCCAGTTTAGTGTAGTGGTTAGGAGCGGGGACTCTAATTTGGGAGAACTGGATTTGATCCCCCACTCCTCCAAATGCAGCTGCTGGGTGACCTTGGGTCAGTCACAAGTTCTTTCGGAGCTGTTCTCTCAGGAGCAGTTCTCGAGAGAGCTCTCTCAGCTCCACCTGGCTCACAGGGTGTCTGTTGTGGGGAGGGGAAGAGAAAGGAGATTGTAAGCCCCCCTGAGACTCCTTTGGGTAGTGAAGGGCGGGATTTAAATCCAGTCTCTTCTTCTAAATCCACATGTGGTGGGTAAGTTCGAGAACCTGGCCAAAGGGACACCAGGACTTGTGGAAGGAACCAAACGGAGCCTCCTCAAACTATGCAGGAGTAAAAAGCCCCCCCAGAGGTGGGCATGTTACAGCCTCTCTCCTCCCGCTTTTCGATATACAAATAGGAACCCACAAAAGCAGCCGGAGACCCAGACATGGGCAAAAAATCATGCTCACCCCTTCGAAACCCTCCCCTCTTCACAGCTTCTCTTCTTTCCCGCAGCCGGAAACCGATTTCTTTGGCCGTGTAATCGTCAAGAAGAAAGTGTCTCCTTCAACAGGTAGATGTGTTTGACAAAGGGGTGCGACATCAGCCTGTATTGCTCAGAACCCCTCGCACCGAAGGGGAAGAAAGGATCTGTGGGAGAACTGACGCTTCCTCAGCGTGTGGCCAGTTTTAAGGGTCCCACGAGTATGGAACCCCCTTTTGCAGAAACGACAAGAGTTAGCTGGGAATACATTTAGAGATCCTCTAGCCCATTTGGGGAACGGGTCTCCCAAGATTTTTGTTGGCTGGGCAGCTGGGAGTTCCCAAATTCTTTGAGCCTGTGGGGACATCTGGAATTCTGACGTGATATGGTGGGCGCCGCCACAAAATGGCTGCCGCGGGAGGCAGAGTGAGTCACAAAATGGCTGCCGCGGGAGGTGGGGCGAGCCACAAAATGGCTGCCGCAGTGTAACTTCAGTCACACCATGTAGATCCTTCTGCTGTGGTAGCAGCTGCTGCCGAAGCAACGTTTTTAAAAGAGCTGCACAGCCAGTCAGAAGCCCTGCTGGGCAAGAGTCCTGCCTGGGCCCACCCACATTCTTAAAGCACTTTGTGGGTTCCAGAAAAGGTGTAAGTGGGGCACGGTGGCATCCTTATCTATAGTCTGGCTGTAGTATAGAGAGTCTTAGAGCTCGCAAGTGGGACTTCTGGCTCTAAATCAGTGAATTTGCATGGAGCACTATTACCTTATGCTATATAAGGATAGTTATTGCAAAAACAGTGATCAGCTCACACCAGCTCTGCAGTTTGGAATCTCATTGTGCATAAAGTGGGAACAGATCTTGCACTGTTTGGTTACAAATGTCCCAAACCACAACCCTGGCTGTATCATGAAGTCCTGAACTGTTCTTTCCCTCGTTTGTCGTTCTGTATGACAGAAGTTGCCCCTTTAAAAAAAGTTAACGAGCACGGATTCTAATCTGGGAGAACCAGGCTTGATTCCTCACTCCTCCACATGCAGCTGCTGGTGTGACCTTGGGTCAGTCACAGTTCTCTCAGAGCTGTTCTCAAAAGAGCAGTTCTCGAAAGAGCTCTCTCAGCCCCACCTACCTCACAGGGTGTCTGTTGTGGGGAGGGGAAGGGAAAGGAGATTGTAAACCGCTCTGAAACTCTTTCAGTTAGCGAAGGGCGGGGTCTAAATCTTATCTCTTCTTCCAGCAGCCAGCCAGGTGCCTGAGAAAAACACAACCGAGAAACGCGTCGGGAGAGCCGTTGGACAGAGCGATGTCTGGTTCCGGTTTAACGAAGGCGTCTCCAACGCCGTCCGGAGAAATATTTACATTAAGGATTTGCTCTAGCGGTAGAGAGCACTCCGGTTTGTAGATACAGCCCACCCCCCTGAAAGAAAACCCAGATGTTCTGGCGCCGCAGCGAGGAAAGTGGGACGATAATCTCGCTCTCTTTTGTACCTAATCCTCTCTCTCTTTTGTGTAAAAATAATAAATCGGAAACACATGTGTAGTATTGCTTTCTTTTATTCAGTTTATAAATGCATCACTTTCCTTCAGCTGTTGATTTTTTTAAAACTGCAAATGTGTATAATCCTACGAGATACAAAAGAGAAAAAAAAAAAAAGTACTGAAAATCATTGCAATGCGTTATAAAAGTCTCGAGTTCCCTTTACAAGTTTCCCCGAAAGAGAGAAAGTGAATCAGACAAAACAGGGTTTACTGGAAAGAGGACCATCTCGCGACTGCCGTTAAAACAACAGACAGCCGGGCGGTACCAAGGAAGAGGGTTCTCCCCAAGCTGTTTCTGCCTCCTTGGAGAAGTGATTCCCAAATTCTGCCCCCCCCCACAAGAAGGGAATACCCAGCTTGCCTTGACTCTTCCCCCCTTTTCATTTATAGACAATGATGTCATCCTGAGTGAAGATGCACCGGGGTTCCCCCACCATCATGTCTGCGGCGGGGCTCGGGATGGGAGGGGGGACCTAGATGCATCCGTCTCGCCCCCAAAAGCTCAGCCCCATTCCTGAGGATTTGGGGGGGGGGGGAGAAGTCTGAGTTAGCCACCCTTGCAAAGGAGGAAGAAGAGCAGGAAATCAAGTTTAGGTCTAGAGGAAAGCCAGCGACAACCGGACAGCGGGTGATTCCACCTTGATGCACACTTGAGCGTCAAAGGGAAACCATTTTTGGGAAGGGGGTTAGAGAAGGGTGCATTTTCCTTTCTCCACCCAGGGGTTGCTCTTCATCAGTTCTGGGTTCAGGAACGGGTCGTTCGGAATGCCGTCTTCGATCCACTTAAGGAATCTGGAAGGGAAGAAGAAAAACCAAAAACGGGCTTTGCTTTACGGATTTTTACAGAATTGCACTGAGACACAAAACCGTACCAAGACCATGGAGGTCCCTTCCAACCAATGCTCCCTCTAAGCTGTGGAGTCCTGTGAGCAAAACTGCTACTTCGTGAGCTGCTGGCGTTAAAGCTGTGAGCGGCCAATTCTCTCTGGAGCCCTCCTTCCTGAGCTGAGACAGAAATGTGTGCGCCGGAGGCTAAAAAACTGTTAGCTGGCTCACACTAACTCAAGTGATTGCGGGGCGGGAATATAGACAGCAACAGAAGGATATCAGTTTTCTAATTCTCGTCCACCTCGAGCCTTGGTGAAAAAGGTCAGCTGTAAATAAAGCACCGCGGTTGGCGGAACCGATCCAAGGGGATCCAAACTATACGGGAGCCCCTGGGGGCGGCAAGACAGTCTGTCTGTCTTAGGACACCTTGCTAGGCAGGTATAACTAATAAGACAGCTTACAGAGACCCTGGACCTGACCCATCATGACTGTTCTAGGTACAGTAAGTCACATAAGCACTGAGCTGCACCGAGACACAAGAAACAGCAAATCCTCTGCAAACTAGTTAACTTTCCTCTTCTAGACAGGAAAAGGAGGGGGTTATGCAGAGAACTGAACTCCCTGGAAATCTGAGCAAGCCGATCTAGTTTGTGCAGGTTTTTACCAGGTCTTGCCTACTCCACGACAAAGCGATCCTTGCACCCATGAGGGCTAGAGAGTTTACAGTTAAAGAAAGCAGAATTTCTCTCCAAGAGAAGGAGAAGAAACAATTGGGTTTATACCAGGAGTAGGCAAATTGCGGCCCACAGGCCACATGCGGCCCGCCACAGACAGTCGGCCACGTGGTTTCAGTCAGGCCTCGGTTGGGCCCGGAGCGCAGAGAAGCCTGGAGCACAGAGAAGCGTTGTTATTATTATAGATGCTCTTTGACAGACATTAACTTGCAGGCTGTGATGAGAATCTCAGCAAGCAATCTCACTCCTGATTTCAAAAAAATTGTAGAAAAGTGTGATAGGGTACATTGGTCTCATTAAACTGATTCTAAGATTAAATGTGCTTGCAGCTATAGATGATATGAAATTAGCACAATAAGTAAATTGACTAAAACTACCCCTATTTAATTTAATTTATATTTATTGATTTTTATGATACAATTTATACCTTTTCTGAAATGCAAAGTTAACTAATGAATGCAATCATTTTAAAAGGTGCACCCCCCCCCCCGGCTAACCTCCGCTCCCACAAAGTGGCCCTTGAGCCAAAACAATTGCCCACCCCTGGTTTATACCATGCCCTTCACTACTCAAAGGAATTTCTGAGCAGTTTGCAATCCCTTTCCCTTCCTCCTCCCCACAAACAGTCACCCTGGGAGGCAGGTGGGGCTGAGAGCTCTTTCGAGGACTGCTCTTGAGAGAACTTGTGACTGACCCAAGGCCACACCAGCAGCTGCATGTGGAGGAGTGGGGGATCAAACCCGGTTCTCCCAGATTAGAGTCTGTGCACTTAACCACTACTCCAGACTGGGAAAGGACAAGGGGATATGCACAGAACTGAACTCCTTGGAACTCTGAGCGAGCCTCTCTCTAGTCTGTGCAGGTTTTTACCAGGTCTTGTCTACTCCACGACAAAGCAATCTTTGCACCCATGAGGGCTAGAAACTTGCAGAGAGTTTACGATTAACTAAAGCAGAAGTTCTCTCCAAGAGCTAAGATCATGCACCCAGTGCTACTGTGTCCCATGCTATCCCTCCTCTGATTTTGTGTAATATAGCTAGCCCCATTAATAGGAGAGGAGAAACAGGGAGGATGCGAGGGCACTTGTAGGCGGACTCACTCGGGGATGGTTTTGGAAGACATTTCCCGCTTGAAAGCCAGCTGGTACTTAAGGCTTTCGATTTCCTTCTTCCACTGGGGGGCTTCCCATTCATCCATGGGGGCCTGTCTTGGTGGCTCCGCTCGCCAGGCACAGAGGGGCTGCGGTCGTCAACCTAGATCGGAGAACAAACCAGAACTACGATTAGGAGCCGCAACCTCGAACTCTTATCTTTTACATTTTTATCCCGGCTAAGAAGCCGGCAAATCCCCCACAGCAAGCTGGGTGGTGTTAAAATCCTGATGGAGCGGTGGTGCAGCCGGGAACTGGGGCTAAGGATGCCAGCCTCCAGGTGGGCAACAAACACGCAGGAAACGTGGCAAGGTTGAGGAAACGTAGAAAAACAACGTGGTCAAACAAAGCAACAGTTCTGATGTGCTACTATGCCTTCGTATATTTGTTTAAGTCAAATACTTAAATATACAATAAAGACCTTAGTGTATCTTACTAATTATAATACATTGATAACAAAAACCTCTAAAGAACTATACATATCTTGTAGAAAAGTCCACAGCTACAGAGGCGAATGTGCAGACAGCATTCAGTGCTGTAGACTATCTTGCACCTCCTGACAGACAGCGATTTGCATCGAGATTTAATCTTTCATTTCCATCAAGTCAAAAGCGGCCACTTGACTCTTCCCGCCGCAAGTCCCCTTCGGCGGCATTTAGAGGGATTTGACAGTCAAATGCTCATGTCTCCAGAGAAACTATGCAAATCAGGGGACGGCAGCTCCTGGCTGACCCAGATTGTGCCAGCTTCAGCGTTCAGAAGCGTATCCTCACTCAGGGTTACCAACCTCCAGGTGGTGTCTGGAGGTCTCCCGCTATTACGGTCGATCTCCTGACAACCAAGACTGGTTCCCCAAGAGAAGAAGGGCTGCTTTGAAGGGTGGACTGTATGGCATTATAAGAACCTCAGAAGAGCCCTGCTGGATCAGACCAGAGAATCTCCAGTGGAGAAAGAAGGGAGAGGGGGACACCCCACAAATACATGAGACATTTTTGTACGGACCCCCCATTGGTCTTAAGAACATAAGAGCAACTGCGCTGGATCACCCCAACAGTCCACGTGGTCCAGCACCTACTTCCCGCGGAGGCTAACTGAACGCCCCCCAGAAGGCCTACAAGCTTGGTACGGAGGCCAAAGCACCTCCTTCTATTTACTTCTGTGACTTAAGAGGGTTACTGCCTCTGGACATGGAGGTTCCATTTAGTCCTTGTGGCTAGTAACCATTGATGGACCTCTCCCCAATGAATTTGTGTCATTCCTCTTTAATGCCTACTGCCCTGGTGGCCAAGACCACACCCTGTGGCACTGAGTTCCGCATGTTAATCACTCTTTGAGAGAAGTCTTTCATTTTCTCTTGTCTCCAATCAGTTCAGTTTATTGTTATGGTCCTTAGACCAGTTGTACAAAAAAAAAAGAGAAGTACACCTTTACAATATTCCAGAATTTAAAATACACCAATAAGGCATTAAAAGCAGATCAAAATTTAATCTAATGTCTAACTACCATAACATTTCCATAACTGAGTATCACCATACAGAAACTGGCTACTTGGTAGGTGATCTTGGGATTTCTATCAGAAGAAACTCAAGTCTAGCTTTTTCAAAAAGGCCTGGAATTATTTCAGTCAATGGAGTGATGATCCTATTACGTGCCACCTTATAATAAAGGTAAAGGTTTCCCTTGCTTGAAAGCCAGTCGAATCCGATTCTAGGGATGCGGTGCTCATCTCTGCTTCTAAGCTGAAGAGATGACTTTTCCGTGGTTATGTGGCCGGCATGACTAGACGCTGAGGCGCATGGAACGCTGTTACCTTCCCACCGAAGTGATACCTATTTATCTACTTGCAATTTCTTGCTTTTGAACTGCTAGGTTGGCAGGAGCTGGGGCCCGAGACAGAAGCTCACTCCGTCATGTGGCACTCTGGTCTTGAACTGCCGAGCTACTGACTTTTTGGTCTGCAGCTCAGCATCTTAACCTCTGAGTCATTGCGGTCCTTCTACCACCTAATAATACGGGCATATAAAAAGCATATGCTCTGTAGTAACGGGCAGGAACAGATCCTATCTGTGAAAGGATTATTGTCCTCAGTCTATTGCCCCTGGGGTTCTGGCGAGACGGGAGAGGCAGAAAATACCTTCTATCAGCTTCCTCCACTGCGTGCGTAATTCCATAAACATCTATCATGTCTCCCCCCCGCCGCCGCCCAAATTCCACTGCCTCCCCCCAGCTCCAACCCCTTGATCATCTTGGCTGTCCTTTCCTGCGCCTTTTCCAGATCTCCAATATCCTGTTTGAGACCCGAAAGTGTCCACGGTATTCCAAACCCGGTTACACCACTAGAGCAATACGAGAGCCTTACGATACTGGCTGCTTTGTTTTCAGTCCCGCTTGGTGGCTTTCCTCTTCTCCTGCCTACCCGGAGGACTTCTTTGGGTTCTGAGGGCACCCGGGCAGTTTGTCCAACTCGATATGACACTTCTCGTAGTCTTTTTAGGAACAGACTCTTACCTGAGCAATCTAGATCTTGGCCCAGGGGAAAATATCCTGGCCTCTCTGCCCCGCAGCGAAGGGATTTATCCTTGGCACGGAGGGTGGATCATGGCATTCAAAGAAGCAATCACGGGCACGATTTGACTGCAGTTTGCATTTTGCTAATACTACCTGGTTTAGGGCAGAGAGATGGGTGTTGCTTGGATAAGGTTTGCCTCCACTTCCCCTATTCTTTTCTTGTTTTCACTTCTTGATTTTTTTAAGGAAAGGCTGAGACAGTTGATCGTTTATCATTACATTGTCCTCACTCTAATGATAGACGCTCCTGATACATTATGCCAATTCTACAAAATTCCCCAGGAGGATCAGAGCAATTCTATACTTCTTCCTTTTGGACCTCCCTAACTCGCAGCGTTAACAAAATTTCATATAACGGCATGTGCAATACAAAAGCCTACGGTTACGTTTTTAACATAGCTGATCTCCTCTCCTGTGAAATGTGTGCAAAAATTTTGGAATGTAGGATTATAACAGCACGTATAAGTCCTCTTTGTTAATCTCGGTACGGTAGGTGGCCGTTTTCATTGTTTCTTTTGTTGGCCTTGTACTGAGAGAAACTGAAACTGATATTTAAAAATACCCCCCAAAAAGTGCTTTAAGTTAAAAGAAACATTAGCATTATTACTGGGATGTTACCGTTATGGCCCCATATGACCCTGTCCACGTCTTTGTCCCTTAGATCTGGAAGCCTTTTCAAACCTAGAAACCATTTCTGATTTTTTTGAAAATGTGTCCATTCTTATGACTTTCTCTGTTTCTCTCCCAGATCTTGGTCAAATGTTAGAAGAAATAGCGGAGCTAATTATCAGGGCAAGGGGGTTCTCACTCGAAGTCTTCAGCCAGAGGTTAGGCAGCCATCTATCAGGTATACTGGAGCTTTGGATCGCCTGATTTGAGTAGGGGGGTTGGATCCAATAGCCTGAAAGGATGCTTCCAACTCCAGAACTCTCCAGAAGCAAATAGAAGAAGAAATTGGATTCATACCCCACCCTTCACTTGGAGTCTCAGAGCGGCTTACAGACTCCTTCCCCGTCCCCTCCCCACAAAAGACACTTTGTGAGGTAGGTGGGGCTGAGAGAGCCCTTTCCAGAGCTGTCCTACAGCTCTGACAGAACTACGGCTTGCGTAAGGTCATCCAGCAGCTGCAAGTGCAGGAGTGGGGAATCAAACCCGGTTCTCCCAGATTAGAGTCCACGCACTTAACCACTACACCAAACTGGCTCTCTAGAGATCTAGCACACAGAGCAGCAATTGTATCCAATACGATTTCCTTGGAAGATAACTTTTCCACACACTCGGTACCTGACTGATAGCACTGTTCAGATTGGCTAGTGACCCCCTAGGGATTTCTGCCTCGCAATGCATATCTTGGCTGGCTGGAACAGATCGGCTAGAGCAGGGGTGGCCAACCTTGCTTAACGTAAGAGCCACATAGAATAAACGTAAGAGCCACATAGAGATGTCTGAGAGCCGCAAGACAGGAACAAATATCACACACACATTTTTATTTTTAAAAATATGCAAATTTGCTTTTTATTAACGTTAAATGGGACTGCCAAAAATAAAAACAAACGAGGAAAACTGGTTATTGATAATGATATTACTTGTTTGCTAATGATATTGAGAGAGAGAGAGAGAAAGAGAGAGATGGAAAGAAAGAATTAAAGAAGTGGAAAGAAAGAGAGAGAGAGAAACTAGGAAAGCAAATAGATGGGAGGGAGGAGGGAAGGAAGGAAGGGAGAAAGAGAGAAAAAGCATGCCTCCCCTTTGCTTCCCCAGCCGCCCTGCCAGGAGCCGCACAATATGTGTGAAAGAGCCGCATGTGGCTCCCGAGCCACAGGTTGGCCACCCCTGGGCTAGAGCTTTTAGTTCTGTAAGCACCTCTGCCTCTTGCTCCTGACACATGGTCTGGTTCGTGTGGCTCGAGCAGATGAAAAGACCATCCTACCTTGAGGCAGGTCCCAGGTAGTATGTCTCCTTGGCTTTAACCATTAAGCCAGGCCACGTCCCAGGAACTCTGTGTTCGCTCAACCCTTTTCTTCAAGACCCATTCTTATCTGAGTGGTCCTTTCTTATCTTAAGTCAGTACCTCTGCTAACTTTCCTGCAGTCGGTGAACACAAGGCGCATTCCCCGAGGCAACTCACGCAACGGAGATCTGATCTGATGACCAACTTAGGCAGCTGCTCAGGGTCACCTACAGCCCAAATGCACTCGCACCAAAAGGACAAAGCAACTGGGGGGGGGGGGAGAGAGCCCTCCGATATTGGTATACTTCCAACATTAATCCACAAAGGCACTGAGGGCTTACACCCGATTAACATTGACGCAAGTGGGATCAGAAATGGGGCCTGCCGCTTCAGAGATAACCGTGAATTGACTGAGGGTTCATTTCCAACTGTGGGCTTGTGATCTCATTCAAGCACCTGATTGGACTCAGTTTTGTCGACCCCATTGGCCAGAAGCTAAAGAGATTTCTAGCGGTCGCCTTTGGCGGTGTTGAAATCTCCGTAAAAAGGTGGCGCTCCATGGAGAGCTTCTATCGACAAAACCAAACAAGATCTTGGAACTGAGAAATAAGAACTTGTGACTACTGACTCCCATAGGTCAGGGACGCGTTTCTGAATTACTTCTCTCCACCCCTGTCCCAGGAGGTGAACACACTCTGTAGCAAGTCACCTCCGACAATCACTTAAGCAAGCATGTTCCAGCTATAGTTACGGAAACATCTTCAGCTCAAAGACAAGGGGGTCTCCGCCCTCGGTATGGACACACCTCTATGCCTTGCGCACAACCCGTGATCCTAAACAGGAAGCGTTGATTCAAAATGGCATTGAAATTGAAATTTCTCAATGAACACCTGCAACAATCTAGCTGTTTTGGGGAAACGATCAGCTCAAAGACAAGGGGGTCTCCGCCCTCGGTATGGACACACCTCTATGCCTTGCGCACAACCCGTGATCCTAAACAGGAAGCGTTGATTCAAAATGGCATTGAAACTGAAATTTCTCAATGAACACCTGCAACAATCTAGCTGTTTTGGGGAAACGATCGACATTTCCCATTTCTGGCTCGCACGAATGCAAAGATAAATCTGGAAACCTGACTGAAGAAGAGGAGATTGGATTTATACCCCACCCTTCACTCGGAGTCTCAGAGAGTTCTGACAGAAACTGCTCTTTTTCAAGAACAGCTCCGACAGAACTATGGCTTTGCCCAAGGTCATCCAGCAGGGGCAAGTGGAAGAGTGGGGAATCAAACCCGGTTCTCCCAGATTAGAGTCCGCGCACTTAACCACGACACCAAACTGAGCGGAGTTTCCTCATGGGAACGCGAAATACAAAACCTTACTTGCGGAATTCTTACAAAAGCTTACTCGTTGAATATAATAAATTTAATAAATCATCATAATTCTGCCTTTCCCACTCTCAAAGCATCTAGACCACAGACTGTGGATTTCTATAAAAGCCAAGGATTTTTTTTCTTTATATATCCAAGGGCAAAAGTGTCAGAAGAAGGCAGAGTCAATAAACCACAAACTGGCTGGACAATCAACAACAACAAAGATAATCTGTGTTCATCAGCTGCACCCACGTTCATGAAAATTAGATGCAAATTCATAATATAGTTTCAGAGATGAAAACCGGGCCCCTATTAATAGCACTCGAAAGGAATTAACTTCCAGGCCAAATGGTTTTGGCTTCTGGTTTACATGCATTATAGAGTGTGATATTAATTTTGATCGTTCTGGGCAGACATGAGCCTCTTGAGGACTGAATACTTGAAGAGCTGAATATGCAGATGGAAGCAAAAAGAATGCAGATAATTAACCGATTAAGCACTCGCCCCATTCATTCCCGGGGGGGGGGGGTGGAGAGGTCCAAAAGGACTGAAATCTACAAGACTTGAATCGGATTGAGTTTGACGATGCCACACAAATTGTGAACAGTCAATACTGTTTACCTACGCTGCTTTACCTACGCTGCTTTAATCTACACTATGCTACAACACTCTGATATACAAGGATGTCAAACTAGGAGCTGGGAGACCCAGATATAACCTTGGCCACACGCTCCCAACCTAACCTACCTTACAGAGCTGTCGTTACGATAAAATGGAGGACGGAAAAAGGTGTACATCACCCTGAGTTCCTTGGAGAAAAGGCTGGTTTTAAAAGGTACCACATAAATAAAATATATGCTATATACCATTAAAAGTATATTAACAGATGCCAATCACAACTGCCCTGACCTGAATCGGCCAGGCTAGCCCAATCTCATCAGATCTCAGAAGGTAAGTGGGGTCAGCCCCAGACAGAAGCTGGATGGGAGACCAGCAGGGAATACCACAGGCAGGCAATGGCAAACCATCTCTGAACGTCTCTTGCCTTGAAAACCCTGCGGGTCTCCATGAATCGGCAATGACTTGACAGCATTTTCCACCACAGCCGCAACCACAATGGATTCCAGTAGATGTATGTTTCGTACTCATAGCTGTGTCTGCGTTGTTAGTTGTCCTAGAAGCCAACTCCACAAAACGAGACAGCCAAAACCCCGTTCTTTTTTCCTGACATCCTTTTTTCTTGTAGTTGTTCTGTACCAAGAACATAAGAGCCCTGCTGGATCAGTCCAATAGTCCATCTGGTCCAGCCTGTCTCACACAGTGGCTAACCAGTTCCTCTGCAGGGCCAACAACAAGGCACAGAGGCCGAGGCCTTCCCCTGAGAAGAACCTCAGAAGAGCCCTGCTGGGTCAGACCAGGGAGGGTCCATCTAGTCCAGCATCTTGCCTCACACAGTGGCCAACCAGTTCCTCTGGAGGGCCAGCAACAGGGCGTAGAGGCTGAGGCCTTCCCCAGATGTTGCCTCCTGGCTCTGGGATTCAGAGGTTGACTGCCTCTGAATGTGGAGGTTCTCCTCAGTCACCATGGCCAGTAGCCCCTGAAAGATCTCTCCTCCGTGAATCTATCTAATCCCCCTTTTCAAGCTGTTTATTCCTGTGGCCATCACTACATCCTCTGGGCAGCGAATTCCACATTACAACTGCTCTGTGTGAGGAGGTATTTCCTTTTGTTCGTCCCGAACCTACTGCTCATCAGCTTCTCTGGATGCCCTCAATTTCTAGTATTTTGGGAGAGGGACAAAAATTCCTGTTTGACAACTCTCTCCACCCCGTGCATAATTTTATCAATTTGATCTTTCGTGACCCCCATTGGTTGTCTCTTTCCTAAACTGAAAAGTCTCCGACTCTTCAGCCTTTCGTCACAGGGAAAGTGCTCCAACCCCCACATCATCTCAGTCACTCTCCTCCCATCTTCCCCCTTTCTAAGTGAAACCCCCCCAGGCCATCTCTCAGCCTCTCTTGGCCTGTTTCGCCTTCCAGAAACTTGAAGCGCTTGGATTCTTTTCTGTCCAATTTGTCAACATCCTCCTTGAACTTCTGAAATCCCAAGGGGAGGAAAGGGCTTTGCTCCAGGGCTGATTAGATGTATCTCGGCAACAGTATCCCAGACAAGAAGGGCCTCGGATCACCGGGGACTTCAAATATGGCCGTGCGCAGCGTTGAGTATAGCTCATCCGACATCCCTCTGGGTCAAAAGATGGCTAAACAAACAGCCTTTTGGATCCCAAATGAAGTCACATCAGATGGCGGCTTTAAAGTCTCCTTCCCCACCTCACAGAGAACCCTTCCCACATCGACTCGTCCACCAAGGAAACCGTGAGCGAGACAGAGTATTCTGGGAACGGGTTCCAAGATGTGGTCTCAGGCTGTGTGGACTTCCCTTCGGGACTACGGGGCAAAGTTTCAGGGCCAGGACTGACCGATGGTACCAGTCCACCAACCCTCCAAAGACACTTCCAAGGAAAAGCCGGTTTCCCCCGAATGTTCCAAAGGCTGTCCTCCTTTGTAAGAAGCATCCAAAGCTGCCATATAAAAGAGTCAAACCGCTGGTCCACCCAGCCCACCATGACCACTGGCAAGTAAAGCTGCCAACCTCCAGGCGAGGTCTGGAGATCTCTCAGAATGACAACTGATCTCCAGATGACAGAAAACAGTTTCCCTGGAGAAAATGGCTGCTTTGGAGGGTGGACTTCATGAAGTTGTGCCCTGCTGAGGTCCCCCCCAACCCTGCCCTCCCCACACCCTGTGAGGTAGGCGGGGCTGAGAGAGCTCTTTCGAGAACTCCTGAGAGAACAGCTCTGATGGAACTTGTGACTGACCCAAGGTCACACCAGCAGCTGTGTGCGGAGGAGTGGGGACTCAAACCTGGTTCTCCCAGATTAGAGTCCGCGCTCCTAACCATGACACCAAACTGGCTCTCCCTCTCTCGAGCGCTTGCAAGGTAGAAAAGCGGCCGATAAACATTATCAATTAGATTTAAAATAGATTATGTTTCTCCAAGCAGGAAGGCGGGTGTTGAGTGTCTCTCATGTGGCTGAACAATGCTCTCCCCCACAACCTTACACCCTGACATACCTTTTAAATGAGTAAAAAAGAATACCAATCTCTTACATCGGTGAATTTAATAAGCCCCTGACAGAGCAGATTTCCATGTTCCCTCACTTTTAGAAGATTTTTTTTTTTAAATAGCCAGGTCGAGTCCCCTTTTCAGCAAAGATCCGCTTCAGCACTGACCAGCTACATGAGACAAATTTGTTTATGTCCCTCTCATAAAGCTGCAAGATTTGTCTGTGGGGACCGAACCACAACCTACTGTACGGCAGACGTCTGCTCCCACTGGTGCCTCTGGAAGGTCACGAGCAAAGGAGAAAAGCGACGTCCGCTTCTTGTTTGAGCCCTCTTCCCCTACCAGCATTTTGCTACTCGAAAGGTACACAGCTTCTGTACATGGAGGTTCCATTTTGACACCCCACTTCAGGAGCAGTTCCCGCACCTCCCGCCTCAATGGCGTAACCGCCTCCCTTCCCTCGGTCCCCAGATGTAGCTTGAAAAACAGAATAAAACCAAATCCGAAAGCTTACCTGGGAAGAAGAGGTGATTGACTTGAGATCACCTGCGACACTGGTTTGGAGCAGTTTCCCCCCACCGCGCGTGTCGTTTTCCCTGGACAGCGGCCTCCGCTGCAATAATAATAATGATGATGATGATAATAAAACCCTCAAACGGCTCCTGCAGCGCTCTCCCAGAACACGGAGCTGGAGCGCTGGTGGCTGTTAACAATCCGAAATCCTGAATGTAATCTATTAATGCACGGCCTGTCCAGATGTGGCGACAAGGCGGACAGGGATAATGAGAAATCTGGCCGCCCTCCCCCCTCTCCCTTCCCGGATGCTGCGTTCTCTTTTAACGGTTTGGACTCGAGTTAAGCTGCAAGCCACCCTTTGGTCTCTGGCTGCCGCGATCCCTCCACAACCGGCTCCGATAAAGCAGGAATGGACTCAGATACCAAGGTTGTTAGACTCGTTGTGAGAATCCCAGGATGCGGACTGTTGGTTTTTGGGTGCCATGGATACCTTATCCCCCCCCCCCCCCAAAGAAAGGCACCTTAATTGTATCCCTGGGGCTAGCGGGAAGAAAACCCCGAGAGGTATCCAGCGAGCGATAACAACGGTAAATAAGTGCTAGGATGTTTCTTAATGGGGTAGAGAAAGTTGACAATAGGCCTTTTCCTCCCTTTCCCAGAAGACTAGAACTCGATGGCATCCAATGATTGTAGAGTTGGAAGGGATCTTCCGGGGTCACCTAGTCCAACCTCCTGCACAATGCAGGAAATTCACAAATATCTTCCCCTCCACACCCCAAGTTGTCCCCTGTTCCATACCCAGAAGATGGCAAAACCCTTCCAGGATCCCTGCTCAAAACTGGCCTGGACAAAAATTGCTTCCTGATCCCAAAGTGGCGTTCGGCATTCCCCTGGGCATGCAAGAAAGGGCCATGAGAACTGAGCATTGATGCAACCCTTCCTGCCCTCCCTTCTTGTGATTTGCCTAAATTCACAGAATCAGCATTGCTGTCAGATGGCCGTCTAAACCTCTGTTTAAACACCTCCAAAGAATGGGCAGTAGGTTCAGGATGGACCAAAGGAAATACTTCCTTACATAGAGAGTGGTTAAAATGTGGGATTTGCTGCCAGGGGATGTTGCGATGGCCACCAAAATAAACGCTTGAAAATGGGATTCGCTAGATTTGTGGAGGGTAAGTCTATCAGTGGCTGCTAGCCATGGTGGCTGAGAGGAACCTCCACATTCAGAGGCAGTCAACCTCTGGATCCCAGTGCCAGGAGGCAACATCAGGGAAAGGCCTCGGCCTCTCTGCTCTGCTGTTGGCCCTCCAGAGGAACTGGCTGAGGCCACTGTGTGAGACAGGATGCTGGACTAGACGGACCCTCACTGGTCTGATTCTGCCAGACTTGCTTAGGTTCCACAGGGCACACAGAGCTGAATTATTTAGGCTGGCCTTTAGAGGGTCACTGTTAGGGCTGTTTTAATAGTGGTATGGTAATAGCCACATATTTTAATATTTTAATATTAATATTTTATAGTTGTCATTTGTTTTTATGTTGGTTCTTTTATCTGATTGGGTTTAACGTTGCAAGTCCCCGTAAGACCCTTCAGGAAGCCGAACCGTACACTCACGGGGACGAGTTCCCCACACATAAACGCACACATCCCCTATGCCCCTTGGCCAGATGTTGCTTGCAGCACCAACCCGCTGCTCCCCCACTGAACCTCAGTTCCAGGGCCCTCCGCCCCCCCTCCCCCCCAGCAGTCGAACTCTCACATTCTGCCAGGGTCCACACCATTTGGCCAGTGCATTAAACAGGTCAGCGCAAGAAACCAGATTAGTGAGCCATTTTGACATGAAACCTAAATCCCCAAGTGCCACACTTCCAAACAATTATCAGAAAGGATTGAGCTGGGGGGGTTTAGTAGCAAAGTGATGTGGGTCAGTGGACGCTCGGAGGCCTGTCAGTGGGGCAGCGAAGAGGCACGAGGCATCCCTGCTGTGGGGCAGAGAAAGCTTGCCCACAAAGCAGAGAAAAAGGGAATTCCTTTTGGGCTCGCAGAACAGGCCTTTCGGACAGAGAATCCACAAAATGGCTGCTCATCCCCTTCGAATTTATCTGGTACAACCTGGTACCCGCGCGTCGTGAGTATCAGACTTTTCAGACAGGGCTGGACCTACAGTAGGTCTCATGGAAGTGGCAGAATTGTTATTGTTAAAAATGTGACACAAATTTTAGACTCACAAACACGAAACCATTTCAGAGGGGAGCCACCTTGGTTTGCCATAGAAGAGTGAGAGAGTGGGGTGCAGTGGTTAAAAACTGGATGGGCCGTTGGCCTGATCCAACATGGCTTCTCTTATGTTCTTAAGACAAGTCATGTTGGATCAGGCCAATGACCCTTCCAGTCCAACTTTATGGGTCAAACAGTGGCTAAAACCCAGGGGCCATCAGGAGGTCCACCAGTGGGACCAGAACTCTGGAAGCCCTCCCACTGCCCCCCCCCCCCCAGCACCAAGAAGACGGAGCATCACTGCCTCAGACATAAGAACATGAGAGAAGCCATGCTGGATCGGGCCAGTGGCCCATCCAGTCCAACACTCTGTGTCACACAGTGGCCAAAACCCAGGGGCCCTCAGGAGGTCCCCCAGTGGGGCCAGGACACTAGAAGCCCTCCCACTGTTGCCCCCTCCAAGCACACACACATTTACACACACCATTAAAAGCAGAAAAAAATCATGCTAAAATCACCATATCTCATCTCAAGGCATCTGCTTTCAGCCTCCCTCCCTCCCCCCCGCCCATGCTTCATTTAAGACGTTTGGACTACCTGCATATTCCACATCATCTGTGCCTTTAAGCTTCACAGATTAAGGAATTATGAACAAAGTGCTTTTATACGAGAGAGTGCGTTTGTGTGCGGGCACATGCCCATCTGTCCATCTACCAGTCTGCAGCAAGCTCGGTCCTTAGGCACTTAGCATAGGTCGTTATTAAAAATGATTTGCAGGGAATTTCTGCTTGGCAGATGTGGCTAAGATGCTGATTAACCGGGGGGGGGGGAACGACTACAATATTTTAAAAGCAGTCTTCATCCAAAACGGGAGCGAGAGAGAGCCAGTCTGGTGTGGTGGTTAGCAGTGCGGCCTCTAATCTGGGAGAACCGGGTTTGATTCCCCACTCCTCCCCATGCAGCTGCCGGTGTGACCTTGGGTCAGTCACAAGTTCTCTCGGAGCTGTTCTCTCAAGGGCAGTCCTCGAAAGAGCTCTCTCAGCCCCACCTTCCTCACAGGGTATCTGTTGTGGGGAAGGGACGGGGAAGGAGATTGTAAGTCGCTCTGAGACTCCTTCAGGTAGTGAAGGGCAGGGTATAAATCCAATCTCTTCTTATTTATTATATGTCTATCCCGCCCATCCCGCCAACGGGTTCAGGGTGGTAACAACATTATGATAAATACAATTGCAAAATCTGGCAAATCTATGTGATGGAGAAAATTGCCAATAAGAATGTTCTAAATGACAACGCAAAACAGAAAACCCAATTTCCAGCAGTCTGGTACCCATTTGTCTTGATACATCGAACCAACTGTAAACTGTAGAGCAATGCCTATTTTACTGAAATGTTTGTATGCAATCTTTTTTTAGTCATTAAAAATGTTATTAAAAAAATTAATACAATTGCAGTTAAAACACAATATAAACATGAAAACAATGGGTATAACTTCTTCTGTTGCTGGCTCTGAGTAGGGAAATACCTGGAGACTTTGGGGGGGGTGGATCCAGGAGAGGGTGGGGTTTGGGGAGGGGAGGGGCCTCAGCATGGTACAAGGCCATACAGTCCACCCTCCAAAGCAGCCATTTTCTCCTGGGGAGTTGATTTCTGTCATCTGGAGATCAGCTGTAATAGTGGGAGATCCCCGGGCCCCACCTGGAGGCTGGCAACCCAAGGCGTGTCACCCAAACATAGGGCTGGCTGAAAAGGAGATGGAGGCCAGGCTGGGTTTGGTACCTCCTCAAGAGCCTCAGCTGATGGACATAAGGGAACTCCTGCTCACGGGTTACAAACCTGGAAACTACCTGCGACGGACACTTGCTGGGCAACTCATGCTTCTTCGGCCTCACCTACCTCACAGGGTCGTTGTGAGGGTAAAAATGCAGGAAAGGAAAGGGGTGTGAGCCGCTTTGGGTCCCGACTGACAGGTGGAGAAGCGGGGTATCAATGGATTAAATAAACTTAAACGCTTCTCAAGAAGTACCCTGGCAGGTATAGCAAAGCAGGTGAATGGGAAAAGCTGACTTCGACGGGGATGGAAAAAAGCGGTGCGTTCACCTTGACCTGATCTATTTCCCCTCTCAATTAACTTCGGCAGTTCCCCACGTCAAGAAAGGCTCAGCGGAGACCATTTTCTAGAGCGGCCTACAAACTGACATTCTGGGGGTCGGCCTGAGCGCGACTGAAATTACTCAGCAGCTCCTCTCGCTAAGTGGAACAGGCCGCTCACCAAAGAAAGTGGCCGCTCACCACTGAACGTGACACCCACGTGGGCCAGTTTTTCAGCATCGCCCAGGTCGCTTTTCCGTATTCTCATTTTCCTGGCTTGTTCCCTATTTCTTGGGGGGGGGGGGGGTCCTGGAAAGTTTCTAACCACACCTGTAATCCGCCTTGGGTCCCACTGAGAAAAGGGGACTATATGGGGAAAGCATCTAACTATAATCACAGGCCCTCATAAGACTCCGTGAAAGAAATCCTATGCTCCTAGCCAGTTTTTATATACCGATTTCGGTTAATTGTCGCCTGCCTTTCCCAGGGAGACTCAAGGCCGATCAGACAGAGGGAATAAAATTCAATTCCTGCAGCATTAAGATGTCCAATGAACAATGCAATAGGACTAGGAATACGAAAACTAAAGGCAATCACTGCAGTCCAGACTACGAACCTATTCCCATTTGGGGACAGGTCTTCCAGGCTGCGCCATCTCATGATAGTTCCGGGGCCAATCAGAATGCCCCCTTTAGGATGGCCAACCCCCAAGGGCTGGCTGGAGATCTCTTGCTATTACAACTGGTCTCCAGGGGACCCCTGGAGGAACCGGCCTCTTTGGAAGGTGAATTCTATGGCGTTACATGCCCCACTGAAGTCTCTCCCCTCCCCAAATCCTCCCCACCTCAGGCTCCACCCCCCAAATCTCCAGGAATTTCCCAGCCTGGAGCTGGCAACCCTCCCCCCATTTCTGTTTTGCAGTTTGGTAATTGATAGCAAAATTAAGCAGGCGACTCTTAAAAGACTACCTAGAAGCTTTTGGGGACTGGGGAGTGCACTTTCTTGCGGGGATCAATGTTGCCATAGCTTTGGTGTCCGCGGCAGGGTTTGCCATCTCCAGGTGGGGCCTGGAGTTCTCCAGGAATTAAAACTAATGTCCAGACGACAGAGATCAGCCCCCCTGGAGAAAACGGCTGCTTTGGAGGGGGGACTCTGTGACACTGTACCCAGTGGAGGTCCCTCCCCTCTCCAAACTCCACCCTCCCCAGGCTCCACCCCCCAAATCTCCAGGTATTTCCCAACCCAGAGTTGGCAACAATAATGGGGGGGAAAGACAGTCTGATGTGCATTCTTTTATGATGCGCCCTGTATTGTCTTCATTCCATTGTTTTCTAATTTTGCAATCCAGGTTCATTGCACTGTTCGTTTTATGCCCCGTACACCTTTTGCAGCACAGTCTCGTAATTTGCCCTTGAATCTCTTGCAAGAAAGGCAGACGATAAATGAAGCAAATGAAATAACAAGGCAGTCCCCCGAAGTCTGGTTGCCCTTGAGGTGTTTACAAGGCCAATAATTCCTTGGGGTCTGTGGAAGGGTCACTGTTGGATATTGCTTGGGTGCCCGTGTAAGACAGGATATTCAATATTTTCGTTTTCTAAACCAAAGGAGTATGGGGCTGTCGTGGCTCAAGTGGTTAAGACGCTGAACTGCAGGTCAGCAGTTCGAGGCCCGAGTGCCGCGTGACGGAGCGAGCTCCCATCTCTGCTCCCACCTTGCCACCCTAGCGGTTCGAAAGCAAGACATTGCAAGTAGATAAATAGGTACCACTGCGGTGGGAAGGTAACAGTGTTCCGTGCACCTCGGTGTCTAACCATGCCGGCCACATGACCACGGAGACGTCTTTGGGTAGCGCTGGCTCCTCGGCTTGGAAACGGAGATGAGCACCCCATCCCTACAGTCGGATTCAACTGGCTCCCGAGCAAGGGAAACCTTCTTTACCTAAACCAAAGGAAAGGTTCCACCTGCGAAGAAAGAGCAGTGGCGCCACCCCGTGCCGGCTTCTGGAACTGCGAACCAACATTTCAATCCACCCAGTGATTCCATGCATTTTTCTACAGCGGAGGAGGAGACTGTTTTATATCAGGTGTATGCAGTGGGGACACGGCAAGGAGGGATTTGACTGCTGGGGAATCACACGGCTTTTAATTTCTATAAACATGGCAAGAGAATTTTCCTGTTCCCCAGCCTCTGCCAAATGGATCGCTCCTTCCACATTCAGAACTTTACTTCTCCAAGCTTTGGTTTCCATTTGCATCTCTGTCCCTTGGGGGAGAAGGAAGGACGGACGGACGGACGGACGGACAGAAGGAAGGAAGGAAGGAAGGAAGGAAGGAAGGAAGGGAAAGAGAAAGAGAAAGAGAAAGAAAGAGGGGAAGGGAGGGAGGGAGGGAATGAGAAAGAGAGAGGGGAAGGAAGGAAGGGAGAGAGAAAGAGGAAGGAAGGAAGGGAAAGAGAAGGGGGAGGGGAGGGAGGGGGAGAGAGAGAGGAAGGAAGGAAGGAAGGGAAAGAGAAAGGGGGGAAGAAAGGAAGGAAGGGAAAGAGAAAGAAAGGGGAAGGGAGGGAGGGAATGAGAAAGAGAGAGGGGAAGGAAGGAAGGGAGAGAGAAAGAGGGAGGAAGGAAGGGAAAGAGAAGGGGGAGGGGAGGGAGGGGGAGAGAGAGAGGAAGGAAGGAAGGAAGGAAGGAAGGAAGGAAGGAAGGAAGGAAGGAAGGAAGGAAGGAAGGAAGGAAGGAAGGAAGGAAGGAAGGAAGGAAGGAAGGAAGGAAGGAAGGAAGGAAGATGACCGACAGGCCTGTGGCAAGGTCAAATGTAGATGAAACAAAGGTTGCCAGCTCTGGGTTGGGAAATACCTGGAGATTTGGGGGGTGGAGCCTGGGGGGGGTGGAGTTTGGTGAGAGGAGGTCACCTCAGCAGGGTACAATGCCACAGACTCCACCCTCCAAAGCAGCCGTTTACCTCAGGGAAACTGATCCCTGTCATCTGGGGGTCCGTTGTAATACTGGGAGATCTCCAGTTCCCTCCTGGAGGCTGGCAACCCTAAATGATTCCCAGGTTGTATGAAGTGAGAGAGAGAGAGAAGATGGAGACAGCCAACAAGGAAGAGATTTCAGGGCTCCCAGCACTGGAACGTGGAGTTGTTAGGCCTGTCCCTGAAAGTTAGGGGTGGCATGAAAGAAGCCAGCCGTGTCCCGTGATCAGGACTTTCAGTTCAGACTGGCTTTTCTGGGACCAGGCCTTGGATTTATCCATCCCTGGCTGAGAAGGAGACTCCTTATTGCAAAGACTGGAGAGGGTGCTGCAGCCCGTCTAATGAATGAGAAGGAGGAGGAGGAGGAGACTGGATTTATATCCGGCCCTTCAGGACCCAAAGGAGTCTCAGAGTGGCTTGCAATCTCCTTCCCCTTCCCCTCCCCACAACAGACACCCTGTGAGCAGTGCTCCTCTGCCAGCATTAAAGTTGTGAGGGAGCAATTTGGCTGCTGCATAAATCGCTCTGGAGCCACCCTTCTGGAGCTAGGACAAAAAAGTGTGAGCCGGAGGCTAAAAAACGGTGAGCTAGCTCACACTAACTCAGCTCAGAGGGAACACTGCCCATGAGGCAGGCGGGGCTGAGAGAGCTCTTTCAAAGACTGTCATCGGGACAACAGCTCTGAGAGAACTTGTGACTGACCCAAGGTCACCCCAGCTGGCTGCATGTGGAGGAGGAGTGGGAAATCAAGCCCAGTTCTCCCAGATTAGAATCCGCGCTCCTAACCACGACACCAAACTGGCTCTCCGTTGGCTGGGGTTCCTCAGCTTACTGCCAGGCTCAAAAACAGAGATGCAGAATGCGAGGACGCCGTAAGAGTGGAAGAGAAAGCCTTCAATACCGAATGTTGGCAACCCATAGAATTTGTTTTAGAACCCCCTCGAGCAGGAGCAGTCTATCTGAGCAGCGAGGCCTTGGAGACGTCAGCCACAGCACATCTACCAGCATCCCTAACCGGACCTCCTGCTAGGGTGGCGTGCGGGGGTGGGGTGGGGGGTCTTGTGAGCGAAAATTCTACTTTGTGAGCTAACCGGCATTGAAGTTGAAAGCCAGCGATTTGGCTGCTGCAGAAACCGGCTTGCTCTGGAGCCACCCCTCCTGAGCCAAGACAAAGACGTGCAAGCTGGAGGCTAAAAAACGGTGAGCGAGCTCACGCCAGCTCAGCTTAGAGGGAACACTGGATGCAGAAGAGATTGTGCAAAGAGCCGGCTGCTTTCGGAAGGCCTCTCGGCGAGAGAGCCTTCCGGCTGCCTCCACGTCCCTGGAGTTTCTCTCCCTGTAATTGACACAGCCAAGGGCTGCCCATCCATTACGCTAATCATATCAGTCCTCATCTGTCCCTTCAGCGGCGGACTCTTCTGCCCGGCGAATCTTCCTGGATTCGATGGCTGCGTCCCCTTCTCCCCCACCCCCCCAGACTCTGGAGAGGCAGGTTCGACGGCGTAAACAGAGGGCAAGTGGCTGTCAGTCGAAGGCTAATGGGCTTGCTGAAATTGGGTACCTCTGGGCCTGCCTGTCGAGTGCCATTCATTAATGGGAGACAGAAGCACTGCAGATGGACCAGAAAGGGGATGAGGCGGCGTGGTCAGGGCTGATAAACTGGGGGGAGGGGGGGAGCAATAAAGTGGATGTTGACTTTTAATCTCATCTGCGTCCATCCAGAGTTCCGGGGCGCCTCGCTGGGCACGGTGGCCCACCTGCTGAACAACGTCCGCCGCTATGGTAGAAGAAGAAGAGATTGCATTTATACCCTGCCCTTCACTCAGAGCAGCTTACAATCTCCTTCTCTTCCCCTCCCCGCAACAGACGCCCTGGGAGGCAGGTGGGGCTGAGAGAGCTCTCTGGAGGACTGCCCGTGAAAGAACAGCTCTGAGAGAACTTGTGACTGACCCAAGGCCATGCCAGCAGCTCTACGTGGAGGAGGAGTGCGGAAGCAAACCTGGTTCTCCCAGAGTCCGGGCTCCTAACCACTCACCCAAGCTGGCTGGTTAAGTGCCCAGGGTTCCCTTCCGAGGCAAGAGGGGTACATTTCCTCCGTCTTGTGACCTCAGCTGCTCTTTGGGTGGGGAAAGCAAACCACCTCCCCGACTTCAGCTGGTTTCTTTCCTGCCATAGAACTGAATGGGAGAAACTACTATTTTCCTGGACCATTGAGTGCGGCAACATTTGCTTCTTGGAAGCAGGTGCGTTTGTGTGTGTGTGTGATACGCTGACGTCCCGCAAGCACCCACCACCCGGCCAAGAAACGGGCCCCCGATTCTTCCACTGCCTCCGTTTAGCGGTCCAAGCCCCCCCACCGCCCCTCGGAGCCGGGAGAGGAACTGCCTCGCTGCTTCCATCCAGCTCTCCGTTCCAAACCCAGGCAGACGGGCTCTCTGCAGCTGAGCTGGGCCCAGACGAGCCATTCATTGTCGGAGTCTCAGCGGGTGGCAGAGGTGTGCGGCTGGCAGACGCCCTGGGCTCGAATCCACCCCTGCCTCCAGGAGGGAGCAAATCCACTCCGGCAGCTGAGACCCGGCCTCAAGAGAAACATAAAACTCCAGAGACGCCTCCCGCCCAGATGTTCCTCTTATTGAGAAGTTTCTCCAGCCTCTGATGGGAGCGATGGGGGTGAGGAGGGCCGTGAAGGTGCAGCTGACTTCTGGTGGCCCCAGAGGGTTTCCAAGGCAATGGACATTCGGGGGGGGGGGTTGCCGTTGCCTGCCTCTGCGTCGCGACCCTGGACTTCCTCGATGGTCTCCCGTCCAAGTCTAACCAGGGCTGTCCCTATTTAGTTTTCAAAATCAGGCTAACCCGAGCCAGTTTGGTGTAGTGGTTAGGAGCGCAGACTCTAATCTGGGAGAACCGGGTTTGATTCCCCACTCCTCCTCCACCTGCAGCTGCTGGTGTGACCTTGGGTCAGTCACAAGTTCTCTCACAGCTGTTCTCTCAGCCCCACCTACCTCACAGGCTGTCTATGCCAAACTCCATCAAGGCAAGAGACATACAGAAGTGGTCTGCCATCACCTGCCTCTGCGCAGCAACCCCGGACTTCCTTGGTGGTCTCCCATCCAAGGACTAACCAGGGCTGGCCCCTGCTTAGCTTTTGAGGCTGAAGGCTGTTAAAGCCAGTTTTAAAAAATGTGGCTTGGCTGCTCCTAGGGGCAGGGATCTTTTTAAAAAAACGAACACCACAAACCTACTTGGTGCTATATGGAAAAGATACCTGGCACTGATACAGCATGTTTTAAGTTCTTAAAGCTCTCCACATCCATCACCCTGATGCTACCAGGTAGTACAGAGTTACGGGACCTCAGCTGCAGACCCCTGAGTTTCATGACAGAACTCAAACTGGAACTCAAGCACATAATTTGGGGTCTCTGTTGTTATAGCGATGAGATCTGATCTATCTTTAAATCTCTGGTGACTTTTTTTTAAAAGTAAAAGATCAGCCACAGGAAAGGAAGGCAGAATCAGATGCAGGGAGGAAGGACGGAACTGGGGCAGTGATTACCCATTTATAAAAGAATATAACGGAAGCCATGTTGGATCAGGCCGATGGCCCATCCAGTCCAACACTCTGTCACACAATGGCCAAAACCCAGGGGCCCTTAGGAGGTCCATCAGCTGGGTCAGAACTCCAGAAGCCCTCCCACTCTTGCCCCCCCCAAGCACCAAGAAGACAGAGCATCACTGCCCCAGATGTTAGAACAGAAGATAACCTATGCTGAATCAGGCCGATGGCCCATCCACTCCAACACTCTGTGTCCCACAGTGGCCAAAACCCAGGTACCACCAGGAGGTCCGCCAGCGGGGCCAGAACTCTAGAAGCCCTCCCACTGTGCCCCCCCAAGGACCCAGAAGACAGAGCATCCCTGCCCCAGAGTGTTCCATCTATAACTTGTGTGGCTGATAGCCACTGATGGACCTCTGCTCTATACATTTATCCAATTCCCTCTTGAAGCCATCCATGCTTGTAGCCGCCACCACCTCCTGTGGCAGTGAATTCCACATGTTAATCACCCTTTGGGTGAAGAAGGACTTCCTTTTATCAGTTCCAACCTGACTGCTCAGCAACTTCATGGAGTGCCCCCCGAGTTCTTGTATTGCGAGAAAGGGAGAAAAGGACTTATTTATCTGCCTGCTCTATCCCAGGCATAATTTTGTCAACCTCGATCATGTCGTCCCTCAGCTGTCGTTTCTCCAAGCTCAAGAGCCCTGACCTCTTTAACCTTTCTTCATAGGGAAGGTGTCCCATCCCCTAAACCATTTTGGTTGCCCCTTTTTGCCCCCATTTCAAGGCTAGAATATCTTTTTTGAGCTGCAATGACCAGAACGGTACACAAGTCTTCCAAATGAGGTCGCACCACTGATTTCTACAGGGCTGTTCTTATAACTGGCTAGCTGGTTTCCAGTCCCCTTCCTAATAACCCCCCAGCACTTCACCCCACTGTCGCCAGTGGATAAGTTTTCCCACCACGGCTGAAACATTCAACAGATAAAGAAAATATCAAGAATGCAAGCAATGGCTTCAGGTCCCTCGCA
Source organism: Lepidodactylus listeri (assembly GCA_029233225.1). Taxonomy (NCBI): domain Eukaryota; kingdom Metazoa; phylum Chordata; class Lepidosauria; order Squamata; family Gekkonidae; genus Lepidodactylus; species Lepidodactylus listeri. The sequence continues at coordinate 4,516,870 of JARCFY010000022.1, forward strand.
AATGAGTCCAGCTCTCTTTCCCCAACGTCGTTGTGGTATTTAAAATAGATATATATTGCCACCAATTTGCAAAAGAGGGTCCCAGAAGAAAAGGGCCCTTGCCCCAAGGAACTTACAGTCTAAAATTTGACAGAAGGGAGGTCACTAAGGCATGGGGGGGAGTTTAGAGGCAGGGCGAAACAGCTGGGCCAATCTGTCTGCATTCCAGTGACAGACTTAATTCCGAGAGGGGTGCATGCCAAAGGCTTAATGGAAAATATGGGTAGGTAGGTAGGTAGGTAGGTAGGTAGGTAGGTAGGAAGGAAGGAAGGAAGGAAGGAAGGAAGGAAGGAAGGAAGGAAGGAGAGGAGAAGGAGGAGGAGGTTGGATTTATACCCCACCTTTCACTCAGAGTCTCAGAGCATTTTACAGTCTCCTTTCCCTCTCCCTCCCCACAACAGCCACCCTGTGAGGCAGGTGGGGCTGAGAAGGCTCTTTCAAGGACTGCTTTGAGGGAACAGCTCTGAGAGAACTTGTGACTGACCCAAGGTCACCCCAGCAGCTGCACGTGGAGGAGGAGTGGGGAATCGAACCCAGTTCTCCCAGATCAGAGTTCTTAGTGCTCTTAGCCACTACACCAAACTGAAAGAGAGAGACAGAGAGAACTAGATGCTCCAAAAATCAGGGCACAAAGGTGTCCCCCTTTCACTGTTTTCAGCACCTTGTATTCAGAGGTATACTGCCTCCGCAAATGGAGGCTCCGTTTGACGATTGTGGCTGGTAGCCACCGACGGAGCCACCCTCCCTGAAATTTTCCTCATCCTTGTAACAGAAGACGGAACAACACCCCTTGATTTAAATCTGGCTTTTTAATGGGTACAGCATCCCAGAAAAGGGGGGGAAGGGGGGAGAGCGTCATAGTGCAAAGAAGCCATTCTAGGGAATCTGATGCAGCAACGGTTGTCAAGAGACCTTTTTCCTTTGTCCCCCACCCCAAGATGTGATCGTGAAGTCGGCTGGGAAACCACAGGGATCCCCCCTGCCTGCGTCCCACCAGCGGGAGGAAGGAACCCAAAGGGCTGGCGGCCATGACCAAGGATTCCGTAGTCGCCTAAAGAAATTCTGTACAGTCTCGATTCATAGGATCCCAGCTTGCTTCTTCCCTGGTTCAAAGAAGCATTCTGAAATCCTTCCAAGGTCAAGAAACCGCTTCCCCGTCTCTTCACCTGGGCACCCTTCCGTCCGTTCCTCGGGAAAGACGCCGCATCCTCTCAGAGATCAGATCTCAGGCTTGGAAATCCTATGGAGAGGGGAAGAGAGAGAAAAAAACAGTGTCTTTTTAAAAGTCACCATTAACATCTCCAAATCTGTCTTTTGCACGCACTGGGATTTCTAACTTTGAGTGTGTGTCTGTTGTGTCTCTCTGTTAGGCCTCAGTTACCCCCATCTGTAAAATGAGCCATTTTTAGGGGAGAACATTCCAAGATGTTGCAAGACGTGGCTTCCGAAAATGACACAGAATCACTGGATGACATAAACCATCTCTAACAGAAAGGCGCTTCCAAAACAATGCATTCCCAAGGAGTCTCATAGGAGGACAAGACTGGTGTCTCCTTTCATGCACAAACAGGAAGGAAGGAAGGAAGGAAGGAAGGAAGGAAGGAAGGAAGGAAGGAAGGAAGGAGGGAGGGAGGGAGGGAGGGAGGGAGGGAGGGAGGGAGGGAGGGAGAGATTGGATTTATACCCTGCCCCTCACTACCCAAAAGAGCCTCAGGGCGGCTTACAAACTCCTTTTCCCTTCCCCTCCCCACAACAGACACCCTGTGAGGTTGGTGAGGCTGAGAGAGCTCTGACAGAAACTGCTCTTTTTCAAGAACAGCTCTGACAGAACTACACTTGCCCAAGGTCACCCCAGCAGGTGCAAGTGGAGGAGTGGGGAATCAAACCCGGTTCTCCCAGATTAGAGTCCGTGCACTTAACCACTACACCAACCTGGCAAAGGAAGGAAGGAAGGAGGGAGGGAGGGAGGGAGGGAGGGAGGGAGGGAGGAAGGAAGGAAGGAAGGAAGGAAGGAAGGAAGGAAGGAAGGAAGGAAGGAAGGAAGGAAGGAAGGAAGGAAGGAAGGAAGTAATGGCCACAGTTTATTTAATCTATTTTATTTAATCTAGCTAGTTTATTTAATCTAGTCTACCTAGGATTCCACTACATTTCCATTTGAAATTTCTGCCAGACCCAGAACTCAGCGAAAACACCAACGTTTCGATGTTCTCCCACCAAACTTGTGGTCTGATTTAAAATGTGTATCAGGAAATTAAATTAGACTCCACGCAATCTTTGGCTCTTTGACGCCATGTTACTCTCTCCCGCTCCATATCTAAAGAAATCTCTGAGTGATACAGAGAAGTTCCCTCTTTTTCTGCCCCTCTGTGACTCGCGAGGAGGTGTTACTCTTCTACAGCAGAAAGTTGATCGTGAACAGCTTGGAAGTATTTAAACCCCCACCAAATACAGTCTCACACTTTTCTTCTTGTGCAAAAGACCCTGTGACTCTAGAGTAACTACTATCATCTGGTCCCCAACTCTCCGATCCAGATTATGTACATAAATGCCAGCAAATCACAACTGGTTTAGGACAACCCCAGCAAGGGGCTTTTGTGGCAAGTGAGAAGCAGGGGTGGTTTGCCATCCCCTCCCTCTGCAGAGCCCTCCTTGGTGGTCTCCCATCCAAGCACTAACCCTGCTTAGCTTCCGAGATCTCGGGCTATACCATACCGCCTTCCCTCCCCCAACCCAATCCAGATTACAAACCTTTAAACAGGAATCCGCCCTTTGAAACCCCAGTTTAACATCCTGGACTGGAGTTGGGGAAACGATAGTCCACTAAGAAAGGACCAACGCTCCCTCTAAGCTGTGGAGTACTGTGAGCAAAAATTCTACTTTGCGAGCTCCTGGCATTAAAGTTGTGAGCAAGTGATTTGGCTGCTGCATCAATTAGTTGGCTCTGGAGCCATCCTTTCCTGAGACAAAAATGTGTGAGCCGGAGGCTAAAAACCTGTGAGCTGGCTCATACTAACTCAGTTTAGAGGAAACACTAGTGACTAATCCACCTAAAGCGACCTTTTGGTGTGCACCTTTGGAAACCTTTTTTTTTTTGAGGGGGGGGATCTCTTCTCAAAGTCTCAGAGGACCGAACTATCCCTGCGCAGGGTCTCATACACTTTCGAAATTTTGCAGTGAAGTTCCTGATTCTGCCTCTTGCTTTTGATGGCTTTTGAGCGCGGCGGCTCGCTGTGCAGTTTCTCCCTCTGTGCCCAACATCTCTCCGCCGACCGAGATCGACTCGTGGTTTTTTTCCCCTCTTTCCCCCTACAACATCCTAAACCCAGCTTCCCCGCTGGAAAGGATTACTTATTGTGTGTCATTTACCTGGCCTCGGGCATGGCGCCCGGCTGTTCTTTCTTCTGCATTGCCCTCTCCAGAAGCTCTGGGTACAGGGGAGATCTTCGCCAGGGTGTATCTTGGCACCCGGTTGGACACGGAGCTGCCCGAGCCGATCCTTGGTGCTGTAGAAAAGCCACGAGGTTCCTGCCAGCTCGGCTTCTTGCAGAGGCCTGCTGTGGGAAGGCTCTCTTGCCGGCGCTCCCTTTCCCAGGTGGCCCCTGGGGCGCCAGGTAAGGATGCTCCAGAGCGGTCCACGGCTCTGCCTCCACCTGGTATTGCTGCAGTGCTGGCCACTGAGAAGACACCCAGTCGGCAGGCAGAGAGGGGGCTGCGTCCGAACTCTGCCCCGGTTCCCCTTCCAATGCCCGGCGCCACAGGTAAGGGGAGCGGCTGACCCCCATCAGCAGCCCCGAGGCCCGCCCGACGGTGTGGTACCTGGGGCTGGCCACGTGCTTGTACCAGGCCCCGACCGGGTCGAGGACCAAGATGAAGCTGAGGACACGGAGGGCTCTCCAAGGCCCCCTGGATGCTGGCCTTAAGATCATCGTGGGAAGAAGGAGGAGAAGGAGGGGAAGAAGAGATGCTGCAGGTTCTCAAGGCGAGGGGTGGATTTGAGCCGCGTCCGGGGTGTGTGGAAGGACACCCCCAAACACACAGACGCAGCTGGGGAAAGGGACTCTGCCCTCCAAGAGAGTCAGCCACAGGTGGGGACCAGAGAAGACGCTGCGGGCAAAAAGTCTGGAGACTTCAGCGTGGGCAGAGGGGCTCTTTCCTCCTCTCTCTATCTTTCTCTCTCTCCCAGCCTCGCTTTCCACATCTATATAAGCCCAGGGAGGGAGGGAGGGAGGCACAGCTCTTTTCCCTCTTTTCTCCCCCCCCCCCCCATAGCTTTCTGGCTCCGCCTTTCCCCCAGCTGGGGTGTCAAGAGCTGAAATCACCCAACAAAGCTTCCCTCCCACCCCACCCCGTAGGCCCACCCACCCTCCCCACACAGTCATAGGCAAGATGCGTTTTTTTGCAGTCCTCAAGGGGGCATCTTTGGGACTCCGGGGAACTGCCCGGCACAGGCAGACATTCCGCACGTGCAGTATTTCCCACTCTGCTGGGCCTGCACTGGGGGAAGACACCCCTGTTGGATTTCTGCCTGCCAGGACGAACGAGCTTCCTGGGAAGACGGTGCCACCCGAAAAGATTCTTCTTATCGAGCATAGCTGGCACTTGTATGCCAATTTAAGGCAGCCCTGGGTTTTGGTGGCACCTCTGGGGGGAGGCGGGGGGGATGTAAGTTTTGCATTTGAGGAAATATGAAAGTTTTCAGAAAGGGCACTTCAAGATTGGGGTGTCCAGGACAGTAATCCACACAAGATGTCAGCTTTTGGGTCAGCTCCAAAACTGTAAGAGGAGGAGGAGGAGGAGGAAGAAGACGATGAGGAAGAAGAGGAGGAGAAGATTGGATTCTTCACTACCCGAAGGAGTCTCAGAGCGGCTTACAATCTCCTTTCCCTTCCCCTCCCCACAACAGACACCCTGTGAGGTAGGCAGGGCTGAGAGAGCTCTTTCGAGGACTGCTGTTGAGAGAACTGCTCTGAGAGGATTGTGACTGTCCCAAAGTCACCCTGCTGGCTTACAAACTCATTGTAAGGTCACACCAGCAGCTGCATGTGGAGGAGAGGGGAATCAAACCCGGTTCTCCCAGATTAGAGTCCTCGCTCTTAACCACTACACCAAACTGGACATTTGAACTTGGGGACGCAAGAGGAGAGGGATAAAGGAAGTGACAGGTTGCCAACATTGGGAAATCCCTGGAGATTTGGGGGTGGGGCCTGGAGAGGGCAGGCTTTCGGGAGGGGGGCACTCAGTGGGGGAAGCGATCACACAGAGTCTACCCTCCAAAGCAGCCGGAAGGGGGGCAGACCTCCGTTGTCTGGAGATCGGCTGGAATTCCAGGAGATCTCCAGGCCCCACCTGGAGGCTGGCAACCCTACTGGGAAGTGCGGAGTTCGGGGGGGAAAGGAGGCACTGCAGTGAGGCACAATGCCGTCATACTGACCCCCTCCAGAACAGCTGTTTTCTCCCAGGGAACTGATCTGGAGAGCCAGTTGGGTGTCGTGGTTAGGAGCGTGGACTCTAATCTGGGAGACCGGGTTTGATTCCCCACTCCTCCTCCACATGCAGCTGCTGGTGTGACCTTGGGTCAGTCACAAGGTCTCTCAGAGCTGTCTTCTCAAGGGCAGTCCTCGAAAGAGTGCTCTCAGCCCCACCTGCCTCACAAGGTGTCTGTTGTGGGGAGGGGAAGGGGAAGGAGATTGTAAGCCGCTCTGGGACTCCTTCGGGTAACAAAGGGTGGAGTATAAATCCAGTCTCTTCTTCTTCTTCTTCTTCATCTTTTTCTTCTTCTCTGTGGTCTGGAGATCAGCTGGGATTCTGGAAGATCTCCAGCCCCTGCCTGGAGGTTGGCAGGCTTTCCCAGAGCTTCCCCGAGGTGGGTGAAACCCTTCCGCAAAAGACAGCCGCCCCAGGAGGAGTGCGGCTTGCTCACACCCCAACCCACAACTCATCGGGTACCCCAGGGAGGCAGCTCTGTGCAGCCGGGGATGGTATTCAGTGCCGCAGGGGGGGAGAGAGGAACCCATGATCCCGGAAACCGCGAGAGGGCGACCCATAGACCTGGGTGACTCAAACCCAGCCAGTTTCCTTCTCTGCATCGCGGTCTTGATGGAATCGGAAAGCGCAGACAAACGGCCGTGATTCAAAGCCAGATCAGCCCCCCGTGAGATCTCTGAGCCGTTTGGTTTTATGTGGCTGACAATCCCACCCCCACTTCTCTGGAATGTGTGTGTCTCCCCCCCCCACCTTGTCTTTATGCACTGCAGTGATGTGAACGAAGACACAGCAGAAAAGGCCTCTCCAAGGGATGGTCTGTCATCGAACCAGGGCCTACCCACGGTGACGCTGCGAGGGGAAACCGGGCCCCAGTCACCGAGGCTGTGCTGTATCTTGGATTAGGTTTGCCCCAAAAGAGCCCCAAACCAGGCACGTCAGAAAGATGGCGGGACCACAGGACCCGAGAGAGACAGCCTCGCCGAGAATGCTGTATCACAATTCTCGGGTGGCATCAACGGATCCCGGGACCCTCCGTCTTGACCCAAGCAGATTCCGGTGGGGTCGCTGCGCTGGTCTGAAGCAGCAGAACAAAGTTTGAGTCCAGCGGCACCTTTAAGACCAACAAAGTTTTATTTGATGTATGAGCTTTCATGTGCATGCACAAAAGAGAGCCAGTTTGGTGTAGTGGCTAGAAGCGCGGACTCTAATCTGGGAGAACCGGGTGTGATTCCCCACTCCTCCTCCCCATGCAGCTGCCGGTGTGACCTTGGGCCAGTCACAAGTTCTCTCAGAGTTGTTCTCTCGGGAGCAGTCCTCGAAAGAGCTGTCTCAGCCCCGCCTGTCTCACATTGAGAAGTCAAGCTAGGACCTTCTGTATGCCAAGCAGGTGCTCTATCACTGAGACGCAATCCCTCCTCTATGGTTGTCGTGTTTGGAAATAGCTGTCGAACTCCCTGAGGAAGACCCTGAAACAGGAGGATATCTGGACCTCTGTTGGAGGAAGAATGAACACGAATTCAAAACAGACTGAAAGGAGTCCTCCTTTTTAAAACTTTCGTATAATTAGGAAGAAGAGGAAGAAGAAAAGATTGGATTTATACCCCGCCCTTCACTACCCAAAGGAGCCTCAGAGTGGCTTACAAACTCCTTTCCCTTCCCCTCCCCACAACAGACACCCTGGGAGGTTTGTGGGGCTGAGAGAGCTCTGACAGAAACTGCTCTTTTTCAAGGACAGCTGTGTCAGAGCTATGGCTTGCCCAAGGTCATCCAGCCAGGTGCAAGTGGAGGAGTGGGGAATCAAACCCGGTTCTCCCAGATTAGAGTCCGCGCACTTAACCACTACACCAGACTCGAACGGTATTAATCAAGGGATTGCGCAATATCATTAAATTATTGGATATACAATTCTTTCTATGTGCTAATGTTTATGTGATCATTAATATTATGGTGAATAATTTGTAAGATATATAGATATATTATTTTTTTAAAATATATATATATACAAAATCGAATAAATATATAAAAATTACTTGAGATACTTTGTAATCATCTTTAGCATGGTATTTGCTGAGTTTTGGAAACCATACAAGGACTAAACAAAGACTTGGTTCCGTGGTTCTGCTTGGCATGCTGGAAGTCCCAGGTTCGGTCCAGTGTTCCCTCTAAGCTGAGTTAGTGTGCGCTAGCTCACAGTTTTTCAGCCTCTGGCTCACACCTTTTTGTCTCGGCTAAGGAAGGGTGGCTACAGAGTAAACTAATTTACACAGTAGCCAAACCGGCTGCTCACAACTTTAATGCCAGCAGCTCACAAAGTAGAATTTTTGCTCACGAGACTCCACAGCTTAAAGGGAGCATTGGCTCGATCCCCGGCGTCTCCAGTTAAAAAGATCCGGTGGTAATGTAAAAGGCCTCAGCCTGGGCCCCTGGAGAGCCACTTATGGATCTAAATAGACCCACGCAGGCCACACACCTTGTTAGTCTACTGGACTCTTCCTCTTTTTCTACCGCAATGAAAGGAAAGGAGGTGGTAATTGAGTGTTAATCCTTCAATGGGAGCTGATTTTCTGAGATTATCGGGCGCCTTTCTCGAATGTACATTCAGCCTTTGCAAAAGGGACCAGATCCATTTGTCATGAAACATTAATTGTCTGCGCCGCTCTTCCAGGGCTTTGATGCCTGACGAACCGCCGGCTAATGAGCCAATTATTGCCACAGCATGTGCAAGACAGACAACTGTTGTCGTACCAACACTTGTGTGATCAAACAACAAGAGAATGAGTCGATTTTTGCTCACCCGGTGACAGAGGAATGCTTCATTGCAGAAAGGGAAAACAAGTCAACAAGAGGCGGGGACCGCTTGTTCAGGGGAACAGCGCCGCTGGAAAGTCAGCCTTCCGAAGCAACCAAGCCAGCGTGGGCAGAGAGAGGAGCACAGGGGGGGGAAAGGTCCCAATGTTCCTGCTGAAGAATCCTGTGAAACCTAAAAGCTTGCCTCCTCCTCCTCCATCAAACTATGTGTGGTATAATCCAATGCCAAGACTACAGCGTTGGGGCTGTCTGCAATGGAGAGGAGACGATGGAGGTGATATGATCACCATCTTCAAGTACTTGAAGGGCTGTCATCTAACGGATGGTACGGCGTTGTGTTCTGTTGCCCCAAAAGGTCAGACCAGAACTAACGGGTTGAAATGAAATCAGAAGAGTTTTCAGCTAAACATTGGGAAGAACTTCCTGACCGTTACAGCGGTTCCTCGGCGGAACAGGCTTCCTCGGGAGGTGGTGGGCTCTCCTCCTTTGGAGGTTTTCAAGCAGAGGCTAGGTGGCCATCGGACACAGCAATGCAGATTCTATGAACTTGGGCAGATCATGAGGGGGAGGGCAGGAAGGGTTGCATCAGTGCTTAGTTCTCGTGGCCCATTCTTACACGCCCAGGGAAATGCCGATCACCACTTTGGGGGCAGGAAGCAATTTTTCTCCAGGCCAGTTTGGCTGGGGATCCTGGAGGATTTTTTGCCATCTTCTGGGCATGGAACAGGGGTCACTGGGTGTGTGTGTGGGGGGAACGGGAGGGAGGGAGGATTCAGTTTCCTGAATAGTCTCTGGGGCAGCCCCACACCCGACTGCAGTGCAGTAGTCTAGCCCCAGCATATGGGAAACAGTCCCTGCCTTCATTTTGCTCAACTGCATTGTGACACAGTATTGTTCAGCAGTTTGGATTCTGCGCTCAAAAGCCAGGATGGATGCGGACTTCGCCTTAGCTCTGTTGCTTGGTTGAATCAAATACGTGGAGCAAATGACGTCTCCTTTCCGATCTCTTAGGTGAGCATCGCCTCCTCCTTGGGCCTTCTGGATCCCCAGGGATCGAGCGGTTACAAGACGGCAACTTCAGCACAGCGCCTCTTAATAAAGCCGCTTCTGTCGAATCCCGAAACTGTAAACACACATCTAATCTTTCCGTTGTTTAAAAGACATGGAGTGCTTTGGTTCTAAAACCTCTCCATCATTCCCAAAGTGGATGTTTCAGTAACAAGCGCCACAGGATAATAAAATCTCCCGAAATTACTCCGCTAAGATTGGGGTAAATGTCATAGACTCGGTAATACGGCTTGCAAGCAATCTCTTCCGAAGCAACAGTTCCCATTAGCGTTACGTTAAAAATACATGAAGAGATGGGTTGTGCGGTGTCTGATTGCACAACAGCCCGGTGCTAACAGATTTCATGCCGACAACCATTCAGTCTCCAACCTTCAGAGTCGCACACGCACAGAAGCCCAATGGACAGGGGGGAAAGGGGCGTACGTTTAAACAATACACCACAAGATGCGAAAAAAAATCCTCCAGAATCTCCAGCCAAACTGGAGACCCCAAAGTGGCAATCAGCATTTCCCTGGGCGTGTCAGAAAGGACCACAAGATCTAAGCACTGATGCAACCTTTCCTGCCCTCCCTTCTCATGATCCACCGAAGTTCACAGGATCCGCATTGCTGACAGATGGCCCTCGAGCCTCTGCCTGAAAACCTCCAAAGAAGGAAAACCCACCACCACCTCCCGAGGAAGCCTGTCCCACTGAGGAACCGCTCTAACGGTCTGGAAGTTCTTCCAAATGTTTAGCCGAAAACTCTTCTCTTTTAATTTTAACCCACTGGTTCTGGTCAACAGAAAACAATCCCACACCATCCCCTGTCTGACAGCCCTTCACGTACTCGAAGATGGTTATCATATCACCTCTCAGTTGTCTCCTCTCCTGGAAGAGCCAGTTTGGTGTAGGGGTTAAGTGCACAGACTGGGAGAACCGGGTTTGATTCCCCACTCCTCCACATACAGCTGCTGGATGACCTTGAGCAAGCCATAGTTCTGTCAGAGCTGTTCTCTCACGGACAGTTCTGGAAAGAGCTCTCTCAGCCTCGCCTACCTCACAGGGTGTCGGGAGGGGAAGGGAAAGGAGATTGTAAGCCATTCTGAGACTCTGAGTGAAGGGCGGGGTATAAATCCAATCTCCTCCTCCTCCTCCTCCTCCTCTTCTCATACCCAGCTCCACCAGCGTTTCCTCACAGGACTTGGTCTCCAGACCCCTCCCCATCTGGACACGTTCTCCTCTGGACACGCTCTCCTCTGGACACGTTCCAGCCAATGCTCCCTCTAAGCTGTGGAGTCTTGTGAGCAAAAATTCTACTTTGTGAGCTACTGGCATTAAAGTTGTGAGGGAGCAATTTGACAACTGCATAAATTAGTTTGCTCTGGAGCCCTCCTTCCTGAGCTAAGACCAAAATGAGTGAGCCAGAGGCTAAAAAACTGTGAGCTGGCTCACACTAACTCAGCTTAGAGGGAACCCTGGTTCCAGCTTGTCTATATCATTCTTAAATTGTCTTCAGACAACACCATAAAGCCAACTTAAACATAAAGTAGCCTATTTTTTTTTTAAATCACAGATTTCAAATTGGAGTTTGCCATAGGAAGACATCAACCCGTGGAAGGTAAGCTAAAAGAATCCCTATTTTGGAAAGAGGAATACAAGTGCTTGGGGGCATATGGGGGTTTCCCTCTGACCCTCCTGTGGGGGAGCTCAGAGCTGTGGGAAACCGAGAAGCAACCCCCTTTAGCTCTTCTCCAGGCAAAATTATCTCAGTTAGCAAAAAGAAAAACAGAAAAGCTTGAACGCCCGCTGCTTTATTTTCACCGTGCAGTGACGCGCATTAAACATGTATAAGCACTGCTGATTGCCGCGTTGATCACACCTATACATCCGTCCAAACTCCGGCGCCATTTAGCAAAGGAATAAAAGCGCACACGTCGTCTCGGTTATGAATGAAGAACGGGTGAGTCAATCGCTGAAGAGGAACTCATCGAATCCTTTTCTGGCTTTCACACCGCAAGTGAAATTAAGTCTGAACTTGGCGTGACTCACAGCCGGTAATAAAAACCATGTCCTATTACCAGGACGATCATCATCTTGGAGGGCTCTAGAGAGGAGGAGAGAACAGCTCCTGACTTGCAGCAACTTCCAGTTTCGGTTTTTCACCTCCCTCTGACACACTACGCTCTCCACCATCTTCAGCAGCCTCCTCAAAATGCGTGCACCGAAGAAGAAAAAGGTAAAGGTTTCCCCTTGCTCGAAAGCCAGTCGAATCCGACTCTAGGGGGCGGCGCTCATCTCTGTTTCCAAGCCGAAGAGCCAGCGCTGTCCGAAGACATCTCCGTGGTCATGTGGCCGGCATGACTAAATGCCGAGGCACATGGAACGCTGTTACCTTCCCACCAAAGCGGTACCTATTTATTCACTTGCAATTTCTTAGAAACACGCCCAATAATTTAACTGCTTACAAGCGCAAAGCAGCCTGCCAGATACTACCAATTGTTTGCACCATGAATACGATCCAACAGTTCAATCACATCCGATACAGTGCATCAGCAGAGTTCTATACTTCTCTGAGGAGGATTCCTGTCGGGCCTCTGGATGAGTGAACTGGCTTTCCCTCTTTTTTTCTGATGAGAGGAGGCACGTCCAGACAAGCCGTCATTCGTCTAGAAACTGGAAGACTCTCCCAAGGGGCCAACTTTTGGGGAAGTAAGAGTGGACTGTGTTTCCCATTTTAATTCACATAAAGAAACGGTTTCCCAGTCTAGGAAGCTGGGGTGACAAACCTGTGGACGGATCGGAGATGTTACCAACCACTCCGCCTTTCCTTACTGACCCCACGAGAAAATACGAAGAAGACGCAGGCCTTCGCTCGGCTCCGTTTGCTTCATCCAAGCACTTCAAATTACAGGTTCACGGACAGTTAACCCAACACAGACACAATATATACCATGAGATGGCCACCAATATTAACAGACTCTCCTTAAAAATTACTAATGAAGAATACCCTGGTCTTCAAAGTAACTTATATGATCCTTGTTATTTGTATTAATACAACAAAACATTGAAACAGGAGCAGCAAGCCGTAGAAGAAACGACAGAAGCCTTCCATTTATGTAGTCTTTAAGTGTGAGGATAAAGATGAAGAAACAGGCTGAAAGTAAACCAGGACCCCATCAGAATCTTTCACAAGCTGTAGTAAGCAAAAGTCTATGCTGTAAAATAGAAGGAGGAGGAGGAGATTGGATTTATACCCTGCCCTTCACTCAAAGTCTCAGAGCGGCTTACAAACTCCCTTCCCTCCCCACAACAGACACTCTGTGAGGTAGATGGGGCTGAGAGAGCTCTTTTGAGGACTGCCCCTGAGAGAACAGCTCTGAGAGAACTTGTGACTGACCCAAGGCCACGCCAGCAGCTGCAAGTGGGGGAGTGGAGACTCAAACCTGGTTCTCCCAGATTAGAGTCTGCGCACTTAACCACTACACCAAACTGGCTGTATGGGGGGAAAGTACATGCTGTTGTTTGTTATTACTGGTCACTGGAAGAAACAGACTTATGCTGTACTTTGTTCTATTGATGCAAATAACAAGGATCATATAAGTTAACATTGAACACCAGCATATTATTCATTAGTAACTTTTAAGAAGAGTCTGTTTATATCGGTTGCCATCTCATGGTATATACTGTGTGTTTGCGCCATCAGAGCAACCACAGTGACGAACAACGCCACTCATGTATGTATGTGAGCACACGCATGAAAAGCTTAATTAACCAAGGCATATTAACATCCTCGCATTTGGCCACCCCGTCACCATCGCGCCCTCTCGGGTTTTTTTGCGTTGTTTCGCAGACAAGTGACACTTAAGACTGGCCATTAAAGTCAGGCGCTGACACTTCATTTCACCCTAATTGCATTTCCCAAATTGGACTGATGCTCTTTTGACATAAAAACACATTCACAAAAGTGTCATTAAGCCGGGCGGGAGATGGAAGGGGGGGGGGGAGTTAATTATGATGGTGAAGTGTTTTATGAAATAATTACCAGCAACTCACCCAAACATTCATGACCTCCTCTCTTGTCTCTAAACTCTACCGCCTTCACTCTGATTACTACAAAAGGCCGGAATTAATCTTTCCTCTGAGTATATCGTATATGAAATATCTTCAAAGCACACAAGTATTGTGTTCCTGAGGGCCCCTGGGTTTTAGCCACTGTGTGACACAGAGTGCTGGACTGGATGGGCCACTGGCCTGATCCAACTTGGCTTCTATTATGTTCTTATTTCTGGGGCAGTGATGCTCTGTCTTCTTGGTGCTTGGGGGGGGCAACAGTGGGAGGGCTTCGGGGGTTCTGGCCCTGTCAGTAGACCGCCTGATGGCACCTGAGTTTTGGCTACAGTGTGACGCAGTGTTTGACTGGATGGGCCACTGGCCTGATCCAACATGGCTTCTCTTACGTTCTTATGAGATGACCCCAACTTGCTAAAATGTTTGCTTTTCCAACTGGAAAAGACTTCCGTCCTCCTTTGGCCACCAGTCCCTTTGGGCTTCTTGAATGCTTCCCTTTATTCACAGAAAGACACATACCCTTCCTTTGTGATATCTGCACATAAACACATGTACAAATGAAGCTGCCTTGTACTCAGTCAGATCATTGGCCTGTCAGTCAGTATTGCCTACTCAGACTGGCAGCGACATTCTGGGGTCTCAGGTACAGGTCTTTCCCATCACCTCCTGCCTGGTCCTTTTTAACTGGAGATGCTGCCGGGGATTGAACCTGGGACCTCCTGCCTGCCAAGCAGAGGCTCTGCCCCTGAGCCACAGCCCCTCTTGACAGCTCTCCTAGGGTCTCAGGCAGAGGACTTCCCCATCCCCTCCTGCCTGGTCCTTTTAAAACTGGAGATGCTGCCGGGGATTGAACCTGGGACCTTCTGCATGCCAAGCAGAGGCTCTGCCACTGAGCCACAGCCCCTCTTCTCAGCTCTCCAGGGTCTCAGGCGGAGGTCTTTCCCATCACCCCCTGCCTGGTCCTTTTAAAACTGGAGATGCTCCCGGGGATTGAACCTGGGACCTTCTGCATGCCAAGCAGAGGCTCTGCCACTGAGCCAGGGCCCCTCTTCTCAGCTCTCCAGGGTCTCAGGCGGAGGTCTTTCCCATCACCCCCTGCCTGGTCCTTTTAAAACTGGAGATGCTGCCGGGGACTGAACCTGGGACCTTCTGCATGCCAAGCAGAGGCTCTGCCACTGAGCCAGGGCCCCTCTTCTCAGCTCTCCAGGGTCTCAGGCGGAGGTCTTTCCCATCACCCCCTGCCTGGTCCTTTTAAAACTGGAGATGCGGCCGGGGACTGAACCTGGGACCTTCTGCATGCCAAGCAGAGGCTCTGCCACTGAGCCAGGGCCCCTCTTCTCAGCTCTCCAGGGTCTCAGGCGGAGGTCTTTCCCATCACCCCCTGCCTGGTCCTTTTCAACTGGAGATGCTGGGGATTGAACCATGGACCTTCACCTTCTGCATGCCAAGCGGATGCTCTTCCACTGAGCCACAGCCCCTCTTTACAACTCTCCAGGATCTCAGACGGAGGTCTTTCCCATCACCTCCTGCCTGGTCCTTTTTAACTGGAGAAGCTGCCGGGGATTGAACCTGGGACCTCCTGCGTGCCAAGCAGTCTTTCACCCTGAGCCAGCCTTAATTTCTTTGTTCAGCCCCTTCATAGCCAGCCTTCTGCACAGAGACTCCAGGTGGGTTACAGAGTAACGAAAGAGGGGACCAAATGGAGCCTGGGGAGGGCAGGGCTTGGTGAGGGGCCATAATCCCAGAGCAGCCATTCTTTCCTGGGGGGGGGGGGGGGGGGGGCTGAAATATCAGCGGGAGGTTGGCAACCGGAACTTCAGGTGGCCCTCTCTCACCGCAGTGCGCCTTTGACCAGCCCCCCGCTTCAGACATGTCCTTAAAAAAACCAAAAACACTTTATCCGCATTTGTTTGGATCGGTTCCAACGTTTTGCTGGAATAAAATCCGCACGTGCAAAAAAAAAAAAAAAAACACCTTCGACCCTTGACTCGCACCATTCCCACCGCACACGTGTCAAGCAGCCGGCCAGCGTGTCTCCGAGCATGCGCAGAAAACGGCGAACCGGGGAGGCCCGCGGCGCGCAGCACCGCGCTTGGCCTCACCACCGTGCGCCTCGAAACTACAGCTCCCAGGGATCTTTGCGAGGGATCGTCAGGGCGCCGTGCCCGGACCCCGCCGTGTTCCTCAAAGCTACAGCTCCCAGGATTCCTTGCGAGGGCGCGGACGGCCGCCGCGCCTGGACCGCTAGACTCCAACTCCCAGCGTTCTTTGCGAGGGAGCGTCCGGGCGTCGCGTCAGAGCCGCACCCTTCCACGCGGCTGATTGGTGGGCGGGGAGCGGGCGGTCCTAGAGCGGCCGGGCGCGCCTCCCGCAGTGGGCGGCGGCGGCGCTCTAGGCCGCGGTCTCTGTCGCGGGCGCAGGGGGGCGGTTGCTAGGCGGCGCTCGGGGCCTAGTAGGCCGCAGGGGCGGCGCGGCCGGTCGGGGCTCGAGGTGGGCCGGGATGGCGGCGTCGCCTCCTCCTCCTCCTTCCCCGGCCTCTGTTCCTCCGTCGCGGGGCTCGGAGGGCCCGTGCTGCGTGCTGTGCTGCGGGGAGCTGGAGGTGGTGGCGCTGGGCCGCTGCGAGCACCCCATCTGCTACCGCTGCTCCGTGCGGATGAGGGCGCTCTGCGGGGTGCGGTACTGCGCCGTCTGCCGGGAGGAGCTGGCCCAGGTGAGGAGAGACCCCCACAGCGCTCCCTCTCTCCCCCCGGAGGGGCCATTCCGGGAGATCTCCCGGGCCCGCCGGGAGCCTGGCAACCCCGGGGGCGAGTCGCGAGGTTTCGGTTCCCGCTCGGCGAGGGTGCTGCCCGGCTTCCAGCAAAAGCGAAACGGGAACTCAAAAAGGGCTGGCTGGCTGGCTGGCTGGGCGGGATGCTGCGTGGGGTTTTCTCGAGAGGAGGGGGCGCCTTGGGTGGGGGAGGAC
This sequence comes from Lepidodactylus listeri, assembly GCA_029233225.1. NCBI lineage: Eukaryota > Metazoa > Chordata > Lepidosauria > Squamata > Gekkonidae > Lepidodactylus > Lepidodactylus listeri. The sequence continues at coordinate 4,533,279 of JARCFY010000022.1, forward strand.
GGCGACACCCCCCCCCCAAAAAAAAATCCCCCCCCCCCTCTGGTTGTACTCCAGAGGGATTTCTGCCATTGCGAGGAATTGTCGCTTGGTTTGGAGAACAACCCACACTTTTTGGAAGGGGGTTGTTGTCATCCAGGAGGGGAGAAAATCCGTTTTGCATTTAGACGAAATTCGGCAGGCGGGTCTGGGAAAATGACCTTATTTGATCCGATTCATTCCGATCAAAGATCCAACAGGTCCCTTAAAGTGTTACCTACAGTTAACAACAGAAACACAGCCAGACAGTTTGACACAGATGGGGAAAAAAACCCTGGTGAATAAAAACAAAAAGTGGGTTTTTTAAATTCCCTGAAAAGTAAAATCGCCTTCTGTCTGATTAGGACAGCCACAGCACAAAACCTGGCCACCTTGGCAGTGGTTTCGTGACAGACGCCAGCTAAAAGGAGGGCGGAAGAAAACTGATTAGACCTGCCTGGGTAGGCGATGGTTTTTGAGAGTAATAGATTTAGAACGGATCTCGTGATAAAATCGACAAGATAAAAGAACGTGCTCGGTTGTCTCGACCTGTCTCAAAAAGAGAGAGGCGGGGGTCGGCTGACTTTATACTTCATGCGAGTGACAGCCATGTCTGATATTTGTGTGTGTGCATAAAATTATTAGGAGGGACAAAGTTGTGAGTCCAGGAACGCCTTTAAGAGCAACCCAGTTTTATTCTGCGTATACGCTTTTGTGCTTATAGACACTTTGAAGGAGCGGGCATGCTTATATCCAGAATAAAACTGGGTCGGTTTTAAAGCTTATGCCCTAAAAAAGAGTTGGTCAGTCTTAAAGTTTATGCCCAGAATAGGTCGGTCTTCAAGTTCGTGGCCAGAGTAAGACTTGGTCGGTCTTAAGGTTTATGCCCGGAATAAGATTTGGTCTTAAATGTACCAGTGGACTTCAACTTTGTTCTGTTGCTTCAGTCCAACACAGTAACCCGCCTGAATCTATTATTATTTTCAGGGGGGTTTTCCTTCTGAGTAGATACGGTGAAAGAATGTTGTCAAAGGACTTTCAGGCGCCAACATTTCTGTGATTTTTTTCCCATAGTGCTCCTGTCTTTACCACATTACTGGCATATTGGCATCGCTCCGTCAATTTATTTGACACTGTGCCGCTACTGGATCTCTGTGAATCGTTTACTTTTACATCTTTTTCATCCTTGTGACTGTAATTACTATTATTATCGGATGTCAGGTGGAAGCAACCCCATCGGGCTTTCAGGATAAAGAGACGTTCAGAAGTGGTTTGCCGTTGCCGGCCTTTGCATAGCAACCCTGGGCCACTTTAGTAGTCTCCCATCCAAGTAGTCACCAGGGTGGACCCAGCTTAGCTTCTGAGATCTGACGAGATCAAGCTAACCTGAGCTATTAAATACGCATATTATAATAGCTGCATATATTATATTGTGTATTACTGGTTGTTTGTGTGTTTTCTCTGTTGTTTGTCGGATGTCTTGTGCTGATTGAATTGGGGGGGGGGGTATGTCTATACACACACACACACATTTATACACACATACACACACCCCACCTTGAGTTTTGGAAAGTGGGAGTTATGAATGAAGGAAGTAAAATAAAAAATTACGACTGTTTATTCCTATCTCATTTTTTATGACGGTGGGCACTGTTAATAGCAATATTAAAGGTTTTCCTTGCTCGAAAGCTCGGATCCGACTCTAGGGGGCAGTGCTCTTCCCCATTTCCAAGCCGAAGAACCAGCGCTGTCTGAAGACATTTCCGTGGTCATGTGGCCAGCATGACTAAACACAGAGGACACTGTTACCTTCCCACCAAAGGGGTACCTGTTTATCTACTCGCAGTTTCTTGCTTTCGAACTGCTAGGTTGGCAGGAGCTGGGGCCAGAGACGGGAGCTCACTCCGTCATGCAGCACTCGGGAGAAAAGAAGGGTTTAAAAACCAGTTCTTCTTCTTTTTCTTCTCATGTTCAGAACTAGCTGAAAGTTCTCGCATCCGTCTTGTTGTGCTGAGCAGTTGTGGAACAGGGACCCTTGCCAGAGGGGGAGTGCCTGTGGCTTGAAACATGGTGTGTTCTTGTTGATCTGTTGTTGTCTGTGAAGCGCGTTTGCCGTGGGGCTCGGAACTTCCATTAGGGCAGAAGAACGAAGGCGTTTCCGGGGTGTGTGCAGTGGGCATTGGCTCGCATGGATGCCTTCCAAATGCAGGGCAGACCTCCCTCTGCAGCACAACCTGTTTGCCTTCGCATACCCCTTGGGGTTTACCTCCGTAATTTGGGGCTGTCGAGTGTAGCGCCTGCCCTCTTCCGAGTCATGGAGAGGAGCTTGGGAGAGATGGCCTTTCCCCGGGAGCCTAAAATGGGAGGCATTTCTCTTGCTGTTTTGCTGTGCAAATCAGGCTTTTGGCCTCTTCTCAGAGAACCTGCCCTCTGCTTCCCCCCTTCGGTCTCCCTTCCAGGCAGGGCCACCTCTCCTTAGCATCAGCAGACAGGGTTGCCAACCTCCAGGGGGCATCTGGAGAGCCCCCCCCCCCACTATTGCAATTGATGCCCAGACGACCAAGATCAGTTCCCTTGGAGAAAACGGCTACTTCGGAGGGTGGACTCTTATGGTATTATACCCCGAGGCGGTCCTTCACCTCCCCAAACTCCGCCCTCCCCAGGCTCCACCCCCCAAATCTCTAGCTATTCCCCATCCCAGAGCTGGCAAGCATATCAGCGAAAGATCTGTCTTGTGTGTGTTTGCGTGCAGCGAAAGTCATGAACCCAAGTCATCCAGCCAATGTTTCCTCCAGCTTTTGGCCCTGAATGGGCTAGGTCAGTTCTGGCACTTTGGCTGGCTGCCCTGGGATGTCAGCTACCCGTCTTCTCGGATTCAGTTTCCATTTCCCCGTGCTGCGTGCGAGTGACTGTTCCTTTGGGTGGGGGATGGCCGAAGAAAGTCACTGAAGGGAGGGAGAGACCGCCGGCCACTCTGTGCTGAGTTATTTTACAATGGGGGAACAACATCCTATCCAATTCCGACAAACCCTGTCTACCAAAATATGATGTTTTTTTTACTAGCTAATGTTTATTTGACGTTGAATGTGTTTTCTGGTAATCTATGTTTTTTACTGTTGTTGGGGCCTATGTTTGTGAAACAGAAAAATTGTTAATACATTTTTTAAAAAAACAAAAAACATCTTCCCCAAACATCTTCTTGGTCTGAGAAGGCACTGAGGCCAGACAGGTTTTCAAAACGGCTTCTGAGCACCCACCTCCTGTCCGGTGAATGTAAAGAGTGTTTGGTTTTGGAATGTCTCTGGGCCGCTGGATTGCCCAACACTGGGAAATCAGGATTGAGTTCGGATGTCTGAACACAATTGACAGCCACTTCCGGCAGGCGTGCCAGTGGGGAAGCTCCAGCATGGGCATGCCCAGAAGGTGCCCTGCGACTGTGCCAACACTCTCGGCACAGATGGCTGTTTCCTTTGCCCTTCCTGGCCTCCGGCAGCATACCAAATGATGCCATGCTCGTTCAGGGCACAGGAGTGTGGGATCAACGCTCGTTTAAGTCTTTCCTTATTTGAGTAAACGTTGTCTCGGGTTGGGAAAGCGTAATTCACGGGCATCCCTTCCTGGCTGACCCGGGTCTTCCCTTCCCAGTTCAAAGGCTTTGGCGTGGCCTGCCTAGTCAAGCCCAGTCTCGGAAGCTAAGCCGGGTCAGCCCTGGTCAGTATTTGGATGAGAGACCACCGAGGAAATCCCAGGTCACTACGCAGAGGCAGGCAATGACAAACTGCCATCAGATCTTGGAAGCTGAGCAGGGTTGGTTGGGGGGTGGGCGATCACCAAGGAAGTTCAGGGCTGTTACACCAAGGCAGGCAAGAAGAAGAGAAGAGATTGGATTTATACCCCGCCCTTCACTCCCCAAGGGAGTCTCAGAGCGGCTTACAAACTCCTTTTCCCTTCCCCTCCCCACAACAGACACCCTGTGAGGTAGGTGGGGCTGAGAGAGCTCTTTCCCAAGCTGTCCTTGAGGGAACAGCTGGTACAGAGCTATGGCTTGCCCAAGGTCATCCAGCCAGGTGCAAGTGGAGGAGTGGGGAATCAAACCCGGTTCTCCCAGATCAGAGTCCGCGCACTTAACCACTCCACCAAACTGGCAACGGCAGACCACCTTTGAATGTCTCTTGCCTTGGAAACCCCACAGTTTCCTCCACCACACTGGACCGGTTGATCTGCAGGAATGCAGGAGATCTCTCCATCTGCGGGAGGGGTGGCGGGAGGGGATCTTTGCGTTTGGCTGATCCAGGTGGAATTTCTTTCTGCCAGGGTTCCAGCAGCTGGAAACTCCGGCTCGTAAAAAATGCCTCTGCGTTTGCGTGTCTTGCGAACATGCAAGCTAGATCTCTGTCAGTAAGCATACCCTGAGTCATCACACACGGCATCTCTCTTCCCAGTCTCTGGCAGTTTCCCATCTTTCCATGTAGCGGGGAAAGAGCATTTTTAGATGCAGACAGCGTTCTCTGCTAACTGGCGCTCTGCATGAAAAGTACTAATGCGCAGACCTTGTTCAGGATAGCAAACTCGGTGGGGGTATAGAAATTTGACTGGGGGCAATCCAGCGGGGCGCAGCCCACCAGAACAAAGGCCCCCGTCCCCCCGTCCCTGCTGGTGCAGTTAAGAGACACCCAGTAATTCAGGCTACGGTTGTGGGTTTAGCTGCTTTTAGAAGGCTGCCAACTTAAAGGAGTCCTCTTCAGAACAAAGTTTGAGTCCAGAGGCACCTTTAAGACCAACAAAGTTTTCTTCGTGCATGCACACTTCTGGTTAAGCTTTGTTGGTTAGTGTTCCCTCTAAGCTGAGTTAGTGTGAGCTAGCTCACAGTTTTTTAGCCTCTGGCTCACACATTTTTTGTCTCAGCTCAGGAAGGAGGGCTCCAGAGCAAACTGATTTATGCAGCAGCCAAATCGCTCGCTCACAGCTTTAATTCCGGTAGCTCACAAAGTAGAATTTTTGCTCACAAGACTCGACAGCATAGAGGGAGCATTGCTTTGGTCTTAGACTTTGTTGGTTTTAAAAGGTGCCACTGGACTCAGACTTTCTCCTGCTGCTTCAGGCCAACATGGCGACCCATCCGAGTCCCCCTCGGGGCACCGGAAACCGGCTTCTGCCACGTCTCGCGGCCTGCCCTCTCCCTCCGAGACGTAATTGTGAGTTTGCATTTAGAGGTGGGCCATCCACCTCCTTGTTTGCAAAGCACCAGAGCCGGTCGCGGTGATCCCGTTATCTAATCACTCCGGCGCTCCTGGGTAACGGCCGTCTGAGCTGGGAATGTGGGAGAAGGGGGAGGCGATCGGACAAGGTGGACGCAATCGGCAGCTACTTTTCCATCCTTGGCTCTTGGTAGCTGGCACCAGCTCAAGGCATGTTGGGTGCTGTCGGTAAAACCCTGAATGGCTCAGGCCTTCTTTCCGAGCTGTGCTTGTCAAGCTCGAGTCTCAAGGGTTAATTGCTTTCTCTGAAGAACTCAGTTCTCTGTTTTTCTTCTACAGGCTGTTTATCTTTCTGGCGAAAGGGGTGTGGGTGAATGAATGTATGAATGTGTGTCAGCGCATGCTAGGTAGTACACGCCAGCGCCCACCCTGACTTTGGGTGCAGGGAATTTCTAGATAGTGCAACTGTTAGTGCCCAGTGTGGGGGGGCGGCCTTTGGGGCAAGTTTGGATCTTTGGCTGGCAGAATGAGGATATTGATTGGGTAGTGTGCCCTAGGAGGGAAGTCTTGTGTGTAGTGTAGGCTCAGCCCTGGCACCTGGGTGTCAGTTCTGACACAGAATCTGTCAATGCTTGGAATCTTTCCACTTCTCCATAAACAAATCTTGTTGACCAAAAAGTGTGGCGAGAGTGAGGATATTGATTGGGTAGTGTGCCCTAGGGGGGAAGTCTTGTGTGTAGTGTAGGCTCGGTCCTGGCACCTGGGTGTCAGTTCTGACACAGAATCTGTCAATGCTTGGAAGCTTCCCACTTCTCCGTAAACAAATCTTGCTGACCCAAGAGTGTGGCAAGAGTGACTGCGTCACAACGCTGTCCCGCCACAGCCCTCTGGGCCACGTGGCTGGAACGGATAAGGCCGCCTTGAATGTTCCCAACGAGAAACCATACAGGGAAGGCCTTGGCAAAGCCCGGAATCCAGAGCTTTGCTAAGAGTGGTTTGGGGGATCTGGTGTTTTCCAGACAAGAGCATGTTTCTGCCCTTGCTAGTTGGGGGGGGGGGGGGGGGGAACCTGTGGGGAATTTCTGTTAGCAGCCAGCCTCAATCACTTGGAACCAGCTGCAACAGCTGGAGAGTCCTGTTGCTGCATTTATAGTTCATCTAGTCCCCTCCTCTGTGATTCAGATGGTCCCCGTGGGCTTTTCTTTCCTCGGCAGGCAGGAAGTGCCACAATCCTGCCGCATGACCTATTCCTGGTGATATCCCACCACCACCACCCCCGTCCAAGTTAAGTGACGTCCTCCATTTATTCTCGGAGCCCGTGTATCAACTAGCCAGGGGTTTACATCTCAGTGCAGCCGAGAGCAGAAACGATGGGAATGTCCAGGGATGAAAGAGCCAGTGGCCGCCCTCCTGAAGCCCCTGAAACTCTGGCTATGCAGTGAGATGGACGAGAAAGAGATCTGAGAGGGTCAGTTGCCCGGTTTGTGACCGGGTTGACGTCTTTTAACCTTCACATCAGCCCGTCTTCAGACACAGGGCTTCACCCGGGAGAACAGGCAACTGCCCCCTCGCCTTGAAATGCCGTCCGTGCCCGGGGAAGTTGCCAGCGAGGGCCGCTCCTGCCTTGTGCGCATCAGCCTTTCTCCAACTCCCCTCTCTTTGTTCTTCGCAGGTGGTCTTCGGGAGGAAGCTGACGTCCTTCTCAACGATACCTCTCAGTCAGCTGCAGCACGAAAAGAAATATGATATCTATTTTACGGATGCAAAAGTTTATGCTCTTTATAGGTAAAAAGACCCCCCCCCACACACACTTCTTTGGCCGCCTCCTTTGGGTAATCTGGGTCGGGGTTCGGGTTACGAGAGGGACGGACGGGAGGGAGCGGGGGTGGGGTTACATTTGATTTCCTCTGGAGGTGACCCCATTGCCCAGTGCTGGTTTGCAGGGCTGTAAGGGCTTACCCCGTAAGAACGTCAGCAGAGCCCTGCTAGATCAGACCAGTGGTCCATCTAGTCCAGGGGTGGGCAAACTGTGGCTCGAGAGCCACATGCGGCTCTTTCACGTATATTATGTGGCTCCCGGCAGGGCAGCTGGGGAAGCTAAATATCATTAGCGAACAAATATCATTGGAAGAATTAATATCATCATCAAAATCTGCTTTTACCCCTTTTGTTATTATTTTTGGCAGTCTCATTTAATGTGATTAAAAAGCAAATTTGCTTATTTTCCAATAAAATCAGGTAATATTTGTTCACGTCTTGTGGCTCTCAAACATCTGATGTTTATTCTATGTGGCTCTTACGCTGAGCAAGTTTGCCCACCCCTGATCTAGTCCAACATCCCGTCTCACACAGCGGCCAACCAGCTCCTCTGGAGGGCCAACAACAGGGCAGAGAGGCCGAGGCCTTCCCCTGAGAAGAACCTCAGAAGAGCCCTGCTGGGTCAGACCAGTGAGGGTCCATCTAGTCCAGCATCCTGTCTCACACAGGGGCCAGCCAGTTCCTCTGGAGGGCCAGCAACAGGGCAGAGAGGCCGAGGCCTTCCCCTGAGAAGAACCTCCGAAGAGCGCTGCTGGATCAGACCAGTGAGGGTCCATCTAGTCCAGCCTCCTGTCTCACACAGTGGCCAGCCAGTTCCTCTGGAGGGCCAGCAACAGGGCAGAGAGGCCGAGGCCTTCCCCTGAGAAGAACCTCCGAAGAGCGCTGCTGGGTCAGACCAGTGAGGGTGCATCCAGTCCAGCATCCCATCTTACACAGTGGCCAAGGAGTTCAAGGCTGGGTGGTTTTGCCCCGCCTACACCCCAAAATTAACTTGTACGTGGGGACGGAAGCGAGGCAGTCATGTCCCTGAATGGGAGTTTGTGAGCAATCCTTGAGGGTAAGATCAGGGACTAAAGGAGGTTGCCCAGCAGTGAGAAGTCGGGGTTTCAGCACCCTGCCATTGATTGGGCAGCTGCAGAGTGCCGAAATGCATGCACGTCTGCATGCTGAGCAGGCTCTGGAAGGCCAGCTTGAGAAAGGGGCACTGGAGTCTAAGCAGGGGCTGGACGTGAGGGGGGCCTTCCCGCCGTGCCAACCTCCATCCTCTCCCCCCCCCCCTTTTCTCTTTCCAGGAAACTCTTGCAGCACGAATGCCCGCTGTGCCCGGACGCCAGGCCCTTCGCCACCATCGTGGAACTGGAGCAGCACATGAGGAAGCAGCACGAGCTGTTCTGTTGCAAGCTGTGCGTGAAGCACCTGAAGGCAAGTGAGCGGCTGGCTGCAGGCCCCCCTCGCGCGGGCCTCCCTGAGCCCTGCCCCTCCGGCACCTGACCGAAGCGCCTCCCCTTCTCTTCCAGATCTTCACGTACGAGCGCAAGTGGTACTCGCGCAAGGACCTCGCCCGGCACCGGATCCACGGGGACCCCGACGACACCTCCCACCGTGGGCACCCCCTGTGCAAGTTCTGCGATGAGCGGTACCTGGACAACGACGAGTTGCTGAAGCATTTGAGGAGGGACCACTACTTCTGCCACTTCTGCGACTCCGAGGGGGCCCAGGAGTATTACAGGTTTGTGGCCGGGACGGGAACGTCAGGGACGGCGGTCCAGTCTCAACTTCTTTAACCCTTCCTCACCCACCAGAGTAGTTGATAACTAGAAGAAGAGTTGGATTTGATACTAGAAGAAGAGTTGGATACTAGAAGAAGAGTGGCATTCACTCAGAGTCTCAGAGCGGCTTACAATCTACTTTCCTTTCCCCTCCCGACAACAGACTCTCTGTGAGGTAGGTGGGGCTGAGAGCTCTGAGAAAACTGCTCTTGAGGGAACAGCTTGAAGAGAACTTGTGACTGACCTAAGGTCACACCAGCAGCTGCACATGGAGGAGGGGGGAATAGAGAGCCAGTTTGGTGTAGTGGTTAAGTGTGCGGACTCTAATCTGGGAGAACCGGGTTTGATTCCCCACTCCTCCACTTGCACCTGCTGGGGTGACCTTGGGCAAGCCATAGCTCTGTACCAGCTGTTCCCTCAAGGACAGCTTGGGAAAGAGCTCTCTCAGCCCCACCTACCTCACAGGGTGCCTGTTGTGGGGAGGGGAAGGGAAAAGGAGTTTGTAAGCCGCTCTGAGACTCCCTTGGGGAGTGGAGGGCGGGGTATAAATCCAATCTCTTCTCTCTTCTTCTTCTTCAAACCCAGTTCTTCCAGATTAGAGTCTATTCAGAGGCAAAGAAAAAGAGACTGGATTTCTACCCCACCCTTCACTTGGAGTCTCAGAGCGACTCACAATCTCCTTTCCCTCCCCCTCCCCACCACAGACACCCGGTGAGGTAGGTGGGGCTGAGAGCTCTCTCGAGGACTGCCCTTGAGAGAACAGCTCCGAGAGAACTTGTGACTGACTCAAAGTCACACCAGCAGCTGCATGTAGAAGAGGAGTGGGGAATCATACCAAACCAGGAGAATAAGATTCTGTTCCCATTGGTGCTTAGCTGTCTGTTGAATCCCAGGACCCCCGCAGTCCACTCATGTGCTTTGAATGCCAAGGGAATGGCTAGTGCTCAATCGATATTCAGATCGTGCTGAAGAGTGGAGGAAGTCCTGATCAGATCAAAGTCCTGCCCAGGGGGGTGGGGGGGGGGTTCCTGCGACGGGCAAGGTAGAGCGCGGGCACCACGACACTCACTGACACCATTCCCAGTGCCCTACAAGTGTTTTTTAGAATGTGGGTGGAGCCAAGTGGGGGTTTTGCCCCATAAGGCTTCTGATTGGCTATGCAGATAGCTGCGGCAGCCATTTGGTGGCTGCACTGTGTCAGAAATCCAAAGCTGCCCACAGGCTCAAAAGGGTTAGGGACCCCAGGCAACAGCCACCAGCGGCTAGCTCCAGGCTTCACGTCCCTCTGCTTTCCAGTCCGCCGTTTTGCCACGGCGAGCCCCTGCGCCCTAGAAAGCCCAGTGTGCAGATTCGCCAATGCCTTTTTCCGCCCGTCCCACAGCGATTACGAGTATCTCCGGGAGCACTTCCGCGAGAAGCATTTCCTCTGCGAGGAAGGGCGCTGCAGCACCGAGCAGTTCACGCACGCGTTCCGGACCGAGATCGACTACAAGGCGCACAAGACGGCGTGCCACAGCAAGAACCGGGCGGAGGCCAGGCAGAACCGGCAGATCGACCTGCAGTTTAACTACGCTTCCAGGCATCAGCGGAGGAATGAGGGTAGGCAGGGCTGGCGGAGGTGGGGGACGGCTACAGGTGGGCCCCTTGGCTCAGAACACGTTCTCCTCAGGCCCCTCTCTACAGCTCTTCCGGGTCTCAGGCAGAGGTCTTTCCCATCACCTCCTGCCTGGTCCTTTTTAACTGGAGATGCTGCCAGGGATTGAACCTGGGACCTTCTGCATGCCAAGCAGAGGCTCTACCACTGAGCCACAGCCCCTCTTGACAGCTCTCCGGGGTCTCAGGGTGAGGTCTTTCCCATCCCCTCCTGCCTGGTCCTTTTTAACTGGAGATGCTGCCGGGGACTGAACCTGGGACTTTCTACACGCCAAATAGAGGCTCTACCACTGAGCCACAGCCCCTCTTGACAGCTCTCCTGGGTCTCAGGCAGAGGTCTTTCCCATCACCTGCTGCCTGGTCCTTTTTAACTGGAGATGCTGCCAGGGATTGAACCTGGGACCTCCTGCCTGCCAAGCAGGGGCTCTGCCCCTGAGCCCCAGCTCTCCAAGAAGCCCGATCCCACCACATCACTAGGGAGGCTGTCCTCTCCCTCAGTTGCCCTGTGTGGGTCACCTTAGCCAGGACCTGTGCCATCCAGCTCTGTGGCCAAATGCCTCTGCCTAAACGGGGAGGAATAAGGGTCGAGTGAGGCCGCCGATCAGCCACGTGCCTTCACATCCCAGGTGTTGTTGGCGGAGAAGACTACGAAGAAGTCGACAGATACAACAGGCAGGCAAGAGGAGGCCGGATCGGACCACGTGGCGGGCAACAGAACAGGAGAGGAAGCTGGAGGTATAAGAGGTGAGGAGCAGCGTCTGCCTGGGTGGGGTGGGGGAGGCTCTGCAAGTTAGGAAGTTGTTTGGCGGTGCACTTTGGAAAGCAACGTGTAGCTACCTGGCTGGTCAGCACACGAGCTTCCGGAACAAAAATGTGCTCAGGTCCGGGCAGGAAAGATCGATGCAAAGGGAGGGGCTTGCTCTTTCGTTCTGCCAATGTCCTCCTTATTCCACCCCCACACCCCAAATCCGAAAAGAACTCCAAGCAGCATAAAAACATAACGTAAGAACATGAGAGAAGCCCATGTTGGATCAGGCCAGTGGCCCCTCCAGTCCAACATTCTGTGTCACACAGGGGCCAAAAACACCAGGTGCCCTCAGGAGGTCCAGCAGTGGGGCCAGGACACTAGAAGCCCCCCCAAGCACCAAGAATACCGAGCATCACTTGCCCCAGACTGAGAGTTCCTATCTATACCTTGTGGCTGATAGCCACTGATGGACCTCTGCTCCAGATGTTCATCTAATTCCCTCATGATGTCTCCCCTGCCACGCTTGTAGCCGCTGCCACCTGGCGGTGAATTCCACATGTTAATCACTCTTTGGGGCGAAGAAGGACTTCCTTTTATCCGTTCTGACCCAAGTGCTCAGCAATTTCATGGAGGGCCCACGAGTTCTTGTATCGTGAGAAAGGGAGACAAGGACTTCTTTCTCCACCTGCCGTCATGTAGTTGAAATGATGCCACACTGGCATAATAGAGTCATCCCTTTGATGGCGAGATGCCCGAATGAAATGTCCATGAAACAACCGGGTAAGAGGTCGCTGTATCCCCCCCAGAGAGGAGTCTCCAACCTGTCGCCCTCTCTGAGACAGACACCATCTGCCCGTAACGGGGTGGAGAAGCCTGGATCAGCAGATCGCCCCTGGGCTGGAGTCGTGTCTGCAAATCTCAGCCACGGCGTCCCTCTCTTGGCTTCTCGAGGGAAAAGGAATCATTGCTGACTTCTTGCTTCCTGTTGTGTGCGGCAGGGGGGAGGCCGTTGTATGGCCGAGCACGTCCTGGGGCGTCCCCTTCCCCTCAGCCTTTCCTTGTGAGCGCTTTGACCCAGAAACATGCCATGTCACATAAGGCGAAGGGGCTTGGGTCGCCAGCAGTGTTCCCTCGAAGCTGAGTCAGTGTGCGCTAGCTCAGTTTTTTAGCCTCCGGCGCACACATTTTTTGTCTCAGCCCCGGAAGGAGGGCTCCAGAGCGAACTAATTTATGCAGCAGCCAAATCGCTCACCGCAACTTTAACGGCAGGCGCTCACAAAGTAGAATTTTGTTGCCCCTGCAGCCTGTTTGCCTGTTCTTGGATCCAGTAACTTAAGAAGGGCATTCACGTTAGCCAGAAGTGTGTCCTTGCCGTCTGCAGTATTGGAAGGGAGGTTTAAAGAGACCCCTTACTCACTGAGGTTCTGCCCCTGTCCCTTCCATGAAATAAGACTCTCTAGAACACATATTTTTCAACTGCGTATACCACAGGGGGGTCCGTACGGAGATGATTAGTCTGCTGTTAGAAAGGTTTCCGGGCAGATCGACTAAAATTAAACCAGGTTTACCAGGAGTGTAAAATGCACGGCAATTAGACTTTCTGATCTTTTATATCTAAATTATGCACAAATTTCACGGTTGTCTTATTTTATCTCTCTGTTACACGTCATCCCTGTTACAGTCGCAGATTTTTTTTTAATTTAAGTACGCCATATTTCTTATTCAGATGTTTTTGTGTGAAACGATTGGGTGCCCTGGTCGTTGACTGTAACAATATATTTGATTTGATTTGACATCCTGGAAGCTGTGTAGGCCCCCCCCCCCCCCCCGGCCGGGAGCCCCAAACACTTTGGCCGCGCCCGTCAGCAACAGGAGGGGCGTGGACAGGTAAGGGAGAAGATGCACACACACCCCTTGACTCACCAAGCTCTTCTTTGTCGCGGCGGTCGAAACCTTTGCAGGGAGGAAGAAGACCGGGACATCGCCGCAGCCGTCCGGGCGTCGGTGGCCGCCAAAAGGCAGGAGGAGAAGAAACGAGGCGATGACAAAGAGGAGGGGGGGCCCCGGGCCAGAAAGGACGAGTCAAAGGAGGTGGAGGCGAGTGCCTCAAAGCGGGCGCCAAATCCCCCCTCGGAAGCCCCAGGTGAGCCGAAAGGGGGGCGGCGGGGCCAGCAGGAGGAGGGTGGGTTTGTAATGTCGGAGGACACTTTGGGCCAGACCTGCAACCCTCTTTTTCCCACCCCAGGGCCCAAGGAGGTGGCTGCGAAGGCCGTGCTGAGCCAAGAGGACTTCCCTGCCTTCGGCTCGCCTGCAGCTGGCTCCACACACAGGTGAGTCTTTGCGATCCTGGAAATGATGCAGCCGGGAAACACCCAGGAACCGGGGAGTCTTACGCCCAATGCCCAAGTCTGGGCCAAACCCCTCTCCTGTATGGCCCTCCGATCTGGCCCTTGGGAGCACCCTGAGGCCAGCCTTCCGGCCTCTGCCAGCGGGTCACCACTGCAGGCTCCGCCCCTTCCTTCTCCATGAACGAAACGAGTTTCCAGGCCCAGCTCTCCCTCCCTGTAATGTCGGCGTAAGAGTTGTCAGGCGGGCCAGTTTGGTGTGGTGGTCAGGAGCGCGGACTCTAATCTGGGAGAACTGGGTTTGATTCCCCTCTCCGTTATGTGCAGCCAGCTGGGTGGCCTTGGGTCAGTCACAAGTTCTCTCGGAGCTGTCCTCTCAGGAGCAGTCCTCAAAAGAGCTCTCTCGGCCCCACCTACCTCACAAGGCATCTGTTGTGGGAGAGGGAAGGGAAAGGAAATTAGAAGCCGCTCTGAGGCTCCCTTGGGGAGTGAAGGGCGGGGTATGAATCCAATCTCCTCTTCTGATTTTTGGTGAAGCCGAGCCCTTTGTTTTCCTGAGAGAGAACCTCTCCACTGCCCTTGATGCTGCTCCTTGGCTAGGAAGGTGGTGAGCTCCCCCTCCTCCCTGGCAGTCTTCTAGCAGCAGCTGGACACACACTTTTCAGGGGTGCTCTAGGCTGATCCTGTATTGAGCGGGGGGGTGGGCTAGATGGCCTCAGTGGGCCCCTTCCAGCTCTGGGGTTCTGCTCTGCCATGGCTGCTTCCTTCTGCTGACCGTGGAGAGCACTCAGAGGCCGTTCTCTTGCTGGCCGAGCATCGGGAGGGGGCTCTCGAGTCTCTCCTCTGGCCCCTTCCTCTGTCTCTTCGTACTGTTCATTCTGGGCGGCTCTTTCCTTCCTCCCTCCAGAGCTGGTTCACTGTTTGGCCTATAAAAGCACCGCAGGGGGAAAGCATCACCCCCGGCCTTGCCTCCAGAGCAGGCTCCTTCCCATCCCGTTTCCCTTCATAAACCAGGAAACCTAACGCAGAGTAGATTTCCCCTGCAGACGGTGCTCGAATGGTGCGGTGCGGATTTCTGTTCACGGCTCCTCTCTCCCTCACAGCTCTGCCCAGCCAGCTCCGGTGAAGCTGAAGGACGAGGATTTCCCCAGCCTCTCCTCCGCAGCATCCATCGCCGTCCCGTCTGCAATGTCCCTGTCATACACAGCGACTGCCAAGAAGACGTCCTTTCAAGAGGAGGACTTCCCCGCCCTGGTGTCCAAAGTCCAGCCAAACAACAAGACCTTGTCCACCCTCTCTTCCGCCTGGAACAGCAGCTCCGGCAAGAACGCGGTCAGAGCCGTTGCCCCCAGCTCCGTGGGTGCCGGCCAGCCCGCAAAGAAGCCACTGCCAGCCAGCAGGGGAAGCAAGAAGGCCAAAGCCACTGCCGCCCTCAACGACGAGGATGACAGTGTTGGCAGTGTCACGAGTCAGGAGGTCCGCAGCGCCCCGACGATGGTGGACGTGTCCTCCTTGTTGGTGGCCCCGAACTCTCAGACTTTTGTGAAAGTGGGCAGGAAGAAGAAAGTTGGGGCGGAGAGGCAGAGGGTGTCACCGCCGCCGG
The DNA here is from genome assembly GCA_029233225.1 of Lepidodactylus listeri. Lineage (NCBI taxonomy): Eukaryota > Metazoa > Chordata > Lepidosauria > Squamata > Gekkonidae > Lepidodactylus > Lepidodactylus listeri. The sequence goes on from JARCFY010000022.1 coordinate 4,548,428, forward strand.
TGCCACCACAGGAGGAACCCCCCTCTGTCCCTTCTGGAGAGAGGGAGCCGGAGGCCGAGCCCCCACCAAGCGCCCCCACAAGTGCCACCTCGGTGGAGAGAGCGGCGGCGGTTGTGAACGGCTACTCAGAAAAGACTGCCCCGTGCAAAGCTTCCAAGGAGCCGCCAGGCCTTAGGAAGCCCCCCACGGCTAGCCAGCCCCTCTTGCCTCAGGAAGACTTCCCAGCCCTCGGCGGATCCGGATTGCCTCGAATGCCTCCTCCGCCAGGTAAGGGGGCTGAGACCTCTCCTTAGCGTGTTCCAAATAGAACGTCAGGTCAGCTGTGCCGGATGAGACCAGCGGTCCATCCACTCCAGCAGCTGGCTTCTAACAACCGCTGGTCAGATGCTACAGAGGAACCCCCCCCCCCAAAGGAGGGCCTGCCGGGAACAGCCCCTTCCCTAGCATCCATCAAGATGATTTGGGGGCTGGAGCCCCTTCCCTAGGAGGAAAGAGTAATTGCTAATGCATAGGCTATAACCCTGCTGCTCTTCGGTGTTCACCATTTGCCTTCCTCCCCCCCATTTCCAGGTTTCAACTCTGTGGTGCTACCGAACAGCCCCCCGCCACCTCCAGGGCTGGGGGCACCTCTCAGCAAACCACCCCCCGGCTTCACCCCAATACCGCCCGTCTCGGATCTTGCCCCCACGAAAGAGTGAGTAGATCCTGCTCTCGAGGTGGACAGCCCTTGTGCTCCCGTGAACATGAGGAGGGCAAGGAAGTTCCATTCCCCCAGATGGTTGGCAGAAACGGATTTGACTGATTCCCACACTGAGCAAGGGGGTTGGAGGAGGTGTCCTCTAGGATCCCTTCTATCTCTGTGTCAAGAAACTTGTCTCCTTTAAGAGAAGTCTTCTGCCTAAGTGTTAGCTTTCTTGTCTATAGACATCATCACCCCTACCTGCCAGCTTTTTCTCAGAACTGCTGCTTTGCCTGGCAGAAGTGATTAACTTGCAGCGGCTGAGAACTGTCATCGAAAGTGGCTGACAGCTTGTAGTTTAGAGATCTCTCCTGGCTGAATGGCTTTTCCTTCTGCACTGAGAACTTCAGCCCCACCAGAAAAAAATCTGCCCAAGCCACAAAATCCTGGCCGTGGGCCCCTGGGAGAAAGTGTCCACTTTAGAAGGTGGACTCCATGGCATTGCACCCCACTGAAGTCCCTCCCTTTCACAATCCCCACCCTCCTCAGACTCCACCCCCAAAATCTCCAGGTATTTCCCAACCTGGAGCTGGCCACCCTGCCTGAAGTCTGTTTTTCTTGTTTGATTCCTCCAGAGAGGCCAGAATTGTTTACCAATGTTCTGTACTGGCAAAAAATAATTGGGAAGGAGAGATGTAAATTTCTCGGTCTGGCTGCAGGTCTCCAATCTCCGCTATTACGGTTGATCTCCAGAGGACAGAGATCAGTTCCCCTGGAGAAAATGGCTGCTTTGGAGGGTGGGCTTCATGGCATCACCAAATGGTGAACTTCCGGAGGAGTAAAAACCACCCACCCTCAGAGGGGGTCCCCCCCCAACATGCACACATACACCCCTCCTCCGTTTCTGATTCAGGAGTGACTGAAAAGTGCAGATGTATCTGGAAAGAAAGAGCTCTGAAGTACGCAGAGGTCGGCCCGTGACCAGGATTTTGTGGCGTGTGGGGGGAAAAAATTTCTGGCGGGGGTGAAGTTCTCAGTGCAGAAAGAGAATCCAGAATTCTGCGGCTTATGACTCATCAACTGTGGAATCAAGCCTTTTAAAATCAAAGCCTAGAGGCTTCTGCAAATCTTAGCCCCAGAGTGAGGCAATAGCAGGCTGAGAAAGGGGCAGGAGGCAGGGAGAATAAATTTCCTGGTAGATGGTAGGCGTGGCCCCGGAAACACTTATCTGGGTTTGGCCAGTAAACTCCCTGCAATTTGTATAAAAACACATAAAACTATTTAGAGAAACAAAGGACAGACAACACGTAGATGGGGGGGGATGTATAAAGTAGAGCAAGGAATGCAAACCAAAACAAAAGACCTGCCTGGCTCTTCTACTCCTTTTCCGATCAGGCACGTAGCTCTGGCATCTCAGCTGGCATTCCTGATGAGCAGAGTCTCTGGCAGCACAGCAGCAGAGTGGAAGTTGAAGAGAGCTTCGAAGCAGTCTCTTCTTTCTCTGAGTCTTCTCAAGCTGTCTATTCTGCATAGGTGTTCTTAACCATTTAGCCAATTGAAAGCTGTTACCAGGATAGCTCTCTACATTGCAAGCTTGTCAACCGCTTTAGATGACAGTTCTCAGCGGCTGCAAGTTAATCACTTCTGCCAGCCGAAGCAACAGTTCTGAGAACAAGCCAGCAGGTGGGGGTGATGACTTCTATAGTCAAGAAGGCTAACCGGGAGAAAAACTCTGTTAAAGGAGACCAGTTTCTTGACACAGAGTTAGACGGGATCCTAGAGGTCACCTCCTCCAACCCCCTTGCTCAGTGTGGGAATCAGTCAACTACCGCACCCCACTCTGCTGAAAAGAGCGCACAGCTTCAAAAAGATGTTTAATAATGATTGAAAAAAGCATTTACAGGAGAAATTCTTGTGGGGCTGTGCCTTTAAGAAAGGGGGTGGAACCCCCAAAAGCCCCACTGTAGCTATGGACCTGTGCAGAGGTGCAGCAGGAAACCTCCTTCACCCGTAGACAAATGGGCTTGCAGGAGACAAAATATATTTAATGCACACATTTCTCATAGTGCAGTGGGTGTTTTTTCTCACCAGTCCTCCAACGTGCCGGGAAATAAAGTTTGGGAGAGGGGGGAAAGTAAGACCCAAGGAAGACAGGATGTGGGTCCGAACAGCATTCTTAATACTCCTGCACACACATACCAGGAGTTCTCCCCCCTGCCCTTGAAACCCTCAGGTTTTCCCTTCTCCTCTCCCCGCCAGGGCCAAACCCGGTCAGGGACCCTACTTGACCCTGGAGAACTTCCAGCAGCGGAACACACAACTCATCCAGTCGATCAAGGAGTTCCTCCACAACGACGAGTCGCAGTTCAACAAGTTCAAGACTTACTCCGGACAGTTCAGGCAGGTGAGAAGTGCCAGAGGAACTAACGACTCTCGACAGTAAATATACATGCATTTAATTATCTAAGTCCAAAACATATTACAGTGGAAAGCAACTACAAACTCTGTTGGAAACAAGTGAAGGCTGTTAACAGACGCCTCCTGTTAGCAGCTTTCACTTTGGAATGCAGGTTTAGTTTGTTTGTTTTTTAAAGTTTATTTATAAGTTTTAAGTTACAAAAAAGAAGATATTTTCATGCGTTTCATGCGTTTACAGCTTGTTAGCAAAATTATAGATACGACGTTATACAGTGCATATAATAGAGGTATGAGTCTATCTTCCCAATTCTTTCTTTAACCAGTCGTATTCTCTGTTCCATCTTTTTCTATAAGTTTATTCTTTAGTACCTTTCCAAACCATATTCAGCCTGTCCATTTCCGCTAAGTACATTAGTTTAGTTATTATATCTTCTCTTGAGGGGATCCTTTCAGGTTTCCAATTTTTTGCTAACAAGATTCTAGCAGAAGTTAATATGGCTGTTATGAGATCACAGTCCAAACAATAATAGCTGTCAGGGATTTTGTGCAGCAAGAAGATTTCTGGAATAATTGGTAGATGAATGTTCAGTATTTCTAGTATGATTCTGTGTATTTTAGTCCAATATTTTTGTATTCTGTTACACCTCCACCATGTATGAGAAAAGGTGCCTACATTGTTTTTGCATTTCCAACATGTGTTGGACACATTGGGGTAACATACATTAATTTTATCCGGAGACCAATGCCACACATGGAATATTTTATATATATTCTCCTTGTAAGAAGTGGCTCTCACATACTTAGTTACTTTCCAAATTTTGGCCCAATGGTCTATTTCTATATTATGACCTAATATGGAAGACAGGTTTAGTAATTTTGGCCCATTGGTCTATTTCTATATTATGACCTAATATGGAAGACAGGTTTAGTAAAAGGTAAAAGTTTCCCTTGCTTGAAAGCCACTCGAATCCAACTCTAGGGATGCGGCGCTCATCTCCGTTTCCAAGCCGAAGAGCCAGCACTGTCCAAAGACGTCTCCGTGGTCTTGTGGCCGGCATGACTAGACGCCGAGATGCACAGAACGCTGTTACCTTCCCACCGAAGTGGGACTTATTTATCTACTTGCAGTTTCTTGCTTTCAAATGGCTAGGCTGGCGGGAGCTGGGGCCAGAGACGGGAGCTCACTCCATCACACAGCACTCGGGTCTTGAACTGGCGAGCTACCAATCTTCCAGTCTGCGGCTCAGCGTCTTAACCTCTGAGCCACCGCAGCAGGTGTGCCTCCTACTAAATAGATTAAGCTACATGCCTGCCTTGTAAAAATTTCTAGAGGCTTCCCATTAGAATCAACTGATGTGGAGAAGCTTAACAGTTCTTTACTCATGGAGAGAAGTGTCTTTTGGGACGCAACGAGGGACATAATACATCCGGGCAGTGTTCCCTCTAAGCTGAGTTAGTGTGAGCTAGCTCACAGTTTTTTAGCCTCTGGCACACACATTTTTTTGTCTCCGCTCAGGAAAGATGGCTCCAGAGCAAACTAATCCATGCAGCAGCCAAATCGCTCGCTGACAACTTTAATGCCAGTAGCTCACAAAGTAGAATTTTTGCTCACAAGACTCCACGGCTTAGAGGGAGCGTTGCATCCCAGATCTCATGCTCTATAGACACAGATCCGGAAACTTACACTGGACATTTTTGTCTCTCCCTTGTTTCTGACAGAGTTTGTAGTTGTTTTCCATTGTAATATGTTTTGGACTTAGATAGTTAAGTCCACACGAGGACAAATCGAACTTATCTGTATCTGTATGTATATTTACCACGAAAGTGAGAGGCCTGAAGGCAGAGTTGGGGCCCCACTGAATCCCCACTGAATCCCCCCCCCCCTTCCCCACTAACCTAAACCTGGTCCGTTCAGACTCTGCACCAAGGAATCCCTGTTCTGTTTTTGCTTGGATGAGCTATTCAGGCTCCCCCCCAGTCCCTGCAAGAAAAAAGACAGGGGACCGGCTGACACCCTCCCCCCCCCCCCAGCATCTGCAGAACACACCATATTGGAGTAAAGAGGGGTCCAGATAACAAGGGAGCCCCATCTCTGTCCCGCACGACAGGGGTGTCAGAGAAAGCATCTGCAAGCGGTAGGCAGGGAGCTCTTGGCAAATGTTCCAGCCTCCAGCTTTGCTGATCGGGGGTGGGGGTGGGGGGGTCCACTCCAACTCACCGATCTCCGAACGTCTCTTACCTCTTCTCCCCCCTCCTCGGCCAGGGTCTGATTTCGGCCGCTGAGTATTACAGAAGCTGCCAGGAACTTCTGGGCGAGAACTTCCGGAAGATCTTCCACGAACTCCTGGTCCTGCTGCCGGACACGGCCAAGCAGCAGGAACTGCTGGCCGCCCACACCGACTCGAAGGCCAAGGAGAAGCCGGGCGGCTGCCCCTCCTCCGGCAAGTCCAAGAAGAACCAGAAAAACGTGTGGCAGGTGGACTCGGGCCCCGACCTCGACTGCTGCGTCTGCCCCCAGTGCCGGCAGGTGTTGACCCCCCGGGATCTGGCGGCCCACAAGGCCCTCCACCTGGAGGACGAGGAGTTCCCCTCCCTGCAGGCCGTCAGCCGGATCATCAGCTAGCAATAAACCCAGTCTCAGTTTGACGGCTCGCGCACCTTGAGTGGCAGGGGGCCCAGGCAACGAGGCGAGAGAGCGGCCGGATCCACGGAGGTTGCAGAGGGGTTTGATGCAAGACCGGGGAAAGGGCGGTCGGGGTGAGTGTCATGAGTCCCCCCGGGGCCCTCTGGGATTGCAGGGAGGGGCAGCAGAGAGCGTCTGCTGCCTTTCCTCGTTTCTGATATTTTGGGGCACTGATAGAGAAATAGGGAGGGGCGGTTGGTTGTTGGTTTGCTTTTTGTCAACCGGGAAGTTTCTGTTGCGGGAGAAGCCGGACAGCAGCACTTGAGAGGCCGGTAGCGGGCGAAGGGATCCGGGGACGCAGAGCCAGGTGGGAAAGGCGCAGCTGTAGCCGGGGACCTTTCTGTTCCCTTCCCTCCTCCTCACCCCCATTTCTGGAACCTCCTAGCACAGAGGTGGGCGGGGGACGGCCCGGGGTCCACATCTAGCTCACCGGGACACTGCAGCCGCTCAAGGGCTGTTAAGAGCAGGGGGACCGGGAAGGTTACGCCGGGGGGGGGCTTCTGCCCACTTTGCCAGACTCCAATTTGGATCCCAGTCAGAGCCCACCAAAGCAGGCAAGACCCCCAGATGGAGCCCCCTGGCCAAAAAAACTTGTCCACCCCTGTCCTACAGGAAGTTTCGCACCTAGAATTTCAGACTTTTCCTCCCCCTCCTGTAAACCCAGATTTGTTTTCCATTAGAGCTGCACATAGGAGGGAACCCTCTGGGGCATTCGGAGCTTTGTGTCCCATCCCCCCCCCCCCAATCTTGCTGTAAATCATACGTTGCTGTAAGTCGAGTCGTTTCCACTTCCTGGGAGAAATCAGTGCTGGGTCAGAACGACGGGCAGGACGGCTCATAAAAAAATGCTGCAACACATTTGTCCTCTCGATCTGGTGTCTCGGAGCACCTTCCCCTGCTGGGGGCTTTTAGCGGGGGGGGGGGTGGAAGTCCAGGGCTGCTTGCTCCGGGGTCTCTTGATAGCAGCTATCTTGACCCCGGTTGTCCAGCATCCATGTCCACCCTACGGCCCTTGAGAGGCTTTCCTGCCTGCCTGCCTCCCTCCCTCCCTCTCTTTTCCTGCCTGCCTTTCTCTTTCTCTCTCTCTCCCTTCCTCTCTCTTTCTCTGCCCTCCTTCCTTCCTTCCTTTCTCTCTCTCTGCCTTCCTTCCTTCCTTCCTCTCTTTCTCTCTCCCTTCCTTCCTTCCCCTTTCTCTCTCCCTTCCTTCCTCCCTCCCTTCCCCTCTCTCTTTCTCTCTCCCTTCCTTCCTTCCCCTCTCTCTTTCTCTATCTCTATCTCTTTCCCTCCCTCCCTCCCTTCCTTCGCCACCCGAGTAGCAGAGGACCCCCCCTCCCCCCCTTTGGAGAAGTCACCATCTCCAGCATCAGCAAATGCAACGAAAGCTTTTTGTTAGTGCACCATTCTTGCTAGGCGGCACAGCTCTGCTGGCGAAGGTGAAACGGTTGCATGCTTTGGCTCTGAACACCCCCCCCCCCCCAATCTGCACAGAGAAATCTAACCTTTCAGAGCAAGACTGAGCTAAGACCTCTTGCCCCTGAAATGTTTTGTGTTCAAGATGGTGGGGGGGGGGATCTTTGTCCCCGTTTGCCACACGCCAGTTAAACGCTGCAATCCATAGAGTTTTGTCCCCTTGAAGAGCCAGCAGAGTGAAAGCAGCTTTGTGATTTCTTGCCCAAATTTTGATAAAGGGGACTCGGGCAGCTACTGTTGCTGGAAATGGATCATGACCCCTTTTGCCTTCCTGCATTCCAGGGTTCCTTTCCTCCCAAAAATCTCCCCCCCCCCCAAATGGGATTATGCTTCATTCTCTGTAAAGTTTCCCAGTCCGGTCACTATCCTAAGAAGACCGGTCCTTTCGAAGCCCATATAGCTGTTCAAATGAGCATCGGCTCCATGCCTTCTAATCTGGGGTCCCATCTCCTCCTCCTCCTCTTCCCCCCCCTCCCGGCCACGCACACACTCAAAATGGATGGAAGGTTTAAGATAAATGTTTTAAATTGTTTATTGGAAAATAACTGTTGCAGTTGGAACACAAGACAATTAAAGAAACACAATCACAGATTGATTGAGAGTGCTCACTCCGAAAGGTACCGGGGTCGCGTCCCGCAGAGCCGTCCCCCTAAACCCAGCGCCCGCCTCCCCTGCAAGAGAGGCTTCTTCGTGGCAGAGGAAAGTCCTCTGTCACATCCGGTATACTATATCATCTGTCTGTCTCTCATCGTTTCACGTACATACAAAAAAAAAAAACAGTTGTAAAACGTCTTTAAAAACTTAACTTTTCACACCGTCCACTTTTCTACGACGACACACACCGGGGGGGGGGGGGGGGGGGGGGCTCATCACAACTGCAACTTATTTTGTGTCAGCGTTCCGTGTTGTGAAGTGGTTTGCTTCCCGAGAGAGGTATCTGCATGTTTGGTATCGTACTTAAAACCACAGCGGGAAGGCGAGACGGAACCCGAATCGCGGCCGAAACGAGGGCCCGAAAGCCCTTTCTTTCCGGTCTCCGACCGATTGGTTAAAGTGACGTGAAAATGAGGACAGGTTTCCCCGTTGCGTCTGTTGCAAGGGAAAGGGTTTTTTCCTTTCCTCCCCGCTCCCCCCCCCTTCATTTATAAAGAAGCTGTATTGGAATAATTGGAGGAGGGGGGAAAGGAGGCCTAGTTGGACTTTCCTCTCGAAAAGAAAGTTAACCTGTTTCTACTCCTGCAGCATAGAGACTTGGGAAACAGATGGGGGGGGGAGTCTTGCCCTTCGGGAGCAGCAGTTGGGGGGGGGGTACAATGATGGGGCAAAGGGAACGAGGGTCTGGCGTTGGAAGATGCTTCAGAGGTCGCCTGGTCTCATCGCCCCTTCCAATCTGCTCACTGCAGGAAATCCAGAAGTAGAGCCCCCCCCCCCCCCCCCAGTCACACTCTCTCGGCCTGGCCCTACCCCACAGGGTTGTTGGGAAGATAAATTCAGGAGAACAACGTCGGCTGCTTTGGGTCTCCACTGGGGTGGGAGGTGAGGTAGAAATGAAGTAAATACGTCATCATTAAATACTTGTAATGGCCGGGAGGGGAAGGGAATGGCTATAACCAGCCGGCTCTTCAGCTGGGCTTCCCACCTTTCTGAACGGGAGAAATCGCATTTTCCTACCACGCTGCGTTCTCTAAAGGCCGCAGTGGGAACTGCTGCGTTCTACCTGGACGGCAGAAGCGGCGGGGGCTCGTCCACAACCGAAGTTTCTACACAGTAGAAAAGAGCCAGAGTCCAACAGCAGCTTAAAGACGGACAACATTTGTGGCAGGGTAGGAGCAGTGCCTCCGAGGGTTAAGGTGCCGAGTTGCAGACTGGAAGGTCGGTAGCTCGGCGGCTCGAGACCCGAGTGCCGCGTGATGGAGTGAGCGCCCGTCTCTGGCCCCAGTTCCTGCCAGCCTAGCAGTTCGAAAGCAAGAAATTGCTAGTGGATAAATAGGTCCCGCTTCGGTGGGAAGGCAGCAGCGTTCCGTGCGCCTTGGCATTTAGTCGCGCTGGCCGCACGACCACGGAAAAAGTCTTTGGACAGCGCTGGCTCTTCGGCTTGGAAACGGGGATGAGCACTGCCCACTGGAGTCGGATTCGACTGGCTTCCAAGAAAGGGGAACCTTTACCTTCAGGAGCTTTTGTGAGTCACGAAAGCAGTACAGGAAAGCTCGTCCCCTGCCACAAGTGTTGTTCGTCTTTCGGGTGCTACTGGACTCTGCCTCTTTTCCGCTGCTGCAGACAGACGAACGCGGCCACCCATCTTGATCTTTCTGTACATACGAGCAAAAAGTTTGACGGTGCGAGAGGAAAGCAGGACTTACCCCCCCCTGTGCCACCACCACCACCTCCCTAGCGTAGAACTGCCGGATGCGCTACTCTCTGAGAGCGGTGGAAGAAGAGCCCAGCTATCCACTAAGCCTGTGTCTCCCCCACCCCTCCTCTCTCAAAGCCTCTCCCGCTGTATAATTTCACGTTCGCTCCTGTGCTGTTCCACAGCATCCACTTCCAGCTGGGGGTCGGGGGGAGGCGTTTGATTCTGGAAGACAGCCCCAGCCAAATCTCATCCCTCACGCTGACTACATGATTCACCCAGTCAATTTGGCCTGGGGCGGGGGGTGCATTGAGGGGCAGTGCCCACCCCTGTTACAGAGGTGAGAGGTTAGTTGCGATCTCCCCCTTCCCCCATGGAATCTGCTTCTTGCACCAGTGTGGAGGAACACAGAGCCGGGAGCAGGGTTCCCTCTAAGCTGAGTTAGTGTGAGCTAGCTCAACAGTTTTTTAGCCTCCGGCTCACACATTTTTTTCTCTGCTCAGGAAGGATGGCTCCAGAGCTGACTAATTTATGCCGCAGCCAAATCGCTCGCTCACAGCTTTAACGCCAGCAGTTCACAAAGTAGAATTTTTGCTCACAGGACTCCACAGCTTAGAGGGAGGCATTGGACATGACCCATTTTCTGCACCTCGGGCACACAAGCCAGTGCGGTGTAGTGGTTAAGAACGCCAAACTAGTCTCCGGGAGGCCCAGGTTCAAGTCCCGACTCGTGCCATGGGAGCTCACTGGGTGACCGTGGGCCGGTCACACCCTCTCCACCTAACCTACCCCACAGGGTTGTTGTGAGGACAAGTATGGAGACGCTCCAGCCGTGTGGAGGGAGGCGCGCCAGGGAGACGGCTTGGCACAGGTGCCGAGGAGCCCGTGAACACCAGCGTCAGAAGGGCAGAGGGGCTGTGGGTCTTTACCGCAGCGGCCCAAAGCCTGCTCCGGCCACCACAGCTCGGCGGCCCCCAACGCGTCAAAGGAGAGGGAAGAAATTAAGCACTGTTCTGAAGATTGCGGGAAGGGAGCGTTTGGGAAGCCACAAAACAAGGGCCTTCTGCAGCATCCTGGCCGGTTTTAGCTGCAATCCGGCGTTACCCCCTATATTTTTTGGAAAAATCTATTCTGAAAGAGGAGAGCTTTGGGTTATCATCCCTCCGCGCGTCCCCATTCCGTGAAATGGGTCAGAACACTTGGGAAGGGCCTTTTTTTAAATGCCTGTGGCTGGCACATCTGCCCGAGGCTGTCAGCTCTTTTGAATCCCTTGGCAAAGTTTTGCTGCTGCCCAGGCGGAGAGTTTAAACCAGTCTGGCTGCTGGGCCGCTCTTCGAGCCCAGCTTCCATCGACCGGCCTCTGTCGGGGCTTTGAAGGCCCCATTTGAGCCCTCTCACACTTCCTGAGGGAAGACGTGGCTGTATTTGGTTTGCTGGATTCCGGTTCTGCCGCGCGCACTATTTCCCGGCCAGGTGCGTCTCAAAAAAAGGGGCTCTGAGACCACGCCGAGTCTCTTCCGCCCGTCTCTCTCTCTCCCCATTGGCAGAGTTCCCACCATTTCTCATGGCAGTTGGACATTCTTCACAGTCGGCACTGTAGACAGGCCATGCGCATGAGAGAGCTGCTATCCAAGGTAGCCCAAAGGGCCACTGTCACCTCTCGGTACAATTCAACATGTTCCTTAAAGTTGGGCGACATCCAGAGCAGCGGACAGAAGTTATCTGTGCCTCAGTGGTCCGAAAGGACCCCTGGTCAGCTCAAAGCGGCCCCGTTTGGGCTCAGAGAACTATCTGTGTCACTTCTGGCCATCTGTTTCTGGATGCGCCGAAACTGCCCTCAAGGCACCGTTGTCAAGTTTCTCATCTTGGGAAGCTCTAGGAAAGCGTGCCACACATAGCTGGGGAAGAGAGATGTTTCTGGCTGCCAGGCCAGGGGTCTGTTTGGGTTATCTCATGGTGACTTTTCCCCCGTCATCCTTCGGTGGTGACTAATTTTACAACTACACTCCTGCCCGGACAAAGGCTGTGAGGGAGTGATGGGAGAGGCATTTTTGTCGGGCGAATTCCAGATGGCAGCGTCTTATTTCCGCCACATTAACAAGACCGAGTGGCCACAAAAGAATTAAAAGAGAAGCGCGGTTCCTTTTCCTGCCCGAAAAAGGGATGGTATAAATTAACTGATCGCATTCAGAAGATCTGCGACAACTTTGGCAATATGGGACAATCCGTGCCAACCAATACAAATGTAGACATTATTTTGACGCCTGCAAAGTATAACCAGTTGCATTTCTGTGGATTGTAGGAATTTCCCCCATTCCTTCCAGTGACGACTCCTTCACCAATTTGGAAGGAGAGATACAGGGGCGATCTTATGCAGGCTTGTAGGGCAGGCTGCCCCCGGATAACCGCAAACGGAGTCACAATTCTTTTTTTCTGCACGAAAATTGGAAACACATCTTGCTTCTGCGCTCAGAATAGGTTTAAGTTTTAAACTATGCGAGAGTAGTGGTCAAACTGTACTTGGAGAAGCCACCAAATCCAAAGAGGCACGTGAACCCGGAACAGCAACTCAGGCAGAGATACAACAGGGGCTCCTCTCTGAGGATGGACAAACGAGTAGCGGCTCTGAAATCAGGGTGTACCAGTCACCCATCCCCTTGTGGAGGCTGAGGCCAGGTGCTTGAACTCACAAGAATGTTATCTTCCGTGCCTAAAATCCAGCACATCTCTTTGGGAATTACTGTCCTAGAAGGCATTGGAGGGTCTGCTAAGAGTTGCCACCAGTGGCCTGTTGTGCATAGATAGGGCCTCCTTGCCCTGACTTGGGTGGGTCAGGCTAGCCCAGTCTCGTCAGATCTCGGAAGTCAAGCAGGGTCAGCCCTGGTTAGTCCTCAGATGGGAGACCACCAAGGAAGTCCAGGCCATGGCAAACCACCTCTCTTTGTCTCTCGCCTTGAAAACCCCCTGAGGGGATCGCCATAAGTTGGCCGTGACGCTGCCGTTTCCACCAGCACCATTTGCTTTCTTGAGGTTCAGTGGTCCAGGCGGCACTATCGTTCAGTCCCAGGCAGAGCAGACAGAACATTGAACTAACTGGGCCTGTCGTCCCAACAGGGCAAAGCAGCTTTGTTTGTCCCCACTGTGCCTGGCGGGCAGAATGGGAAAGAGAGAGACCCTTGCAATCCCAGACTAGCCTTTTGCAGAACTGTAATAAGGATGGAATGAGGAAGGGAGGGCCCTGCGGAAAGGTGGCCTAAAAACCTCTCCTGCTTTGGACACACAGCTGAGAAAGCAGCAACCGTCTGATCCAGGAGGTCTGAGAAGCTGTCTCCGGCAGAACCCCCAGCCTCCAGGGTGCTAAGAATGGGGCAGAGCCCTGCCCACGAGGCACAATTGGAGCGTTCACTTCCACCGGCATTCACTTCCGCCAGCTGGAACACTCCAACTGGAGTGTTTGCTTCCGCCAACATTCACTTCCACCAGCTGGAGCGGAACACTCCCAACTGGAGCCTTCGCTTCTGCCAGCATTCACTTCCACCGGCTGGAGCGGAACACTCCAGCTGGAGGGTTCACTTCCATTGGCTGGAGTGGAACACTCCAACTGGAGGGTTCACTTCTGCCAGCATTCATTTCTGCTGGCTGGAGCGGAACACTCCCAACTGGAACGTTCACTTCCGCCAGCTGGAGCGAAACACTCCAATTGGAGCGTTTGCCTCCGCTGGCTGAACTGCAGAGAAGAGACGCTGATGGAGCTCTCCACTCAACTCACGGGGGGGGGGCTCTAAAATGTCTCCCAGCTCTCATTTCTTTTGCGGAAAGCGCCGATTCCTTCATTGTGCCGTCAAGTCTAGGGAGGGTGGGATCGGGTTGGGGAAAAAATAAGAGAATACATATGTAGGCATGAGGTGCGTACATTCAAAATTGTAATATATAGCACATTAACACCACTGACCAAGACAGTTTTGTTTAAAACCAGTTAGACGAAACGCAGTCCTCCCCTCTTAACCCCCCTCCCCATTTTTTCTCTTTTTTACAGTTAGTACAAGGATATTCTGGAATGGATTCCTTTATAGTTTAGAAAAAATACACTGTACCGAACAGACATTTATTTCACATGTACAATCAGTTTAAGGAAACATTTAAATTTAATTATAGACTCCACCCCCCTCCCCCTAAAATACTGAAACACCATGTTGTTGTTTTTTAATTCTTGTTTTGTTGTGCTGCTAACACACCAGTGTTCCCTCTAAGGAAAAAATATTGCTACAATTCTGCTTCTACCCTGTATTAAAATTGTCCTATAGCCAGGACTGGGTGTTTTCTTGGGGGGGGGGGGGGAAACAAGATTTACTTCTTGCATTTGAAACTCTTGTGGCTGAAAAAAGACTGGCATCGGTCAATTTAAACATCTCTGAAACTATTTCAAGGCAAAGCTGACGATTCAAAGGCTTCTCTCAATGGGAAAAGAACAACCTGCACTTGGAATAACATACGAATTTCCAGGAGACGCATAATGCTTCTGAGACTGCCAAAAAAAAAAAATCTACTGAGGTAAGGAGAGAAGTTTTTAGTCGCTGCCTGTGAGAACAGACAGTTTCAGACTTTAAATCTTGTCAGCAAACACGCTCTTACCCCGATCCTGTTGAGGAGCTGCAACTGCCCGCAAAAGCTTACGCCCAGGTCAACAGGTAAGCGCACCATGCATCGCTTTCTGGATTAGGAATGGTGGGCCTAAATCTGCGTGCATCCGCGAGAAGATGCCATCTACGTGTGCGGGACTGTTTTGAACGGGACCCAAAAGCGGGTCCCCATCCGCTGTCAAGCGTACCCTAGGTGTCAAAGCCTGTGGAGTTAAGCCAGCGTGATCAGAATTGACAGAATTAACCGAACACCTGAATATTCAGAACAGAAATAACCGAACACTTGAATATTCAGATTCAGACATTTCAGCACACCCCACTGGCTAGGTTGGGTCCCCAACATGGTGCCCGTGCCAAGTATTTTTAGAAAGTGGGGGGGGGGGCTGAGTGGGGGCTTCTGCACAGCACAGCTTCTGATTGGGCCGCTGGAGAGCCGATTGATTGTAGAGATCAAAAGATATTCTGTTAAAAGGGGCTTCTGCCCAAAATGTTGGAGAGTTACAGCGCTGTTCAAGTTGCTCATAACCTCACTCCCCTGCCATTTTGTGGCTGGCTCCACCTCCTACAGCAGCCATTTTGAAGTTGCCAGGATGTGTCAGAATCCCACAGCCTGCCAAAGGTTGACTAACTGAAAATGCTCCAGGCAGCCACAAGGGGTCAGCAGTGGACAACTGGGCTCTGTAGACCTCCCCGGAGCCCAGGGTGACCCACTGGACTCTCCAAGGCAGAATTGAGCCTGGGCTTCAGGTGAGCATTGGGGAACAGGTAGAGACACGTCCTGGTAACGCATGTGGGTCTTTGCCGCTGGATCGGGACCCATTTTCTGAGATCTAGCCCTTGGGTTCGTTCCCGACCTTTCGTAGCCACTCTGTCAGCCACCACTACGGAATGCTAGTTCTGGCCGAAACTTCCTTTTCAGTCACAAGAGGCAGTGCCTAAATCCCACGAGGTGAGCTACAATGGTTTGGGGAGTTTAAAAAAATCATTAGCAGGCCTGAAAGGAAGGTGCAAAAACATCTTTTAAGACCAGAACAGGCATGAGGTCCTGCTGTCATTAGGTCAGCATTTAACGAATGTGTTTTTAAATTCATTGGCAGTCCGGTGATTTTTGGTTGTGGCCTTTGATGTTTGGTGGGGGGGGGGGTTTGATCACCATTGGTTTATTTGCATTCCAAGCCTCCTTGCGTTTGGCAAGGTAGAAAGGTGGCTAATGAAGATTTTAAATAACTAACTGAGGGCGAGGGTGTTCGTTACCGTTTTGAAGAGCTGGTCCACCCCCTCTGGAAATGAGCCAGGCAATGAAGTCTACGCTTCTGAAGTCTACGCTTCTGCCCTGCCCTTCTTTCACACTCCTAAGAGTCACCCTGTCTCTCTTTCTACGACTGCCTTCTGCTCTAAAGCGGTATGAAACCATTTCCGTTTCAAAGAGCTCGCGAATAACCCCTACCAGCGCTAAGAGACGCTGCAAAGCTAACCTGTGAATTCTTTCCGTAGGGAAAATCTATATATGTGCACGGCCCTGGCCTAAAGAGCCTAGGCTAGCTTGATCTCGTCAGATCTTGGAAGCGACGCAGGGTCGGCCCTGGTTAGTATTTGGATGGGAGATGTCCAAGGAGTACCAGGGTGGTGACGCAGAGGCAGGCCATGGCAAGCCACCTCTGAACATCTCTTGCCTTGAAAACCCCACCCAAGGTCACCATAAGAGAGCTGTGACTCTCTTTCCACCGCCACCACTATAGTCAACCAGCTGAAACTCTTTACATCCCCCAGGGAACCCTGGGAACTGTAGTTCTGTGAAGGTGGACAAGGATCCCTAACCGCAGATTCCCATCATCCCTGCCAAACTCCAGTTCCCAGCGTTCCTTGTGGGCAGCCATCGCAGTCAAATGGGTAGAAATGTCAGAGAGGCCTCAAGATGATCTTACCGTTTTTCTGCTTTCCCATCAGCCCGGGGGCAGGGAATGGCCAACCACCTCCGAATGTCTCTTGCCTTGAAAACCCTACAGGGCCACCATACGTCAGCCATGGCTTGACAACATTTTCCACCTTATCTGCGCAACAACACGAACACAGAGCAGCCTTGATGTGGGGCGTTCAAATCTGGCACGTCCCTCGGAACGCCCTTTTCTAGGGCAGCGAAGGAACAGGAAACGGGGAACAGCCCAAAGGTGGAGAACAGAGCTCATGGAGGCCACATTCTGGGCTGGCCCTGGAAGCACAAAAGGAGCCATCCGGCTAGCCGGCCTGTGGCCAGCTTTCGTTTGCGGCAAAGCGCCCACCCCGCCAGCCTGAAGCTCGTGACACGGGAGTAGCAACCTTTCTGGGGTTTTGCGCTTAGAGAGAACACTGGGGCTGTTTCTGGATTTGGATTGTCTCCCCCCCCCCCATTTTTGTTTCATATATATTTATATATAAAATACCCTTGGACAGGTACAGACAAGAACCAATTCACTGTACAGAGTTCACTGCACAAACTAGCTAAGAGCAAAGTTTCACTCAGCACGTTTAACTTGCCACATCTGAGGGAGGGGAGAAAGGAACGGGTACTTTTGAATACATCGGCAACCAACAGTGGACCCCGGCTGCACCACAGAAGAGGGCATGGCCAGTTTTCTCCGGGACGGGTTGGAGGGGTTCGTTCCTGTTTCCGACAACGGCCTCCTGGGAGCCCCTGCCCTTCAGTACGCCGGCACCTGGTAGCCTTTCGGACTGGTGTTCAGGGTCTCGGTGAACGGGGGGCTCTGGTAGGTTTCCGTGCTCTCCACGCCGCTCCCCGTGGGGTATCCGGGGTACCCAGCATTCGGGTCGGGGGGAAACTGATCCGTGGCGAAGAGAGACATGTCAGTCCCCAGACGGTATCTTTGGAGGGCCTTGACCGTCAGGCCAACCTGGAACCAGAAAAAGGAAGAAGAGAAAGCTGCAGGGGGTGGAGTCGCCGGAAAAAACAACAATGCTGGGAAAAGTCAAAGGCAGCAGGAGAAGAGGAAGGCCCACCAGGAGAGGGAGGGACTCCGCCAAGGGAGCCAGGACCTTCCGTTCACAAGACCTGAGCCAGGCTGTGAACGTGAGGGCGTTCTGGAGGACCGCAGGCCAACAGATGCCGGTTACTCTACTAACAGGAAGTGTATTAGGCTGCTCCAGGCGGATGTTATTATTTTGCTGCCATCCTGTCTTCATTTAACTGGTTTTTTTAACCATCTATTTATTGTTTTATCTCTGTTGTGAGCCGACTTGAGCCCATCATGGGATAGGGTGGGATATAAATTCAATAAATTAAAAAAAAGTAATTTGACTTGACAGCCCTTGACAGCCCACACAGGTGGAGTTTGCCTTGGCCCAAAATAATCCCCAAAGCAGTGCACTTAGTAAAGAGAATTCCTTCCTTCCCTCCCTCCCTTCCGTCCCTCCCTTCTTCCTCCCTTTCTTCCACAGCCTTCCATGCTACAAGAATTTTTTCCTTCCTTAGCCTTCCATGCTACAATTCCTTCCTTCCTTCCTTCCTTCCTTCCTTCCTTCCTTCCTTCCTCAGCCTTCCATGCTACAATAATTCCTTCCTCCCTCCCTCCCTTCCACAGACTTCCATGCTTCAAGAATTTTTTCCTTCCTCCCTCCCTCCCTCCTTCCTTCCTCCTTCCTTTCTCACTACCTCCTCCCTCCCTCCCTCCCTCCCTCCCTTCCTTCCTGTTGCAGCAACTCAGCCATTCAAGGGCCAGAATGACGGAGGGAGGCCGAATTTTTGCTGCCTAAATTGTGGGTGGGATTCAGCCACGCCAGAACCTTTGGTTCAGCAACCCAGTCCGAGGGTCAGTCCTGCCCCTCTGCTTCAAAGTGGGGTCTCCTCCGTCCACCTCAAAGGATTGCCGCATTTCCTGTTGGGGCAGAGGAGGGAGGGGGAAAGAGGGCGGGGACACTTACCCAGGAGATGATGGAGAAGAAGGAGAAGGCGATGGCTGCCCGGGCCGCGTCGCCTCCTTGCGTCGCCCCTTTGCTCGGCGGTGTCCGCTGCCACTGGTTAGCCAGGAAGCAGAACCCCACAAACCAGAAGAAGGACCAGAAACCTGGAAGGCACCAAAGTCCATCAGCACCCTGGGAGGGGGACTGGGAAGCCCCTGTCGTTTGGACCACCCATTCATGCACTCATTCATGGAACATGGCCAACCACTTCGGAGCTGTGGGGCTCCTGCATCTTGGCCAGCCGCACGGAAAGCAGAACACATGAAGACTTGAAGCTGCCTTACATGGAATCAGACTATCAGTCCATCAAGGTCAGTATTGTCTGCTCAGACTGGCAGCCGCTCTCCAGGGTCTCAGGCAGAGAAAGGTCTTCCCCATCACCTCCTGCCTGGTCCCTTCTAACTGAAGATGCTGCCGGGGACTGAACCGGGGACCTTTCACATGCTAAGCAGAGGCTCTGCCACTGAGCCACAGCCCCTCTTGACAGCTCTCCAGGGTCTCAGGCAGAGAAAGGTCTTTCCCATCACCTCCCGCCTGGTCCTTTCTAACTGGAGATGCTGCTGGGGATCGAACCTGGGACCTCCTGACTGCCAAGCAGAGGCTCTGCCACTGAGCCACAGCCCCTCTTGACAGCTCTCCAGGGTCTCAGGCAGAGGTCTTTCCCATCCCCTCCTGCCTGGTCCTTTTAACTGGAGATGCTGCCGGGGATTGAACCTGGGACCTTCGGCATGCCAAGCAGATGCTCTGCCACTGAGCCGCAGCCCTCTCCCTAATTCGGCAAGTGGCACTTCCTGTAGTTCTGAGACGCCACAACAGAAGGAAACGGTCACCCGAGGAACTTCCCCCAGCTGTCATGCACGTTTCCCCTGCAGCAGGTTCAATCCCTGGCATCTCCAGTTAAAGGACCTCCGATAGGGGAGTGTGTGGGAAAACCTTCCTCTTGCTGGGACCCTGGACAGCTCCCCGAGGGCCCACAGGCAAGCAAATCTCTTTGTTTTATTTAACAGTGCTATATTTACAGTCCGCGTGTCTCACTCGGACACGGAGTGGATTACACTGTCAACGCAGACGATCGGAGAAGGCGTCTAATAAGCAACATACCAGCATAGAGCAGTCAACAGGAGACAAAGAGACGATGCTGGAAAATGGGATTACGGCAGTTGGAAATAATGCAGCGTCAGGAAGAGAATATGGGCCGCCCGTGGATCATACATCCTACGCAAAGTGGGGCAGTCCACACAGCCCCTTCCTCTTCGTAAAGCTCTTGCCTGAACCATTCTTTCCCTGAAATGACTACCTGTATAGAAAGGCCCTCCTGCACAATTCGGTTTGACCCCATTTGTGGGATGACAGAAGGCTGGGTCCCTCCCCGACCTCTTCAGGCAGGCCATTCTACAGAAGATATTTGTCCTTCCCCACCCCCCCACCCCACTATCAAACTTTACGAACTATTAGGAATGGCCCCCTGCTGTTATATTATGCATACGTTCCTCAGGGGAGGGAGGGAGGAAAGAGAGAGGAAAGGAAGGAAGGAAGGAAGGAGAAAGAGAAGGAAGACAGGAAAGAAAGAGGGTGGGTGGGTGGGTGGGTGGATGCAGACAGACAGACAGATAGATAGATATGGCTGTCAGGTAACCCAGAAGAAGAAAAGATTGGATTTATACCCTGCCCTTCACTACCCAAAGGAGTCTCAGAGCGGCTTACAATCTCCTTTCCCTTCCCCTCCCCACAATAGACACCCTGGGAGGTAGGTGGGGCTGAGAGAGCTCTTTCGAGGACTGCTCCTGAGAGAAGAAGAAGAAGAATAGATTGGATTTATACCCCACCCTTCACTACCCAAAGGAGTCTCAGGGCGGCTTACAATCTCCTCTCCCTTCGCCTCCCCACAACAGACATCTTTCTGAGGTAGGAGGGGCTGAAAGAGCTCTCTCGAGAACTGCCCTTGAGAGAACAGCTCTGAAAGAATTTGTGACTGACCCAAGGTTGCACCAAGAGCTGCACGTGGAGGAGTGGGGAATCAAATCCGGTTCTCCCAGACGAGTTCGCGCTCCTAACCACTACACCAAACGACACCAAGAGCTGCTCACAGACATAAGCCTATTCAGGAACTAACCGGGAAGGAGAAAGGGGGAGATACGCAACCTGCCCAGATCTTTGTGCCTCTGCAAAGCCCTGCCAAGTCGCAGCTGGCTTACGGCGACCCCAGCAAGGGGCTTTCGAGGCAAGTGAGAAGCAGAGGTGGTTTGCCATCGCCTTCCTGTCAATTTCGCCCGCCATATCAGGCTTGGTTGCCATGTGGAGGCGGGGGGGGGGGGGAGGAATCTCCACTTTCGCTTTTGGCCGCTTCGCCGTTCGGCTTCGACAAATAACCTTGAGCCTCACCCGGCCCTGGTATCTTCTTTCCCCTGGGAACTGTGGGCCATTATTTCGGTGGGCCTCTGCCTTAGGTGTGATTGGCCTCGGGCCATTAGGGTCCTGCTTGAATCAGGTATAACTGAATGCTTTGCGCGCTTTCCCCCAGTTCTAACGCAGAAATGTTAAGAGCCTGGATCCTATCAGAGTCTCAATAAAGTTCTTATTCTTTTGAATGGCTGTTGTTGGGAACTGATTTCTCCAGGAGTCTATATGACACTTCCTCTGCAGAGCCTTCCTTGGGGGGGGGGGTGTCTCCCTTCTGAGTCCCCCCCCCCCCCGGCTTGGCTTCCAAGATTGGGCTATCCCATGTGGCCTCCCCTCCCACCCAGATCCTTACACAGCTTTTCCATGTGCTTCTTTGCCTTGCAGGGCAGTTCTGTAACCCTAGTCCAACCGCACAGTCCGGCAGCCTCTGCTGTCTGACTGTTTTATATTCTGTCATCCGCCTCAGCAGGAAAGATGGGCTACAAAGGGAGTAAATGATGTTTAAAAACAAAACAAAACCCTTCCATTTCCCATTTCCAATGCTGTCATTCTGGACTCCATCCCCAAGTCCTGCAACTGCTGCTCACCACTGTGAGAAACCAGCATGGCTACAAAAACACCACCAAAGCCTAGAGAGTCGCATGTGGGCACCACGTTGGGGACGCCGGTATTAAAGCCGCCAGTGTCCCGTTTCCCGCCCAAGATGCCCAAGCAGTCTCAAGGGGCCATGCTCGTGCTCAGCCAAAACCACGAGCGGTTGTCGCTCGAGCATGGCCCCTCGAGACTGCTTGACACCCAGTGTGGAACTCCAGATGTGTGATTCAAGCCTGAAAGCGATTGTAAATGGAGAGGGCGTTATGGATCAGGAGCGCGGCGCTGGGAGAGAAGGAAGGGCATACCTGTCCCTTCTCTGCATGCACCGCCCCAAGGCAAAATGGCTTCCCCTGTCTACTTTAAGCCCCGGCAGGAAAAGAGGTGTGTGCTTCTTTAGGTAGAGTGGGGTGCTGCAGTTGGCTAAGCCCCACACTGAGCAAGGGGGTTGGAGGAGGTGACCTCTAGGATCCCTTTAACTCCGTGTCAGGAAACTGTTCTCCTTTCAGAGAGTTTTTCTGCCTAAGTGTGAGCTTTCTTGACCGTAGAAGTCATCACCCCCACCTGCCTGCCGGCTTGTTCTCCGAATTGTTGCTTCGGCTGGCAGAAGCGATTAACTTGCAGCGGCTGAGAACTGTCGCCTAAAGTGGCTGACAGCTTGCAGTTTAGAGATCTCTCCTGGTAAAAGTTTTTTATGTGTTTTTACACAAACCGGAGTGAGTTTCCTGGCCAAACCCAGATAAGTATTTCCAGGGCCACGCCTACCGTCTACCAGGAAATTTATTCTCCCTCTGCCCCCCCCCCCTTCTCAGTCTGCTACTGTCACACTCTGGGGCTAAGATATGCAAAAGCCGCTATGCTCCGATTTTAAAAGGCTCGGTTCCACAATAGCCGAGCCCTGATCCTCAGAATTCTGGCTTTTCTTTCTGCACTGAGAACTTGAGCCCTGCCAGAACAAAATTCGTCTCACGGGCCACAGAATCCTGGCGACGGGCCTGGGGAGCCCTCCACCTTTGGCCCTCAGTGAACACGTCCGCACCGCCCTCTACCCTGCTGGGAACCTACCCGAGAAGCCAAGGTCCAGGAGAACCACTCGTTTCCGGTCCTTCACACTGCTGATCTGCTGGAAATGGAGGTCCACCGCAAGGAACAGGCAGCAGGCCAGGAAGGCGATGAGGCCGATGGCGACGCCGTAGTTGCAGGCCCCCTCGTGGCCGTTGTAGATGCACCGCAGGATCGGGGACTTCTCGGTGTTGACGTAGCCCTCGTTGATGATGGAGCCAAACACAATGATGGAGAAGATCTGCAAGAGGGAAGAGGAGGGATAAGACTTGCAAACGGTCGGTTTGGAAGAACGGTCTCTGCTACCGGTGTAGTGGTGTAGTGGTTGAGTGCGCGGACTCTAATCTGGGAGAACCGGGTTTGATTCCCCACTCCTCCACTTGCAACTGGCTGGATGACCTTGGGCAAGCCATAGCTCTGGACCAGCTGTTCCCTCAAGGAGCTCTCTCAGCCCCACCTACCTCACAGGGTGTCTGTTGTGGGGAGGGGGAGGGAAAAGGAGTTTGTAAGCCGCTCTAAGACTCCCTTGGGGAGTGGAGGGCGGGGTATAAATCCAATCTCTTCTTCTTCTTCTACTGAAAAGGGTCCCCGGTTGAATTAGAGGCAGTCTCCAGCCGCACCTCGGAAGCAGCGCCAGAGAGCAGAAGGTATGGAGGAGGAGGAGGAGATTAGATTTATACCCCACCTTTCACTACCCAAAGGAGTCTCAGAGCAGCTTACAATCTCCTTTCCCTTCCCTTCCCCACAACAGAAACCCTGTGAGGTAGGTGGAGCTGAGAGAGCTTTTTCCTGAACTGCCCTTGAGAGAACAGCTCTGAGAAAACTTGTGATTGACCCAAGGTCACCCCAGCAGCAGCTGCAAGTGAAGGAGGAGTGGAGAAACAAACCCAGTTCTCCCAGGTTAGAGTCCACGCTCCTAACCACTATACCAAACAAGGGGCAAGCCTAAGCAAAGGAGGTGGTGGGTTATCCTATCAAAAAGGTTTTAAGCTCCCAGGGGCTTTTATCTTTGCAAAACGATCCAGAGGACAGAATATAAATACAGACTGCAACAGATAAGAATAAAACCTCTGGTTCTTCTGCCTCCCTTCCTCCTGGGCTCTTTTCCCACTCAGCATTCCAGCTGGCAAAGCCCCATTGGCTGAACTGCTGCAACGTCATGGAATATGCATAAATATTCCAACTTCTCAGGGGAAAGTGTCAGCAACAGAAAGTTTCTCCAAATACGCACTTTGTGGTAAGAAAGGCCAAAAAAAAAATGTCAGGGTGGATGGAATTAAAACTCTGGGGTACAGGGGACCAGGGAATCTTTGTGCTTTCCGGAAAAGGAAGGGGGACAAGGGATGGGAAAGGGTGCAGGAAAATAGCTTGCAAAGTCTTCGGAAAAGAAAAGACCAAGAAAAGATCTGGGAGGACAGAACAGGCTGTCTACTATTGGCAGAAAGAAGGGGGCAGAGACAGGGTGAATCGGCAAGGAAGCTACCGGGGGCGGGGGTGTGTGTGTGTGCCTGTATGCACAAGGAAACTTAACGGTTTCAGTACTCATTTGAACTAACAGTCTGTCTTGGACCACAATAGTTGGGTTAGCAAGAAAGCAGGCAAGCATTTCCTGGACATTGTCAATTGCTTTGTCTAGAACCAGACTTGACTTCAGTTCTCCTCCATTAGTTTCCAGCATAAGAACATAAGAGAAGCCATGTTGGAGCAGGCCAGTGGCCAAGACTGTCTCACACAGTGACCAAAACCCAGGGGCCATCAGGAGGTCCACCAGCAAAGCCAGATCTCCAGAAGCCCTCCCACTGTGCCCCCCCCCCAAGCACCAAGAAGACAGAGCATCACTGCCCCAGACACAAGAACACAAGAGAAGCCATGTTGGATCAGGCCAGTACCCCATCCAGTCCAGCAGTCTGTGTCACACAGGGGCCAAAACCCAGGGGCCATCAGGAGGCCCACCAGCAGAGCCAGAACTCCAGAAGCCCTGCCACTGTGCCCCCCCCCAGCACCAAGAAGACAGAGCATCACTCCCCCAGACAGAGTGTTCCCTCTGCACATTGTGGCTGATAGCCACGCTACTCGATATGCTCACCCACCCCCATCTTGAAGCTGTCTACGTTTGTAGCCGCCACCACTTCCTGCAGCTGTGAATTGCACATGAATTCCACTATCAGCTTCTAGGCCCCTGGCTTCTCCCCGCAACTGAGTGATGCTGTCAGAGCCGCTACGGGACACCCGTTCCCTTCGCCCGGGCCGTACCACCGTGATCTTAAACTCTTCCAGTGGAGTGGATGATTCCTGAGCCTTGCTCGCCCTGCCCAAGAAAAGACATCGGACTGTAATAACAAGCTAAGAAGCTCCGTCGGCCGGGAGTTGTAATATCAGCGCTCTCCCCCGCCCCCCTCCGGGTTCGCCTTCTAATCTCATTCATAAATAATGCAAAAACTAATGTTTTCTTTTTGGCTGTCGGAAAGCTTCTCGACAGCAGTTTAAGGGAAACACACAAGCTGCCAGAAGCACGGCATGATTGAGCAGCGAGGATGAACTGAGATGAGCCGGAGAGTCCGTGGAGGAAACCCCCTCCTTCCCCACCTGGCGCCGAACAGCCATGGGGTCCTCCTAGCATGTAGGAAAGCGGCGCCCCGTTGGATCAGTTTGGTGTTTAGTCCTTTTGCAAAAATGTTGACCCAATTGCAGGTGGCAAATTTTTGTTCCTCCACAGATGGATGCACCTTTTCCCCGTCTTATCCTCACAACAGACTTGTGAGGTAGGTTAACTCTTCAGATCCTCACAGGCCTAGGGTGACCCCCATCAGTTTCACAGCAATTTGGGGAGTGGAAGAGCCTCTGCTTGGCATGCAGAAGGTCCCAGGATCAATCCTTGGCATCTCCAGTTAAAGGATTAGGCAGGAAGTAATGGGAAAGACCTCCACCTGAGACCCTAGAGAGCTGTCAAGAGGGGCTGTGGCTCAGTGGAAGAGCCTCTGCTTGGCAGGCAGAAGGTCCCAGGTTCAATCCCCGGCATCCCCAGTTAAAAAGGACCAGGCAGGAGGTGATGGGAAAGACCTTTCTCTGCCTGAGACCCTGGAGAGCTGTCAAGAGGGGCTGTGGCTCAGTGGCAGAGCCTCTGCTTGGCAGGCAGGAGGTCCCATATTGGCCAGGAAGGACAGGACAGCTTCATATCAGCAAGATATCCCTTGAAATTTCTGTTCTCAAGTGCATGTGTGAAACAGCCCTCTAGTATTAAGAACATAACAGGAATCATGTTGGATCAGGCCAGTGGCTCATCCAGTCCAGCACTCTGTGTCACACAATGGCCAAAACCCAGGGGCCATCAGGAGGTCCACCAGCACAGCCAGAACTCCAGAAGCCCCCCCACTGTGGCCCCCCCAAGCACCAAGAAGACAGAGCATCACTGCCCCAGACAAAGTCTTCCATCTATACTTTGTGGAACCCAAATTGTGCAGAGGGAAGTGGCTGAGATGGTGTCCTACAGAGAAGCCCAGAAGACTTCTACAGATGGTCCTACAGAGAAGCCCAGAAGACTTCTTTGCAACAGGAACAAACAAGGTATGGTTATGTGTAGGCGAGAGGCGGCATACGCGAGCCCACGCCACCTCTCCTGGACCAACACTGACAACATTGGCGGCAAATTCTCTCTCGCCGCTTCCTCACAATGCAAAACCTCTCCAAGGGACAGAGCGCTCAGAGCCAAGAGGCTTTGCCTTGTGAGAGGAAGAGGGAAGGGAAGTGTTTTTCCGCCCGTCACTTAGTGCCTCTCAATGACACTTGCAAGCCGGCTGAGAGCTTCCAGGCCTTTTCTCCCGGGGAGGGAAGACTCCCAGGGACCAGCTCGAAGCAAGGACCTAGGAAATGGATTCCTGTCGACCTCTTTAGCCCTGCGCAAAAGCAGATAGATGCCTGTGAGACCTCAGGTACGCAGGGGTGCACACAATCGCTGCCTCTTGGCTTCTTGGCTTCAAAGAGCCGGGGGGGGGGGGTGAAAAGGCAAGCTTACATGTACATATGCTTTTTAAATGATATAATCGTATTGTGCGACCTGACTGGAATAGCCTAGGCTAGCCTGATCTCATAGGATCTCAGAAGCTATACACAGGGTCAGCCCTGGTTAGTACTTGGATGGGAGACCACTGAGGAAGTCATTTACGGGCCTTCTTTCTCCCTCTGGTTCATCCCATGGCATAAAACGGGTCCCCAGCATGGTACCCCTGGGCACCGTCCCGCCCACCAACACTTTGCCTGGTGCCTGGTGGGTGTGGCTCTTGCCCAGCGCTGCTTCTGATAGGCCACGGAGATCTGACTGGCTGCACAGACAAAAAACAACATTGCTTTGGGGGCAGATGCCACCGACGCTGGTTTTATTCTCTCACTTCTCATTCCCACACATTTTGAATAGCACCTCTCTTTGCCCCTCCGCTCAGATTTCCACGGAGCGCATGTGTAGTTCTGCCTCCTACAGCGGCCATTTTGTCGTTGTGCCCCACCCCCTGTGTCAGAATTCCAAAGGTGCCCACAAGCTCAAAAAGGTTGGGAGATCCCTGGCATTGAACCACGAAACCATACGGCATGAGACGCCTGACAAACTACCCAGCAGGGCTTCGATCACAACAACTAGAAACAACACAGAGAAAGTTATCAGGTACCTGGGGGCAAGAGGGGGAGGGCTTCTGGAGTTCTGGTCCCACTGGTGGACCTCCTGATGGCCCCTGGGTTTTGGCCACTGTGTGACACAGAGTGCTGGACTGGAGGGGCCATTGGCCTGATCCAAGATGGCTTCTCTTATGTTCTTATGTCTGGGGCAGTGATGCTCTGTCTTCTTGGTGCTGGGGGGGGCAATGGTGGGAGGGCTTCTGGGGTTCTGGCCCCGCTGGTGGATCTCCTGATGGCCCCTGGGTTTTGGCCACTGTGTGACACAGACTGTTGGACTGGATGGGCCAGTGGCTCTTATGGTTTTAATATATTTGTGTGTGTGTGTGTGTGTGTTTGTGCGTGCGCACCTGGAAGTCATGGCAGACTTCTGGCAACCTGTAGTGGGGCTTGAATATTTAAGAGAGGTGGCTTACTATTGCCTGCCCTCTCTGGTATTCCTTGGAGGTCTCCCTTCCATTTACTTGCCGGACTCGGCCCTGCTCAGCTTCCGAGATCTGACAAGATCGGCCTTCCCTCGGCTACCCAGGACAGGGGCGTATGCTCTTATGTTTTTAACCGAAGCAGAAAACAGGACTACAAAAGTAGGAGACGACAAAAGCAGTCTATGTAAGTAACCGAGACCCAGATTTTTCAGACTAGTTTCTGCAGCAACGAAGACTAGAACATTGCTGTCCCCAAAAAAAACCCAAGCTGCCATCTCTAGGATGCCTGCGCCTGCGCCCAAAATCTTGTTGCTCGCGTTTTAGGTTTACATTTCAAGTCCTGCTTCTTTGGGGTTTGAGACTTCCACTCTCTGCCTAATCCCTCTTCCTCTTGCTGATGGGCAAACAAACCAGACTGCTGTTTTTAAAAACAACCTGAACTTCAACTGTAGGGTGGACCCCTGTGCTGCTTCACACCCTCCAACGTCGCACAGATGGAGACAGGGGCCTGCTGGGATTAACCCCCCCCCCTTCCCGCCCTATAACAAGAATCGCAGCCAGAACACTCTGTCATTCCTCCGTATCACAGAAGGTTCTGCCCGGCCCACTCTTCCATACCCGTTTGCTGATGATTTGGATGGTTGTGGTTCCGGTAGAGCGAGGGTCTTTTAACACAGGAGGAGGAGGAGATTGGATTTATACCCCGCTCTTCACTCAGAGACTCAGAGTGGCTTACAATCTCCTTTCCTTCCTCTCCCCGTTTTACAGTCTCCTTTCCCTTCCTTTCCCCACAACAGCCACCCTGTGAGGTAGGTGGGGCTGAGACAGCTCTTTTGAGGACTACTCCTGAGAACAGCTCTGAGAGAACTTGTGACTGACCCAAAGTCACACCAGCAGCTGCATGTGGAGGAGGAGTGGGGAATAAAACCTGGTTTGCCCAGATTAGAATCCACTCAGTGGCAGAGAAGAAGAAGAAGAAGAGATTGGATTGATACCCCGCCCTTCACTCGGAGACTCAGAATGGCTTACAATTTCCTTTCCCTTCCCCTCCCCACAACAGACACCCTGTGAGGCAGGTGGGGCTGAGAGAGCTCTTTCAAGAACTGCTCTTGAGAGAACAGCTCTGAGAGAACTTGTGACTGACCCAGTGCCACACCAGCAGCTGCAACAGTCTGCGTTCCTAACCACTACACCAAACTGGCTCTCAGAAGAAGAAAAGTTGTTTTTTATACCCCACCTTTCTCTACCCGAAGGAGTCATAAAGCGGCTTACAATCACCTTCCCTTCCTCTCCCCACAACAATGAGGTAGATTGGGCTGGGAGAACTCTGAGAGAACTTGTGACTGACCCAAGGCCACCCAGCTGGCTTCATGTGGAGGAGGAGTGGGGAATCGAACCCGATTCTCCAGATTAGAGTCCACCACTCTTCACCGTCACACCAAACTGGCTGTCTGGAAGCATTCCAGAATCTGATCCCCTCCACCACAATCCGAAGTGCAAATTTTCCGGGTCTTCTCCATTTCACTCACCCACATGTGTGAACGTGGCCAGGTCATTGCAACGTGGACTTGCAGGACCACGCTCTTGGCTCAGCTGTGTCGTGCAGCGATTGCAGTATATTAATGCGGCAAGCGATGCTCATGCGCGTATGTCGCAAGACAAGAGGCGAGGCGTTCAGCTCAGGAGGGCTTAGCGTAAGGACCCTTGAAGAGGGCTCTAAGAACTCCGGATGCACATGAGTGTTGGACTCACGCACTTCTATATCCCTCACTCACCGTCGGTTCAGTGCGGGGAAATCTAGTAGCAAAGGAAGCTGTAGCACAGGAGTAAGGGAATATCCAAAGGATGTGTAGACCAGGGGTCACCAGCGCGGTGCTCGGGAGCAACCTGGAACCTGCCACGAATTTTTAGAAAGTGGGCGGGGCTTCTGACTGACGATTGGAGATACAATTGGCTGTGCAGATTTTGGGAAACGTTGTTTCGGCAGCCGCTGCCACCACAGCACAAAGATCTTCGCTGTGGGGCTGAAGGCGGCCATTTTGTAGCTGCCCACCATCTGCGGTGGCCATTTTGTAGCTGGCTTGCGGCAGCCATTTTCTGGCAACACCCGCCACACTGCCCAAATCCCAAAGGCGCCCGCAGGCTCAGAAAAGGGTTGGGGACCCACGGTGTAGACGGTTGCACAATAACAGAAATTTTGAACCTCATTTACCCCCACCGAAAACAAAAGCAATTTACCCATGGCTGGCTAATGGCCTCAGTAAATAAAGACAGTGGAAACAGGACCCTCGTCTCCTCTCCTGCCCCCTTTAGCCAGTGTGGTGTGGTGGTTAGGAGTGCAGACTCTAATCTGGGAGGACTGGGTTTGATTCCCCACTCCTTCGCATGCAGCCAGCTGGGGTGACCTTGGGTCAGTCACAAGTTCTGTTTTCTCGGTTCTGTTTTCTCGAGCAGTCCTCACAAGAGCTCTCTCAGCCTTACCTGCCTCACAGGGTGTCTGTTGTGGGGAGGGGAAAGGGAAAGGAGATTGTAAGGTGCTCTGAGACTCCTTTGGGTAGTGAAGGGCGGGGGATAAATCCAATCTCTTCTTCTTCTTCCTCCTCCTCAGTGGGACAGGCTTCCTCGGGAGGTGGTGGGCTCCCCTTCAGTTTGGTGCAGTGGTTAGGAGTGTAGACTCTAATCTGGGAGAACTGGGTTTGATTCCCCAGTTCTCCACATGCAGCTGCTGGTGTGACCTTGGGTCAGTCACAAGTTCTCTCAGAGCTGTTCTCTCAAGGGCAGTCCTCGAAAGAGCTCTCTCTTGGGTGTCTGTTGTGGGGAGGGGAAGGGGAAGGAGACTGTAAACCGCTCTGAGTTTCCTTCAGGTAGTGAAGGGCTTGGTATAAATCCAACCTCCTCCTCTTCTTCTGTAGTCTGGAGAGAGATGAGCTGCGATTCTGGAGGAATTCCCAGCCTTTCCTGGCAGCTGGCACCCCAAATCCCTTGTGGATGGCCCGGAAGGACCTGGCAACCCTAAAAGAAGGGTGGCCTCCGGTACAAGATGGAGACAAAGGGACAGGCACCCACAGCTGTGACGCTGGCTTTTGTTCTGCCAGTGATCTCACGGCCCTTTCCCGGAACGGCTCGGCAGCCATTTACAAGCAAAAGGCGACGGCTGAGAGGCTGGTCAGATGGCTGAGCGAGAACAAAGAGTACAGCAGCGATGTGCTAATAAAAGATGATAATGTGGCTCCCCCCTCCAGGGTGAGCAGCACACGAGCTTCCATTAGGGGAGCAAATAACGCCCAGCAGTTGTTAATTGGAGGGGCAAGGCCCGGCAGGCCCTATGGATTGTCTGAACGCACCTTCCCTCCCTCGTACAAAGATCCAGGGGGAGAGCTCTCCAGGCCAGCCTTTGCCCTGACATGCTGGCTTTCTAGGTGGAAGGGAGTCGGGTTTGCTGCAGGGAACGTCTGAAAAGGTGCCCACACACAGAAGACCCCGCTCGATCTTGTCAGATCTCAGAAGCTGAGCAGGGTCAGCTCTGGGTAGGACTTGGGATGGGAGACCACCGAGGAAGCCCAGGGTCGCGACGCAGAGGCAGGCAAGGGCAAACCTCCTCGGAACATCTCTTGTATTGAAAACTCTGGGGAAGGGGGTTGTTTTGCCAGAAGCCAGCTGCGATGGGATGGCCCTTTCTACTCCCGAACAGGTAGGAAATCCGTCCGTGAATGCTAGTCACCAAATTCCCGCTGCAGGGAGGATAATTCAGTTCACAGAATGCTTTCCTAGGCGTCTAACATACATCCCTGCAACAGGACTTAACAACAGCCCCGCGAGGAAGGCCGGTCTTCTTGCGTCCCTGGTGCAGATGCGGCGCTGAGGCTTCCGGAACAGCAGGTTGCCCAAAGCCATACTAGGTTGCTCGGGACGGGACCCACGACCTTTCGGACCACCGCTTGTTTTCTTTGCCACTGTGCCCGTTCTCCTGCAACCGTGCCCGGCGTTCCCAAGGCCAAAAACGCATCGTCTCGAGTTCGGAACAGGCGAATGCAATTCCCGGATACTTCCAGCCAGCAAACCCACGAGCGTCACTGTTAAATTGATTATCTACTTCCTTTTAAGCTACCAGATTGAGGCTGGAGACCAAAGGGCCTCCTCCCTCGAGCCGCTCACAAAGAACAATTTTTAAAAGCTGCACTGCCAGGAACACACACAGAACGGACCCGGGTGCTGTTCTTCAGAGCATTTTGCAAAACCTGTTTTGTTTTTTTTATCCTGATACTCTGAATTCTGCCCTGAAGAAGGAAACAGGCACCCAATAAATTCTACCCAGTCTCCTGTGCCGTGACAAAGATATTGCTGCAGCTGCACAGACAGCACTGAAGCAACCACCCTTGCTTTGAGGACTGCCAGCTCCAGGTTGGGAAATTCCTGGAGATCTTGGGGGGTGGAGCCTGGAGAGAGTGGGGGCTGGGGAGGGGAGGAGCCTCGGCAGGGCACAACACCATACAATCCACCCTCCAAAGCAGCCGTGTCCGCCAGAGGAATTTATCCCTGGTCACCTGGAGGCCAGCTGGAATACTGTTAGATCTTTGGGCCCCAGCTGGGGAGTTGGCAACCCTACTTCCTTTGCAACTGCAGCTAACCGGAATGGGCACAGTTCTAGTTCATGCATCCCTTGAGATTTGGGGGTGGGGGGGCGCTCTGGGAAGGCTGGATTTCGGGAGGGGAAGGGCGCCAGC
The DNA here is from genome assembly GCA_029233225.1 of Lepidodactylus listeri. Lineage (NCBI taxonomy): Eukaryota > Metazoa > Chordata > Lepidosauria > Squamata > Gekkonidae > Lepidodactylus > Lepidodactylus listeri. Next base: position 4,580,486 of record JARCFY010000022.1, read on the forward strand.
AGAGTGTAATGCCCTACAGTCCCCCCTCCAAAGCATCCGTTTCCTCCAGGGGAACTGATCTCTGTAAGTCTGAGATAAGCTGTCATTCTAGGGGGGGGGGGTCCCCAGGCCCCACCTGGAGGCTGGCAACCCTGTTTCCTTTCTCAGACTTAGCCCTCAAATCCCCTTTGCTGACGTCTCATGTCCCCTTTCCAGGGCTTCTCCTCCAACAACGTCTTGTTCCCCGCCCCTGTATTCTATATCCTCCCTCAATTTTACCCCCACAGTCTGTCCATCTTCTTGCCTTTCTTGGCCGGCCTGTTCCCGGCTTGCAAAGAATGAAGGCTGCATACTTCCTGATCGCTTGTAAAGCTCTGGGTTGGCAAATCCCTGGAGATTGGAGGGGCGGAGGCTGGAAAGGGCGGGGTTTGGGATGGGCAGGGACCTCCGCAGGATGCAATGCCAAAGAGTCCACCCTCCAAAGCAGCCATTTTCTCCAGGGGAACTGATCTCTGATGTCTAGAGTTCGTAGGGTTGCTGGGTTTCCCCTGCTACTGGCAGGGGAGAGGGAGGTGGGGTTGCCAGATCCAGGTAGGGAAATTCCTGGAGATTTGGGGATGGAGCCCGGGGAGGACTGGGATGCAATGCCACAGAGTCCCCCTCCAAAGCATCCATTTTCTCCATAGGAACTGATCCCTCCAGTCTGGAGACGAGCTGTAATTCCAGGGGATCCCCAGGTCCCACCTGAAGTCTGGTGTCTGTAAAAGATGAGTTACAATAGCGGGAGGTCTCCAGGCCCCACCTGGAGGCTGGCGACCCCGTTTAAAGCTGAGAACCCTTTTGGGACATTAAACTGTGCGAAGCACTTGGCAGAACCCGCCCTGGATCGAAGCCTCTAACGCACGGCACCCAGATAGGAAAATCAGCCTTGGCTTTCTCATTCCCCAAGCGTTCCTCCCACTCCATCCACCAGGGGAAAATTAACTGGCTGGCATTTCACTGGTTTTACTGCCCATCTGTTCACCCTCTATCCCTGCTTCTTTTTCTCCACCACCCCCCATCCTAAAACATCTTGTACTCAACACACAAACCCCAGACAGATACAACACCCTGGGTCCTATTTAAAACACAAACTTGAGCTGCGTGGAGAGAAGGAAAAGGGCCTCGAAATCCCGCTCCAAACCAACCTTCAGGTGTTTGATACCTGACTGCACGCGTCAAACCAAGCCTCAGGCCACCCAACCCCCGCGCAAAGCTGTTGCCTCAAAGCAGGGACAGCCGCTCGCTTTCCAGAAGCAGTCGGAAGGAAATCTTTGCTCTGGGCACGCCTGCCTGGAGCTCTTTCCTGGAAACAAGACGAGTCTCTCGCGAAATGATCCAGCAGGGTGCATTTGGCCCCTCACCCGAGTGGCCATCTTCTCAGCGGGAGGCTGGCTTTAAAATATCCCTGCGCCAGGCTGGAATCGGTGGGTTCCGCTGCCCTCGCCCTCGCATCCATGAATACCCAATTCTTTATTTCTCACTCGGGGTCCCTTTAGGCCGTTCACAAGCAAGATAAACGGTCAGACTTCAGAATCAAACTCAACAGACCAGCGCAGTGTGCTTCAAACAAGTAGCCAAAAAGTCCTTTCCCTTTTGCTTTATAATGATCATCCACTATTAGGTAAAGGCACCCGTTTCCCTTGCTCGAAAGCCAGTCGAATCCGATTCTAGGGGGCGGGGCTCATCTCCATTTCCAAGCCGAAGAGTCAGCGCTGTCCGAAGACGTTCCCGTGGTCATGTGGCGGGCATGACTAGACACCGAGGAGCATGGGACGCTGTTACCTTCCCACCGAAGCGGGACCTATTTATCTGCTTGCAATTTCTTGCTTTCTAACCGCTCGGTTGGCAGGAGCTGGGGCCAGAGAGGGGAGCTCACTCCGTCAAGCGGCACTCGGGTCTTGAACCGCCAAACTACTGACCTTTTGGTCTAGCAGTTCAGTGTCTTAACCACTGAGCCAATCTGTTTTTGGGGGAGAAGGCGTCTCTTACAGGATGTTGACCTGGAAACTGCTTGGGAATTGTTGTTGTTTTGAAAGGTGGTATATGAATAGGGTTGCCAGCTCCAGGTTGGGAACTACTTGGAGATTAGGGGCGTGGAGCCTGAGGAGGGTGGGGTTTAGTTAGAGGAGGGGCTTCAATGGGGCATAATGCAATAGAGTCCGCCTTCCAAAAGCAGCCATTTTCTCCAGGGGAACTGCCAGCAGGAGGAGGAGGAGATTGGATTTATACCCCGCCCTTCACTACCTGAAGGAGTCTCAGAGCAGTTTAGAATCTCCTTTCCCTTCCCCTCCCCACCACAGACACCCTGGGAGGGGCTGAGAGAGCTCTTTCGAGGACTGCCCTTGAGAGAACTGCTCTGAGAGAACTTGTGACTGACCCAAGGTCACTCCAGCAGCTGCACGTGGCGGAGGAGTGGGGAATCAAAGCCCGTTCTTCCAGACTAGAGTCTGCCGCTCCCAACTATTACCCCAGACTGGCTCCTCCTAACCACGACACCAAACCACGGCACCAAACTGGAGGTCAGTAGTAACCCCAGGAGAATCTCCAGCCGCCGCCTGGAGCTTGGCAACTCTCTCTATATACACGATTTCCATAAAATAAAGAATCATAAATCGAGGCCTCTACTACAGGGATACAGAGAAGAACACGCCCAACCACCTTCCCAGCCCGCAGAGATCGGCTCCTGCGTCTCTCTTTGATATTTGGGAGTCAGAAAGAAGGGCGGGCGGGGCGGGGGGGGGGCACACAAAACAGAACCAATTATTGCCCACTGTTCAAGAAGCGGACTTTCCGAACCGCCTCACCCTCGAAGAGCCGGCTGCTGAAAAGCCCACAACACAATCGAAGTGGAACATCAGGCTTCGGCCCTGACACACAACGTGGAACTGTTTCTTTCTCAACCTCTAGGACTCTTTCAAGATGAGGATGTCTCTGCCCACGCGCAAAGTGCTCACCCCCCCAGCCTCTATATAGGGCTGCCGGGTCTCTCCTCCTCACCGGCAGGAGACGAGGTGTGTAGGTTGCCAGATCCGGGTTGGGGAACTCCTGGAGATTTGGGGGGTGGAGCCTGGGGAGGACAGAGACCTCAGTGGGGTACAACGCCACAGAGCCCCCCCCCCCCAAAGCATCCATTTTCTCCAGGAGGACTGATCTCTTTAGCTTGGAGAAGAGCTGTCATTCGGGGGGGGGGGGGGTCCTCAGGCCCCACCTGGAGGCTGGCAACCAACCAGGGCGTCCAGGCGGAAATCTGGCGGTGCAGTTCTGCCTTCTCTAAAACGAGGCACTTTGGCTGTAAATCCTCACTGGATGATCTGACCGTAGCGACAACAGGCATTCTGCAAGTTCAGCCCCCTTTTCACAGCCTCATGTGCTCAAAACCCGGCCCCAAAGTCAGTTTCCAGAGCCCCAGTTCCAGGCCGACCCCTGGGAAGGCCTAGGATTTCCCCCTCGGACTGAAGCCTCCAATCCACTAGTTGAAGGGGGGGGGGGTCTCTGTGCTTCCGCCAAGGGGCCTGCCCCTTTCTCCGTCGTTCATTCCCCTCACCCCCAGGGTTCCCTCTGAGCTCAGTTCAGTGTGAGCTAGCTCACAATATTTAGCCTCCGGCTCACACATTTTTGTCTCAGCTCAGGAAGGAATGGCTCCCGAGCAGACCAATTGATGCAGTTAGCCACCTTGCCTGCTCACAGCTTGAATGCCTGGAGCTCACAAAGTAGAATTTTTGCTCACAAGACTCCGCAGCTTAGAGGGAGCACTGCCCCCCACTCTCAGTCGCTGTCGAGATGCAGCCGGGAAGGCCCAGAAGGTTCTTATCTTTTATTGCTCTCTACAGAAAGCTGGAGGGCCAAATTCCTTCCCCCATCACCTATGCCCCAAATACTTCACCTGAAAAAAAAAGGCTCTTGAATGAGACACCGGCCCCCTGATTCCCTTTCCACTAGACATGAGTATTTAGAACCTTAGGCTTATTTGCCCTCTGGCAGCCTGCATCTTTGCTTCTTGCCCTGCGCTCCAAAAGCAGCAAGCATTCCCACACTTCCAAAACTGCTAGGGGCGCGTGGAGGGGGACACACCCCAGAGGGACCTCTGGAAAGCACCCTGGCCCGAACCGCAAAACCATTTGTCCGGCGGGAGGCAGAGCGCCTCTCGAAAGGGACGTCTCCTCCCAAAGATCGGCAGGAACTTTCGGACCTTGCATCCCTCCCAGGCCCCGATCTGAGGACACAGCCATCTTTCCTTCGCAAAACGGCCTTTGTCATCTTCCAGAATTAGCGTGGTGAGGATGATGGCTATCCAGCCCATAACGCCCCACTGGAAGGAAGGAAGGCAGGCAGGCAGGCAGGCCGGCCACCCCCCAAGTCAGATTCGGCCCCAGAGATGCGAGGGGCAATCTGACGGCCCTTCAGCTCGCGACGAGAAGGAGCCCTACAAGTCCAGCGACCCAAGCGGATATGGGGGGCCCTCTGATATCTCCAGCCAGGTGCCCGAGAATGGAGGAAGCCAGGCAACCTAGCAAAAACAGAATATTCCCTTTTTTTGCCTTGCAGAGAGGATAAAGCTGGGCCCAGAACAGGTAGATCTAGACTTTCTCTCTCTCTGTGTGTGCCTCTCTCTCTCTGTCTTCCTCCACGCATGCAGAAACAAGGAAAAATGTCTCCAGGCTGAACCGCAACATGCAGGCGCCTGCTGCTATTTGTTTAAAATTCAGGAAAGCAAATGACCGCCGTGGTTGGAGGGGAGGGGGGGGCCTGGAGGGGCGAAGACCCAGCCAGAAGCAGGGAGGAGGCCAGGGTGCTCCCCACCCCCACCCCAAAATCTCTTCCAGGGCTTGGAGAAGAGACAGCCACCAGGTGGGGAGCAAAGGGTGGCGGGTGTGGGGAGTCGGGGGGGGGGGGCTCAGATGCCCACACCCTTCCAGATGTGCGGCTGCTGCAGGCGTCCGTTTCTCTCTCTCTCCCCCCCCCCCCCGCATCAGCCTTGCCCAAATTTTGGCAGGGGGGACAATAAAAGGGGGGAGGGTGGTCTCTCGGAGCCCCTTCGAGCGACTGCTGGGTTGTGAAACACGCCCAAAGGGGCCACCGTCTCTGCGCAACGGTGTGACTCCCTGCCAAACGTCTAAAGAGACAGCCGAGGGGGAGAGAGAGAGACACACACGCATAAAGGGGGATATAAAATATAGACGCGCATATCAGACACGTACACAGATGTACACACACACACATATAGTGTGAGTACGTATAGACAGACAAGACAGGCGCACAAATATCTCAATAAATCAAGCTGCCCGTAGAAACCTATCTGTGCACCCATGCACTCGCACACATCTCAATAACAATGTACATCTCTCTGTACATGCACACCCGTATTTCAGTAGGTCTGTCTGTACGTGCACAAATAGCTCTCAATAAAAAATGTACATATGCACCACTCTTCCTCTCCATATATATTTATGCCCGTATATCTCTCAGTAGAAATGTATATCTGCACAACCCTCTCTCTATAGAGGCGTGGATATCCCTCTCTCTGCACATATGTATCTCAGTAAGACCTGTCTCGATGCGCATTCTGTCTCTCTCTCTCTCTCCTATAAGCACATCTACATCTCGAGACAGAGAGAGGGAGGGAGGGATGCCCGGGCGCGCTGGCGGGGCGGGCGCGCCGGGGCTCTGCCCCCTTGCCTGCCCCCTCTCCCGCGGCCGGCGCCCCCTCCTCGCCCTGCCCTGCCCGGCCCGGCTGGCTTACCGCGGAGACGAGGCGGAGGAGGGTCTGGGGCCGCCGGAGGAACTCGAGCGGGTCCAGCGCCCCGCCGGCGCGGCCGGCTCCGAAGGAAGCGCCCTCCATGGCTCCGCCGCTCCCGCAGCCGGGCGCCTGCCCCGGCCGCCCGCCCGCCTCTCCCGCCTGCCGCCGCCGCCGCCGCTGCTCCTCTTGCGGCTGCGCCTCCGCCTGCCGCCTGCCTCCGCCTCCGCCTCCTGCTGCTGCTGCTGCTGCTGCCTCCGCCGCCGCCGCCGTCTTGCGCGCAGCCTCCGCCGCCTCGCCGCCGCCTCCTCCGCTCGCTTCCAGGCCGCCCCCTCTCCGCCACGCCGCTTCCCAGGGAGGAGGGGGGTTGCGCTACCCGGGGCTGCTGGAGCGCTCTGGACCTGGACCCCCCCCCCCGCTCTCTGCCCGCCCCCCTTGCGGAATCGGACGCCCTCCCCCGCCCATCCAGGTCAGACTTGGCTACCCAGACTGGCAGCGGCTCTCCAGGGTCTCAGGCAGGGAAAGGACTTCCCCATCCCCTCCTGCCTGGTCTTTTTAAACTGGAGATGCTGCTGGGGATTGAACCTGGGACCTTCTGCATGCCAAGCGGAGGCTCTTCCACTGAGCCACAGCCCCTCTTGACAGCTCTCCAGGGTCTCAGGTGGAGGTCTTTCCCATCACCTCCTGCCTGGTCCTTTTTAACTGGAGATGCTGCTGGGGACTGAACCTGGGACCTTCTGCATGCCAAGCAGAGGCTCTGCCACTGAGCCACGGCCCCTCTTGACAGCTCTCCAGGGTCTCAGGCAGAGAAAGGTCTTTCCCATCACCTCCTGCCTGGTCCTTTTCAACTGGAGATGCTGCTGGGGACTGAACCTGGGACCTTCTGCATGCCAAGCAGAGGCTCTGCCACTGAGCCACGGCCCCTCTTGACAGCTCTCCAGGGTCTCAGGCAGAGAAAGGTCTTTCCCATCACCTCCTGCCTGGTCCTTTTCAACTGGAGATGCTGCTGGGGACTGAACCTGGGACCTTCTGCATGCCAAGCAGAGGCTCTGCCACTGAGCCACGGCCCCTCTTGACAGCTCTCCAGGGTCTCAGGCAGAGAAAGGTCTTTCCCATCACCTCCTGCCTGGTCCTTTTCAACTGGAGATGCTGCTGGGGACTGAACCTGGGACCTTCTGCATGCCAAGCAGAGGCTCTGCCACTGAGCCACGGCCCCTCTTGACAGCTCTCCAGGGTCTCAGGCAGAGAAAGGTCTTTCCCATCACCTCCTGCCTGGTCCTTTTCAACTGGAGATGCTGCTGGGGACTGAACCTGGGACCTTCTGCATGCCAAGCAGAGGCTCTGCCACTGAGCCACGGCCCCTCTTGACAGCTCTCCAGGGTCTCAGGCAGAGAAAGGTCTTTCCCATCACCTCCTGCCTGGTCCTTTTCAACTGGAGATGCTGCTGGGGACTGAACCTGGGACCTTCTGCATGCCAAGCAGAGGCTCTGCCACTGAGCCACGGCCCCTCTTGACAGCTCTCCAGGGTCTCAGGCAGAGAAAGGTCTTTCCCATCACCTCCTGCCTGGTCCTTTTCAACTGGAGATGCTGCTGGGGACTGAACCTGGGACCTTCTGCATGCCAAGCAGAGGCTCTGCCACTGAGCCACAGCCCCTCTTGACAGCTCTCCAGGGTCTCAGGCTGAGGTCTTTCCCATCCCCTCCTGCCTGGTCTTTTTAAACTGGAGATGCTGCTGGGGATTGAACCTGGGACCTTCTGCATGCCAAGCAGAGGCTCTGCCACTGAGCCACGGCCCCTCTTGACAGCTCTCCAGGGTCTCAGGTGGAGGTCTTTCCCATCACCTCCTGCCTGGTCCTTTTTAACTGGAGATGCTGCTGGGGACTGAACCTGGAACCTTCTGCATGCCAAGCAGAGGCTCTGCCACTGAGCCACGGCCCCTCTTGACAGCTCTCCAGGGTCTCAGGCAGAGAAAGGTCTTTCCCATCACCTCCTGCCTGGTCCTTTTCAACTGGAGATGCTGCTGGGGACTGAACCTGGGACCTTCTGCATGCCAAGCAGAGGCTCTGCCACTGAGCCACGGCCCCTCTTGACAGCTCTCCAGGGTCTCAGGCAGAGAAAGGTCTTTCCCATCACCTCCTGCCTGGTCCTTTTCAACTGGAGATGCTGCTGGGGACTGAACCTGGGACCTTCTGCATGCCAAGCAGAGGCTCTGCCACTGAGCCACAGCCCCTCTTGACAGCTCTCCAGGGTCTCAGGCAGAGAAAGGTCTTTCCCATCACCTCCTGCCTGGTCCTTTTCAACTGGAGATGCTGCTGGGGACTGAACCTGGGACCTTCTGCATGCCAAGCAGAGGCTCTGCCACTGAGCCACAGCCCCTCTTGACAGCTCTCCAGGGTCTCAGGCAGAGAAAGGTCTTTCCCATCACCTCCTGCCTGGTCCTTTTCAACTGGAGATGCTGCTGGGGACTGAACCTGGGACCTTCTGCATGCCAAGCAAGAGACTCTGCCACTGAGCCCCGGCCCCTTTTGACAGCTCTCCAGGGTCTCAGGCGAAGGTCTTTCCCATCCCCTCCTGCCTGGTCCTTTTCAACTGGAGATGCTGCCGGGGATTGAACCTGGGACCTCCTGCCTGCCAAGCAGAGGCTCTGCCACTGAGCCACAGCCCCTCTTGACAGCTCTCCAGGGTCTCAGGCAGAGGTCTTTCCCATCCCCTCCTGCCTGGTCCTTTTTAACTGGAGATGCTGCCGGGGATTGAACCTGGGACCTCCTGCCTGCCAAGCAGAGGCTCTGCCACTGAGCCACAGCCCCTCTTGACAGCTCTCCAGGGTCTCAGGCGAAGGTCTTTCCCATCCCCTCCTGCCGGGTCATTTTTAACTGGAGGTGCTGCCAGGGATCAAACCTGGGACCTTCTGCATGCCAAGCGGACACTCTGCCACTGAGCCACAGCCCCTCCCATTAAATGCCATCAGGTCACAGCAGATGTATGGCAACTCTTGCAAGGGGCTTTCAAGGCAAGTAAAAAGCAGAGGTGGTTTGCCATCACCTTCCTCTTCAGACATGGAGACAGGGGTGTGGAGAGGGTGGCGTGAGGACCCCAGAACGATTGTTTTGTCTATAGTACCATGGCTGAATCCACGGCCACGGTGCATCTGTCAGATCACAGCAGTGGCAAATTAGGGCTGGGGAGACCCACATTCAAAACGAAAGGAAGCAGGATCTCTGGATAACGAGGAATTAGCTCGTGTGACTCCCTGCCACAGGATGCCACGATGACCACTTGGTTAAGCTTGCTTTAAAAGGTGATTAGAAGAAGTCCCAGAAGTGGGGGATCTGTCTGTAGCTCTTGACCATGAAGGTCCTATGAAAATTCCATGCTCGGAGGCAAGGAACTGGAGAGGTTTGAAGGCCTTTGGGGAAACCCGGCGCGAAACCAAGATACTGGACTACATGGACGACTGGGTCTGGGGTGGCAACCCAGTTTAGAGGAGATATCGAGCTTTCGCCTCCCCCAGACCATGCGCAAGTCAAGCCCTGTCTATGTAGGAAACCAGGGAACTTTTAATAAATACCCTCCATGCATCTGACAAAGGGACCTGTGTTTCTCGAAAGTCTATGCTACAATACAGTTTCTTAGTCTTAAAGGTGCCAGTTTGGTGTAGTGGTTAAGAGCGGCGGACTCTAATCAGGGAGAACCGGGTTTGATTCTCCACTCCTGCACATGAAGCCAGCTGGGTGACCTTGGGTCAGTTACAAGTTCTCTCAGAGCTGTACTCTCAAGGGCAGTTCTCAAAAGAGCTCTCTCAGCCCCACCTGCCTCACAGGGTGTCTGTTGTGGGGAGGGAAAGGGAAAAGAGATTGTAAGGTACTCTGAGACTCCAAGTGAAGGGTGGGGTATAAATCCAACCTCTTCTTACTGTTTTGGTTTTTTTTTACTATTTTGCAGCAACAGACTAACACGGCTAACTCCTCTGGATTTAAAAATATGATTTCCTATGGCCGGAGTTCTAAAATCTGTTCTGTGACTTATCCTGGCCAGTTTGGTGTAGCCAGTTTGGTGTAGTGGTTAAGTGCACGGACTCTAATCTGGGAGAGCCGGGTTTGATTCCCCACTCCTCCACATGCAGCTGCTGGATGACCTTGGGCAAGCCATAGCTCGGCACCAGCTGTTCTCTCAAGGGCAGTTGTCTCAGAGCTCTCTCAGCCCCACCTACCTCACAGGGAGTCTGTTGTGGGGAGGGGAAGGGAAAGGAGTTCGTAAGCCGCTCTGAGACTACAAGTGAAGGGCGGGGTATAAATCCAATCTCTTCTTCTCTTCTTCAGGTTCACGTGTGGCCGCAAAGCCCTAATGTGGTAGAGTGATGACTCCAGACTATAGGCCATAGATCCCTGAGTTGAATGTTCCTTTGCATCGAAATAGAAGTAAGAAATACCCGGCAATTAGAAAGCTAGAACACCAGGGAGAAAGAAGGGGGCGATGTGTTTTGCAAAAGGGATCCCCTCCTTTTCAGCCTGGCAGGGTTTGCCTCCTTGCTTCCCACCTCCCCCCCCCCCCCCCGTCGCAATGCTGGATTTTGATTTGCATGCCACAGATACACCAAATGCCATGACAACTATTGCATCATTTCTCAGCTCAGGACGGAGAAACAAAACACACACACACACACACACATGGAGCGCTTTCACCCAGGGTGATGGGGGTATATCCAGCTCCTTTCGGAACTCGGCCCCGTCTCCCACTCCGCTTCCCCAGCTACGCTTGTGACAAACACTCAAAGAACGTGGCACACGATGCCACTTACAAATGCCACATATTCTCTAGAACAACTGATGTGCAACAAATATCTCGCTGGGGAGAAAATATTTTTTTAAAAACGGGCTGCCCTCTGGGCTAGATTAATTCTTGAGGGACGGCTGCCAGTTGTTGGTCCTCTGGGGTGTGGACTGGGCTGTAATGGCGGCCGGGGAGAGCTGGAAAATGTCACTTTCAAGGTTCATTATGAAGCCTTTCAATTCCCCCCCTCCTCTCAATTACAGGTGAGTCATCATCCCTCTGCGTCTATTTCTGACACGCAGTGGGAAAAGCAGGGATGGGGGGGGGGGGTTCCCTCCCGGAATGTCACCTGCCACCGTGAGAATTTGGGTTCTAAGAGAGAAAGAGAGAGATATGATACCCCTCAGAAGCAGAGAGGACTGAGATCCTAAAGCAAATTTGGCCACCTACCCCCCCGAGTACTAGTGAATCTTTACAGGTGTAGTCCAGGTATCCCCAACACGGCGCCCCTGGGCACAACAGCATCCGACAACAGCTTCCCTAGTGCCCACCAATTGTTTTTAGAAAGTGGGTGGGGCTTCTGCCCAGCAGGGCCGCTGATTGGCCACTGGAGATCTGATTGGCTGGGCAGTTTAAAATCATATTTCAGGGGCAGCTGCTACCACAATGTTGGTTTCTCTATCTCTGTTTCTTCTTCCCCAGTGTAATTTTCAAATTACCTCTTCTCCCCAGCATCCAGGCTTCCTCGGTGTGTGCGGCTCCGCCACTGGGGGCAACCATTTTGTGGCTTGACTCCACCTTTAATGGCAGCCATTTTGTGCTTGTGCCGGAATTCCAAAAGGGCCCTCTCCCAAATGGTAGAAGTTGAGGGCATTCAGTGAAGCTGATGGGCAGTAGGTTCAGGATAGACAAAAGGAAATAAATTCTTTACACAGAAAGTGATTCAAATGTGCCAGAGGAGGTAGTGATGGCCACAGGAATAAACAGCTTGAAAAGAGGATTAGATTGATTAATGGAGGAGGAGGAGATTGGCTTTATACCCTGCCCTTCACTACCCAAAGGAGTCTCAGAGCAGCTTACAATCCCTTTCCCTCCCCCTCTCCACAACAGACACCCTGTGAGGTAGGTGGGGCTGAGAGACAAGAGACGGGATCTCGTTGCTTTATTGGTGGAGGTGTGCAAAGATACATGGAGAGAAAGCCATTCTGTGTAGTTGGAATGTTTGGGAACATTCCATAGCAGCTCCGGAGCTCAGCCAATAGCTAGAGAGATCTCAAAAACTTGAAGGCTTGGAGTGCTTATAGCCAAGGCAGCAGGAGTTTTTAAAAGTTGCAGGTTGCCTTTGTTTCACTGTTTTTCCCGTCACCTCACTCTGAGCACAAACTGAAATGAGATATTGGTGGAGGTGTGCAAAGATACATGGAGAGAAAGCCATTCTGTGTAGTTGGAATGTTTGGGAACATTCCATAGCAGCTCCGGAGCTCAGCCAATAGCTAGAGAGATCTCAAAAACTTGAAGGCTTGGAGTGCTTATAGCCAAGGCAGCAGGAGTTTTTAAAAGTTGCAGGTTGCCTTTGTTTCACTGTTTTTCCCGTCACCTCACTCTGAGCACAAACTGAAATGAGATGCTCTTTTCTAGCAAACCTGTTAATTGGTGTTGATTTTGAACTTTAAAGCCCCACGGAGGTTGGTTCCCTAGGATATGAAGGAATGTCTTCTCCCATATGTTCCTGCCCAGGGATTAAGATAGTCCCATCAAACAAAGAAGCTCAACCGGTAGGCACACAAGAGAGGGCCTTTTTGGTGGCGGCCCCACAAGTACACAACGCCCCCCCCCCCCAAGGAGGTGCGCCTGGCCCCATCTCTGCAGATCTTTCGGAGGCAGGTAAAGACGGCTTTATTTCAGACAGCATTTGATTAATCTAGTTTTTTTTACATATTGGCTGTCTTTGGTTGTGATTTTAGATTGTGGGGTTTCTGAAAACACATTTTTAACGGTTATTTTGTTTACCTTGCAAGCTGCTTGGAATTCCATAATGCAAGAAGGCAGCTAGTAAATGTTTTAAATAAATAATTCAGTGCTTCCATTTCTGTCCAACCTTAGGAAGTGCCCTAAAATGTTATGCTAAGCTAGCCTGGAGATCGGTCTATCATCTGTTCCCCCAAACACACACCAAGCAACTGAGGCCTATAATCCTAGCACGTCATTTTAAAAAAAGAAGCAGCAGATAAATTAAACGTTTAACTTTATTGTTCGGTCACCGGATGGGAAAGAAATGCATTTTCAGACACACCTCGCATCTGCCGTTTCATCAAGTGCAAATTGAACAGACGACACCCTTGCTGATAAACTGAAATGCCTTCAAAAACACACGCACAATCACACAGAGCAGTTCAAAAATGCTTTGTTTTCATCCGCCGCCTTTCGTGCCCCACTTTCGAGAGCTTTCGCGAGAGGTCATGCAGACTTCACGCCCTTGCCGGAAGATGCTACACGCCCCTTTAACATTTAAATAACGGGTCCCAGGCCTCTTGTATCAGGGCGGTTGAAACAGCGCGCAAAAGGAATAAATCAACAGACCCCCAGAGAGGCCGAACGAACAGGAGAAACGTTGGCAAATTATTCTAGTGGGGGATCGAAGATGACTCCCCAGCTAGGTCCGAGGTGGGGGGGTTCTGCTTGTAATACTCAGAAACCCCCCTTGCATTTCTGTTACAAAACTAACAGCCGGACTAGCTGGGCTTTCATCTCTTGGGAGAGAAATGTCTCTCCTAACTTCATTTACGGTCTTCATATAATCACCTCTTACAGTAACGTTGCTTGGGGCCGAAGTTAGCCTCATATTTATACCACAGCTGTACCGACGCCATGCAATCCACTAGTATTTTGGGGGGAAATGTTACCTCCTGCTTTTTTACAGGCCTGTGGCCCAAGATCTCTCTCAATCCCCAGTTCTTCAGAAGGAAATATAAGACGGGTGTGGGTCTGTCCAGGCCGTATCTTGCTGCCCCGCCAGCAGGATTCTCACCCGACACAGCGATGGGAGCGCGACTATCACCTATTAGAACCTCTCGCACACGAATATAACCTTCATGGATTTCTCCTTCCTGTTTTCAACGTGAGCACACATCATCGTGACTTCCCTGTGCTTATTTCATGATTCGTTTAGGACTTACCCCTCTCGCCTAGCCGGACCAGAGAGAGGAACGCAGAAGAAAATATCCGAACGGTTGAAATGAGAGACTGGATCCCACAAGTCAATGATTCCGTTTTCTTTCCCCCTCAGGATTTCCGCAAGTGAGAGGAATGACCGAAAACACTACAATCTTATACATTCTGGCATCGGTACGATAAGTAACCCATCTGGGGGGGTGGGCATGACATGAAAGAAAAACAACCCCACAGAGGTGACAGAAGGACTTGATCCAGCGTGATTCAATTACTGCTGTATAACCTCCGAGAGCGTGATTTTTAAAGAGAGTTCCAGATTACAAAGATCAGGGAAAGAAAGGGGAAGGGAGGCGGGTCTGTGGATCAGACCGGAAGGGAAAGTTGTCAGCCCTACAGGGAAAAAAAGGCAGGGAAGGAAGGCACGGATAACCGGCAACCAGGTCTCTGAGAGGATTGTTCAGCCCAGGGCAGGGGCTGACACAGAGGGGGGGTGAAAGGTTGTGTGTCCCCCCCCCCACGGGCTCTCCTGCAAGCTTGAGAAACTGCCTAGATTTTTAAGGCAGCCATGGATGGGGAGAGCACTTCTCTCCCAGGATCAATTCTGTTCCTCGCCGGCATGAGTTTTCCTTATTTTTTTTAATGAAAGAGAGTCCCGTTTTACTTCCCACCGGGGGGGGGGGGGTCATCTAATCGCAGGACCCATCCTTCCAGCCATCTCGCCAGCGCTCGTCTACGCGGCCGCAGTCGAACTCGGGCTTCCCCAGCTTCTGGTTGACTTCGTTGTGAAGCCGGCAAAACCACTGGGACAGGTTGCGCCTGCTGGTGGCGTCGGGCTGGTTTCGCTGTATTCTGCATGGAAGGGGAAAACCAGAGAGCCTGAGGACGTTTCCTACCACGCTTTATCCCCAACCTGCTGCACCCCTGGTTGCCTTCTTTGGGAAGCCCTGAGCGCTGGTTGGGATCCCGTCTCGAGGTTTGTAACACAGACACATCCCTGGGACGTGCGCAAACTTTTGAGAGAGACCACCACTCGTACAGTAAAGGTAAAGGTTTCCCTTGCTCGAAAGCCAGTCGAATCCAACTCTAGGGGGCATCTCCGTTTCCAAGCTGAATAGCCAGCGCTGTCCGAAGACGTTTCCGTGGTCTTGTGGCCGGCATGCCTAGATGCCAAGGCACATGGAACGCTGTTACCTTCCCTCTTTATCTACTTGCAATTTCTTGCTTTCGGACTGCTGGGTTGGCAGGAGCTGGGGCTGGAGATGGGAGCTCACTCCATCGCGCGGCACTCCAGTCTCGAACTGCTGAACTACCGACCTTTCGGACTGCAGCTCAGCATCTTAATCACTGAGCCACCGCGGAACCCAATTGTACCACCAAATACAGCCCTACGCACCCAGCAAGCGGAGACTATGGTTTTCCCAAGTCAAACTGGAAACCAAGAAGTGTTGTGTCACTAATATTTCTCCCCGTGCGCATACCCACCCTCTCTGCCTCCAAGCCATGCCTCAGACCCCAAAGTTCTCTCTCGCACCAAGTGGTGTGGACAGGAAGTATGTGTGCACCTCTGTGTTCCTTTTTTGATCCACTGTGTGGCAGAAAGTGTTCTGGTGCAGCACAAACTTGAAAAGAGTCACCGTACACTCATGGTTCGATTTGAGTCCAGCAGCACGTTAGAGATCAACAAGAGTTCCACAGGGTGTCGGCTTTTGAGAGTCGATGCTCCCTTCGTCAGACACCAGTAGAGTAGAAATGGGTGTCCCCACTCCTCTCGAGCTTATACCCTGAAACACTTGCTGGTCTCAGAGGTGCGAATGGACTCAAATCTAAGTTTTTCAAAACCAAAACAGCTACCCACTGAAACTTACACTCATTCTTACTGGGGATGTAAATTAGGATACATTTTATACCACCATGATTTTGGGGAGGTATTTGTTGGTAATTTAAAAAAAATATGTGCATGCGCACGCACCTGGAAGTCATGGCGACCTCTAGTGATTGACCCCTATTGGGGCCCTGGAGGATATTCAGAGAGGTGGATGAATCAAGCCTGCCCCCACCTCCCTACTGCTGGTATTCCTTGGAGGTCTCCCGTCCAAGCACTTGCCAGAGTCGACCCTGCTTAGCTTCCAAGATCTGACGAGATTGGATTTGCCTGGGCGATCCAGGTCAGGGCGCCGCTATGACTTTTTTAAAAGGGGAAGAGCCTCGCTCAGATTGTGGGGCTGAAGTGTTATTTTATTTGCTTCCATTCTCTACCCTGCCTTTCTCCTCAAGGGGAATCCGAAGAAGTTAATGTCATTCTTCTCTCCTCCATTTTATCCTCACAACAGCCCTGTGAGGTAGGTTAGGCTGAGAGCGTGTGACGGGCCCAACGTGATCTAGCTGAGCTTCTAGCTGATGGGCCCAACGTGATCTAGCTGGGCATCCCAGATCTAATTCCAGTGCTCTAACTATATAATTAACCCAAAC
Source organism: Lepidodactylus listeri (assembly GCA_029233225.1). Classification (NCBI taxonomy): domain Eukaryota; kingdom Metazoa; phylum Chordata; class Lepidosauria; order Squamata; family Gekkonidae; genus Lepidodactylus; species Lepidodactylus listeri. The sequence continues at coordinate 4,596,651 of JARCFY010000022.1, forward strand.
GGCACTTAACAAGAACAACGTTTGAGTCCAGGGGGCACCTTGAAGAACCAACAAAGTGTAACTGAAGGCATGAGCTTCCGTGTGCAAGGCACACTTTCTCAGATACAGAAACATTTATAAAAGTGAGCTTTACTTGTAGAAGCAAGGCGTGTGAGCTGTCCGAGAAAAACAGAGTCCAGACACTGTTCGGTTGGTTCTGTTTTGTTCTGTGCAGTGATTTCCTCTGCTGTGCACCAAGTTATTAGCTGGTACAATTCTGCGCCCTAGTGGATACGACAGGTAAAACATCCCCACAACTCGGCTTTTTTTTTTTTTTGCCATCAAGTCAACAGCTGACATACAGCAACTTTAAGGGGTTCTCAGAGGGGGTTTGGCCCTTGCCTGCCTCTGCGTAGCGACCCTGGACTTCCTTGGTGGTCTCCCATCCCAGTATGAACCAGGGCTAACCCTGCTTCGCTTTTAAGATCTGACGAGATCAGGCTAGTGAGGGCCACAGGAATAAACAGCTTTTAAAAGGGGATTAGATAGATTCATGGAGAATAAGTCTTGTCAGTGGCTTGGTAACTGAGGGGAACCTCCACATTCAGAGGCACTAATCCTCTGAATCCCAGAGCCAGAAGGCAACATCAGGGGAAGGCCTCGGCCTCTCTGCCCTGTTCTTGGCCCTCCAGAGGAACTGGTTGAGGCCACTGTGTGAGACAGGATGCTGGACTAGATGGACCCTCACTGGTCTGACCCAGCAGGGCTCTTCTGAGGTTCTTCTCAGGGGAAGGCCTTGGCCTCTCTGCCCTGTTCTTGGCCCTCCAGAGGAACTGGTTGAGGCCACTGTGTGAGACAGGATGCTGGACTAGATGGACCCTCACTGGTCTGACCCAGCAGGGCTCTTCTGAGGTTCTTCTCAGGGGAAGGCCTTGGCCTCTCTGCCCTGTTCTTGGCCCTCCAGAGGAACTGGTTGAGGCCACTGTGTGAGACAGGATGCTGGACTAGATGGACCCTCACTGGTCTGACCCAGCAGGGCTCTTCTGGTGTTCTTCTCAGGGGAAGGCCTTGGCCTCTCTGCCCTGTTCTTGGCCCTCCAGAGGAACTGGTTGAGGCCACTGTGTGAGACAGGATGCTGGACTAGATGGACCCTCACTGGTCTGACCCAGCAGGGCTCTTCTGAGGTTCTTCTCAGGGGAAGGCCTCGGCCTCTCTACCCTGTTCTTGGCCCTCCAGAGGAACTGGTTGAGGCCACTGTGTGAGACAGGATGCTGGACTAGATGGACCCTCACTGGTCTGACCCAGCAGGGCTCTTCTGAGGTTCTTCTCAGGGGAAGGCCTCGGCCTCTCTGCCCTGTTCTTGGCCCTCCAGAGGAACTGGTTGAGGCCACTGTGTGAGACAGGATGCTGGACTAGATGGACCCTCACTGGTCTGACCCAGCAGGGCTCTTCTGGGGTTCTTCTCAGGGGAAGGCCTTGGCCTCTCTGCCCTGTTCTTGGCCCTCCAGAGGAACTGGTTGAGGCCACTGTGTGAGACAGGATGCTGGACTGGATGGACCCTCACTGGTATGACCCAGCAGGGCTCTTCTTACGTCCCATCCTAGCAATACCAGAATCATGGGGTGGGTGGGTAAAATGGCAGAAGTATTCAAAATAAGAGATGGGGTGGACAGTTGCTTAGTTCTCATGATGTGGAGTTGCGTCCGAATCCCCGTTTTACCCTGGGGCAGTCACACATTCTCAGCCTGACCTACCTCACAGGATTGTTGTGAAGATAAAACGGAGGAGAGGAGAACGACGTGGACTGTTTGGGCCCGCCGTCAGGAGAAAGCCAGGGTACAAATGCAGTCAATAATAATAAGTTACCTGGCTATAGGACTTTGGGATGAGCATCAGTGCCATTTCAACAGCGTATGCTCCAGACGACCACACTCACCTGTCTCTCACATCTGTCGCACACTCCTCACAAGGGAAAAACTTGGAGAACAAGTGGATGAATTGCACCATCTCTTGCTGTTGGGTTTTACTAGGCCGGTCAGGGTAATACGCCGCCATGGTGTGCAGAAAAGCCCAGGAGCTTCTCCCCAGCATTTCCCTGTCTAGAGGGCAATCAGGGGGTGGCTCCTTTGCTTCGGCTCCTGTCTCCTGGGTTGGGAAAAAACATTACATGTGAGCAACCAGTGGGAGAAAGCAGGCAAAGAGCAAAGCATATGGTATCCCTTGAGCAAGTTCACCAATCACTGTAGTGAAGAGGTATCGCTCAAGAATCAAGAGCCAGTTTGGTGTAGTGGTTTAGAGCGCAGACTCTAATCTAGGAGAGCCGGGTTTGATTCCCCACTCCTCCTCCACGTGTAGCTGCTGGCATGACCTTGGGTCAGTCACAAGTTTTCTCAGAGCTGTTCTCTCAAGGGCAGTCCTCGAAAGAGCTCTCTCAGCCCCGCCTACCTCCCAGGGTGTCTGTGGTGGGGAAGAGAGAAGAGAAGAGATTGGATTTATACCCCGCCCTTCACTACACGAAGGAGTCTCAGACCCTCTAAGCTGTGGGGTCTTGTGGGCAAAAATTGTACTTTGTGAGCTCCTGGCATTAAAGCTGCGAGCGAGCGACTGGGCTCCTGCAGAAATCAGTTTGCTCTGAAGCAATGTTCCCTCTAAGCTGTGGGGTCTTGTGAGCAGAAATTTTACTTTGTGAGCTCCTGGCATTAAAGCTGTGAGCGAGCAATTTGGCTGCTGCATAAATCGGTTTGCTCTGGAGCCCATCCCTTCCTGAGCTAAGGCAAAAATGTGTGAGCTGCAGGCTAAAAAAAACCTGTGAGCCAGCTCACACTAAATCAGCTGATAGGGAACACCATTCTGGAGCCCATCCCTTCCTGAGCTAAGGCAAAAATCTGTGAGCCAGAGGCTAAAAAACAGTGAGCTAGCTCACACTAACTCAGCTGAGAGGGAACACTGCTCTGGAGCCTATCCTTCCTGAGCTAAGGCAAAAATGTGTGAGCTGCAGGCTAAAAAAACTGTGAACCAGCTCACACTAACTCAGCTGAGAAGGAACACTACTCTGGAGCCCATCCCTTCCTGAGCTAAGACAAAAATCTGGGAGCCGGAGGCTAAAAAACCTGTTAGCCAGCTCACACTAACTCAGCTGAGAGGGAACACCGCTCTGGAGCCCATCTCTTCCTGAGCTAAGACAAAAATCTGTGTGACGCAGGCTAAAAAACAGTGAGCTAGCTCACACTCACTCAGTTCAGAGGGAACACTGCCCCCTCCCCCCTTCAATACGCCTTCAAGCTCCGTTCAGAGCCCGGGCAGGACAGAGAGCCGTGTTTCCAATATTGCTTCAGCCCCGGGGGAAAGGGGGGAGAGAGCGTTGGGCTACTCTCTCCCTGGCAGCCCACCTTGCAAGGGCGTTGTGAAGGTAACCCGGAAGGAGAGAGGAGAGCCGTGCAAGGCGGCACCCTGCGCTCCTGGGCGGAAATGCAATTGGGTGGGTGGCTGGGTGCACGGGGATGCAGGCAGAGCCCCTTCTCCCTCTCCCTCTCTCACCGCGGCCGCCTGCCTCTTCTGGTCGCGCATCCAGCTCCGGAAGTCCGTGCAGGACCGGCAGGGCGGCTTCTGCTTCTTGGCCGGCTGCGCCCCCTCCGCCCCGGGAGCCGGGAAGGGGAAGCCGGGGAAGCCGGGGGAGGGGGAGGCCGGGGCCGGCCGGGCCTCGCCGCCGCTGGGCGCCGCCATCTTGCTCGCGCGCGAGGCATGCCGGGCCGCCGGGCACGGCCGCGGGGGAAGAAGGGGGCGGTTGCCCCGGCAACGCCGGCGGGGAGGAAAGGAGGAGGGGCTGCCTAGCAACCTCACACTGCCTAGCAACCTCACACCTCACGCCGCCCCGGCCTCCCCTCTGTCGGTGTGAGTGTGTACACACACCCACGAATACACACACACATATACATACATACAAACACCCATAAAATTATTATAACCTATGGTGTGTGTGTGTGTGTGTGCGCACACATACTGAAACTTATTTCCTTCACCCTTGACAATCTGGGTTTGCCATCTCTCCATCCATCCATCCATCATCATTACCTACCTACCTACCTACCTACCTTGTATCAGTGTGTTTTATTCTTTTATGCAAGCCACCCTAATCCAGCTTTGGCTGGGAGGGCTGGGTATAAATCTTATATCTGCCTGCCTGCCTACTATTGTTGCCAAGTCCAGGTTGGAGTAGGGTTGCCAAGTCCAAATTGGAAAATACCTGGGGACTTTGGGGGTGGAGCCAGGAGAGGGTGGGGTCTGGGGAGGGGAAGGGCCTCAGCATGGTACAATGCCATAGAGGCCACCCTTCAAAGCAGCCATTTTCTCCTGGGGAATTGATTTCTGTCAGCTGGAGATCAGTTGTAAAAGCAGGGGATCCCCAGGCCCCACCTGGAGGCTGGCAACCCTAGGTTGGAGAATACCTGGGGACTTTGGGGGTGGAGCCAGGAGAAGGCGGGGTTTGGGGAGGGGAGGGGCCTCAGCATGGTACAACGCCATAGAGTCCACCCTCCAAAGCAGCCATTTCCTCCAGGGGAGCTGATCTCTGTCAGTAGGGCTGCCAAGTCCCCGGGTAGGGCGGGGGAAGCACCGATTTTTAAAGCTTTCCCCCGCTTTTTCAGAATTGGTCACCGGGGGAGGCAATGGCTGCCAGCAGGGAAACGTCGGAGCCTGCCCTGGCCTCTTAAAAGGGAATTGTCTGCAGAGAGCCTGCCCTGCAGTAAAAAGCCTCAACAGACATTTCCCCTTTAAGAAAGAGCAAGAGAGCCCCGCCCAGAGAGTCTCTTTCTGCTGAAGGGCCTGCTTTTGCATGTGGCCTGCTGCTGGAGTAAGCTGCTTGGGGTAAGCTGCTGGGGTCTGCCTGCTCTTTTCCTTCTCTCTCTCTCCCCCTCCCCCTTTCTTTCTTTTTTCTGTCTGTCTGTCTGTCTGTCTCTCTCTCTCTGTCCCCATCCAGCAGAGGTCTATCAGTGGCTATTATTAGCCACAAGCTCTAAATGGAACCCTTTGTCTGGGGCAGTGAGGCTCTGAATTCTTGGTGCTTGGGGGGCAACAGTGGGAGGGCTTCTGGAGTTCTGGCCCCGCTGCTGGACCTCCTGAGGGCACCTGGTATTTTTGGCCACTGTGTGACACAGAGTGCTGGACTGGGTGGGCTGTTGGCCCGATCCACTGTGGCTTCTCTCCTGTTCTTATGATATGAAAATCATATTTAGCACTTGTGCAGCACTTAGGGCTTCATATTCTGCCGAGATGAGGAAGGATTCAGTAGGGCTGTTGCTCAGTGATAGAGCATCTGCTTGACATGCAGGAGGTATCAGCCTCTTCAGCTAAAAAAGGATCAGGTCATAGGTGACATTAAAGATCTCAGCCTGAGACCCTGGAGAGCCACTACCAGTCTGAGTAGTCAATACTGACCTGGATGGACCAATGGCCTGATTCAGTATTAAATAAAATGATTCCATGGCACTGCAGGGTTTTGAGCCAGGCTCTCCCAGATCCCAGCCAAACAAACTGACTGCTACATAACACTGACTCTTGTTCAGCGACAAAAAGCAGTGGCATAAAAGTCACAGTCTGGGTAATGCTGCTTGCAAGCCTATAAAGCTCAAGGCAGCAGCAGAAGCTCAGTATTAGGAAACTTCATGAGTTCATGTGTCAGCATGTGGAAGCAACATCACAGGATGTGACATCACAAAATGATGTCACTTCCTTTCTCCTGGCTCCACCCCCAAAGTCCTCAGATATTTCCCAAGTTGGACTTGGCAGCCCTATCTGTCAGCTGGATGAGGTCAGTTGTAAAAGCGGGAGATCCCCAGGCCCCACCTGGAGGCTGGCAACTCTACTGCCTACCCAGGGCCTTTTTTTTGGTAGAAAAAGCCCAGCAGGAACTCATTAGCATAATAGGCCACACCCAACAGTGAAGAAAGAAATTGCAAAACTAATTTTATTGCCTTGGTAAGCTAATTCTTTGAAACCGCAGGGCCAGCACAGATACAAACATGCATAAAGAATTCTGCATTGTATGTTTGTGTTTCAGCAAAATGCTCACACAGAAGCTTATTGTTTTAAGTTGCAACTGCCTGCAATGGTCTATTATTCCTAGCACATTCTAGCTTAGAGAAGATGCATGAGAAAAGTATATTGATTTGTAACAATGTATAACTTAACATTTCTTGATTCCTTTCCTGTAACTGACATGCGCAAGAATGAAATAGAATACCTTTGCTTAAGAGAATGATGTCAAATGTGTAGAAATGACACTAGTTTCATCCCACTGGACTTCTCCGCCTCCTTAGTATAAAAGATTAAGCCCAACTGTAAATGGGGCTCGCTTGTATCTGAAACTGTTATTCAGATAGAGACTTATGGTACCATAAAATTTTGGCTTTTTTATTCCTTGTGTCTGTGTGCTTCCTTCCTGACTGGATCGAGTCTTTAAAATTAGTGCTTCAAGAGCAGAAACTCATTAGCATATTAGGCCGCACCCCTGACAGCACAGTTCGACTCTAGGGATGTGGTGCTCATCTCCGTTTCCAAGCCAAAGAGCCAGCGCTGTCCAAAGACTTTTTCCATGGTCATGTGGCCGGCATGACTAGATGCCGAGGTGCACGGAATGCTGTTACCTTCCCACCAAAGCGGTACCTGTTTATCTACTTGCAATTTTTTACTTTCATACTACTAGTTTGGCAGGAGCTGGGGCCAGAGACGGGAGCTCACTCCATCACGCGGCACTCGAGTCTCGAACTGCCAAACCACCAATCTTCCAGTCTGCAGTTCAGCGTCTTAACCACTCGAGCAACTGCAGCCCCTATGCCAAATATTAACCAGCTCCTAATTCTACCTATTGCCATCTCTAACGCAGCCCTTACCTCACTTTCCATTAATGTCTTCTTTGCGCGCCTCCTTTGCTTGCGGCGTGTACAGGATTTCTTACCAGCTTGTTGACAAATGTCAGCTGTCAGGATCTTTGCGCGCGCTCTTGCTCCCCGTGGGGGCAACTCCCGGCGCCTGAAACACGGCACAGCCTCTAGCACCTGGGGGTTGCTTCTTGTGGAATAAGGGGAGATGTGGGGGAGGCTGCAAGCCGAGGGGAGGGACGCAGAAGGTTCAGGCAGCATGGGACCCCATTTCTTTATTTCAGCCGCCTTCTTAATCCAGAGGAACACCAACGTCAAGTGACGCCTTTTCTTACCGCAGTGTTCGGCCACGGAAGGGTTCGCTTTACGTGAACGGGCCATGGGGCCGAAGTGCGGAGCCGTGTTGAGATTTCTTCTAAAAAGACTCTTCAAAATGGACAACAAACTTTGGCTTCTAAACAGAGGCAGGATGTCCCCCAGAAACGACCCAAACGTTTGGTCCTGGGATGCTAATTGGATCAGAGATTATCAAAATCTATGGGACTGACGAGGAACTGATTCGCCCAACAGCTTTACAATCCCGATGTGGGGGTTGAACAGCTCAGACACCATAAATAAAGTTACTGTGGGAGCCTGTGACATGATCACCACATTGAAATGGCTTAGGTCACAAAGAGGTTTATTAATACGCAGTGGGTAGGCATCCACCCCCCCCCCCCCGGTTTGTGCTACTGATCTAAGGGGAAAAGGGTCAATGTATGGGTATTAAGTGCTCCCAAGCAGTGCTCCCCTCTAAGCTGAGTTAGTGTGAGCCAGCTCACAGTTTTCTAGCCCCCAGCTCAGATATTACTTCTGACTTATGGCGACTGTACGAATGAATGGCAGGGTCTCAGTTAATTACTCTCAGCTTTCCACAGTTAAGAAGAGTACACCTGCCCATCAATCTCCAATTCTGAAACATTTATCTCCATCACCATGTTTCCTCCCAGAATTAAACCCAGACAAACAGTAAACATATAAACTAAGCTTGCTATTCCTGTTAGGGCCTTGAATCTGTTAAACATCTGAGAGCCAGCTTGATGTAGTGGTTAGGAGCACGGACTGTAATCTAGGAGAACTGGGTTTGATTCACCACTCCTCCACATGCAGCCAGCTGGTGTGACCTTGTCTTTTCCAAGTAAAATGATATTCAGCCTGTCCATTTCCGCCAAGTCCATCAATTTATATTTTAATTCAGCTTTAGGGGGACTAGTGTCCATTTTCCATCAGTCTCCGGTTCTGACATATTTATTACCTATGTTATTCATCCCACAGTTGAACCCGATAACCAGACACCAAGCTTGTCATTTTTTTAATCTGTTAAAAAACATCTTCACTATTTTGTATGCTAATTTAACAACTCACCCCTATACATACAACTGTGATCTGTAATTCCATGCCAGTGTCTGACGAAGGGTGCTGTGGAAACGCAAAGCTCGCACCTTGAATAAAACTTTGTTGGTCTTAAAGGTGCCGCTGGACTCTAACTTTAGTCCCCCCTTTTGGTTGATGATGGAACCAAGGAATATAACAGAGCTAATAAATCGTACTTAATGTGCAAATATACCCTTACAATGTATCTAGGGTTGCCAACTCTAGGTGGGGAAATACCTCAAGATTTGGGGAAGTGGAACTTTGGTGGGGGGGAGCCTTCCGTGGGGTACAATGCCAAAGAGTCCATCCTCCAAAGCAGCCATTTTCTCCAGGGCAGCTGATCTTGGTTGTCTGGAGATCAACTGTAATAGCAGGAGATCTCCAGGTGCCACCTGGAGGTTGGCATGGACAGTTCCCCTTTTGGGGGAGGGGAGCAATGGGTCAAGCAATCCCCCCACTCACATTCTGAGATAGTAGCGTCCCAAGAACTCTGCAAAGGTACCTCCACACACTGAGCCTTTCTCTTTTTTCATCTCCTTCCAGCAGATTTGTTTACACATCTTCGCCCTCCAAAAAACGAGACCCTTATTTTCTGTGTACCCTTTTTCCTTCTGTGGTGTGAGCTAACTAACTCAGTTGCAATCAGATTATTCTGGGAATCTTTATACCGTTTTCTGCTTAAACTGCAAATGCTGCTGGTGTTTGTTTGGAAGGGTGGCAAAGCCGAAAAGCCATTCAGATTTTGCAAGACACAAGGGAATTTCCAAGGGTCCTGCGAGGGCCTGAAGGAAAGAGAATGCCTACCCAGGATGACGCTCGGAGTCAAAAACAAACACTCAGCCACCCTGTGTTTCCTGGTGCCACGAGGATATTTTAACAAGGGCAAGAGCACTCCAGGACGAAATTAATTATTTTCTCTAGGAGATAAGTGGAACAATGCTGACTTATGTAACAACCAAAATTGATTGGATTGTAGCGGGTCTCACATGCTTAAATCAAAACTCATCCCCAGTAAACAAGGGAAGAAGGAAGGAAGGAAGGAGAACCAGCACCCTTTGGTTGTCTGGGGGGCAACAGTGGGAGGGCTTCTAGTGTCCTGGCCCCACTGATGGACCTCCTGATGGCACCTGCTATTTTTGACCACTGTATGATATGGTGTTGGACGGGAGGGGCCATTGGCCTGATCCAACATTGGCTTCTCTTATGTTCTTATGAGAAGAAGAAGAATTGGATTTATACCCCGCCCTTCACTACCCAAAGGAGTCTCAGAGCTGCTTATAATGTCCTTCACTTTCTGTCCCCACAACACACACAAGGTAGGTGGGGCTGAGAGAGCTCTCTCGAGAACTGCTCCTGAGAGAACACAGCTCCGGGAGAACTTGTGACTGACCCAAGGTCACACCAGCAGCTGCATGTGGAGGAGTGGGGTACTTCCCCACAGTCTCTTTTCTACACCGCACCTGACATTTTTCTTCTCAGCTCCATTAATGGAAGTGACCTTGGCTAGTGGAAAAAAGAGACATCAGCTCTGAGTTGGGACATACCTGGAGATTTGGGGGGTGGAGCAAGAGGAGGGCTGGGTTTGGGGAGGGGAGGGACTTTAATGGAATATAATGCCAAAGAGCCCACCTTCCAAGGCAGCCATTTTCTCCAGGTTCTTCGTCACCCGGAGTTGTAATCAATGCTCCCTCTAAACTGTGGAGTCCCGTGAGCAAAAATTCTACTTTGCGAGCTCCTGGCATCAAAGTTGCGAGCAAGCGATTTGGCTGCTGCAGAGATTAGTTCGCTCTGGAGCCCATCCTTCCTGAGCCAAGACAAAAATGTGTGAACCAGAGGCTAAAAAACTGTGAGCCAGCTCACACTAACTCAGCTTAGAGGGAACACTGGTTGTAATCCCAGGAGATCAGACCTCCAGCCACCAGCTGGAGATTGGCAACACAGATGAGGGGAGAGAGGTTCTCCCATTGAAGGGAGGACTTCTTTCTCTACACCTGTACCCTGTACAAATTAAGTCCTGCTGTCTACACAATCGGGGGAAGGCACAGATTTAAACAAACAGGTCTGCTGTTATCTCTTCTCTCTTACCAGAATTATGTTTCGAAATCCACTAACACCCCAGACCCATCCCTTATTTTGTCAAAGGTATTTTGCCCCGAGGAAGGTTATGGCTTGAGGCTACCAGTTGCTGGTTTCTGTTCCGAGGAATCGGTGTGGCCCTAGTTCACCTCCGCTGCATGACCCACATTCCTACCCTTTGCCCTCGCCTTGAATCTCTTTCCCCACCCTTGCCTAACACAGCCGAGTACATTTCCTGTAATTATTCGGCGGCTCCCATCTGCATTATAAAACCACAGTGTGCCCAAATAGTGCTACAAACAAAGCGAAGTATATTTGATGCAGTGGTTAAGAGCAGGGACTCTGATCTGGGAGAAACGGATTTGATTTCCCGCTCCTCCACATGCAGCCCTGAGTTCTCTCAGAGCTGTTCTCTCAAGGGCAGTCCTCAAGAGAGCTCTCTCAGCCCCACCTGCCTCACAGGGTGTCTGTTGTGGGGAGGGGAAAGGGAAGGAGATTGTAAGCCGCTCTGACATGCCTTCGTCAAGTGAAAGGTGGGGTATAAATCCAATCTCTTCCTCCTCCTCCTATTGTTATAGTTCTATTTTATTCAATTCATTTATACCTCATCCTTCTCCCCTTAATTTGGACCTGAAGGGGCTGCCGTCTCCTCCATTTTATCCTCACAGAAAACCCTGCGTTGGGAGGTTAAGCTGAGAGAGTATGAGCTTCCATGGCAAGAGTGGGGATTCCAACCTGGGTCTTTGAGATACTAGTCCGACACTCTTAACCACTATACCAGACTGGTTCTCATGAATCATGCATATGGGTTCTATGTCTTTGTAGCTTTGAGAGTCTGGACTCAGGGGTGAAAGGAGCTTACATTTCTTAACAGAAGTCCTTCTTCACCCAAAGAGTCATTAACGTGGAATTTGCTGCCACGGGAGGTGGCGGCGGCGGCTACAAGCATGGACGGCTTCAAGAGGGAATTAGATAAACATATGGAGCAGAGGTCCATCAGTGGCTATTAGCCACAAGGTATAGAAAATAGGAACTCTTGGTCTGGGGCAAGTGATGCTCTGTCTTCTTGGTACTTGGGGGGCCACAGTGGGAGGGCTTCTGGCCCCACTGGTGGACCTCCTGATGGCATCTGGGTTTTGGCCACTGAGTGTTGGCCTGGATGGGCTACTGACCTGATCCAACATGGCTTGTCTTACGTTCTTATGTCTGGGGCAGTGATGTTCTGTATTCTTGGTGGTGGTGGGGGCAACAGTGGGAGGGCTTCTGGAGTTCTGGCCCCACTGGTGGACTTCCTGATGGCCCCTGAATTTTGGCCACTGTGAGACACAGAGTGTTGGACTTGATGGGCCATTGGCCTGATCCAACATGGCTTTTCTCATGTTCTTATGTCTGGGGCGGTGATGTTCTGTCTTCTTGGTGCTTGGGGGTCAACAGTGGGAGGGCTTCTAGTGTCCTGGCCCCACTGCTGGACTTCCTGAGGGCACCTGGTATTTTTGGCCACTGTGTGACACAGAATGTTGGACTGGGTGGGCCATTGGCCTGATCCAACCTGGCCTCTCTTATGTTCTTAACGGTGCTGTATCTCCTGGGCTACTTGAGACAGAAAGTTGAGCTGTAACTTCAGCCATTTTCTTAACTGTACTTGCTACTGGCTGAAATTCACTCTAGCTGGGAAAAATACAATTGTATGCAATCAAAGAGAATTCCAAGCTCACGCTCTTAGCTTGCTTTTTTATGTAGACTGAACTGTGATAAGGACAGTTAAAAAACAAAAAAAACCCACCCCAAACCTGTTGAACTGGTCTTGTAGTTACCAAATGCTGGAAAAGCTATATTGAGGGAAAGCTTCCTCAACATAGGCGTCAGCTTCCGGGGGGCTGGGAAGCTGGAGCCCCCCCCCCCCCCCCAACTTTTCCAGGACTTGCTGAGCCTTTCCTGGAGACAATGGCCTGTAATGTCTCTGGCCCAGCCCCAGCCCCCCCCGCCCCGGGAAATTGGAAAGTCTACGCCCTTATTCCTCCATAGAGTGAGTTTTCAAACTTCTGGCTTTTGGTTTGGTTTGTTTGTTTTTTTAATATCATCTTGTTTGCTGAGGAACTGATCATCTGTCACTAGTTACCGAACAGCTAGGATCAATTCGTGCGCACCGATCCAGCACAAAGAACATTACAGCATCAGTTGTGGTGCAAAAGTACACAAAGCACTACTTTGGAACATAAGGAGAGTCTTGCTGGATCAGATCAAGAATCAGTAAGTCCAGTCCAACATTTTGCTTCCAACAGCTGCTGGCCAGAAGCGTTTTCAACATCTGGCCACGGCGGTTCAGTTTCGCTGGTATGGCTGGTAGCGTTCCCCATATAAATGGCAAACACGAAGTGGCAGCTTTGTCTGCCAACCTCTGGGAGTATCGTGAAATCTCAGAGCCACAGGCGCTGCTTGACTCCAGTTCTTTAAATTAAATGGTTGGGCTTTTATGCTCAGAAGAGCGTGACGGGAGGCATTCACCAAAATTGGAGCCTCCAGGCTAGGTTCTCCTCTCTTAAATCAACTTTGTTTTCAGTTAATTCATACCTTGTTACCTTCAAGGTATTTGGAGCAATCCCACCCATCGGCATTTAATTTCTAAAACAAACGGGGCTGGGCTCAAGCTTGGATTCAAGCCCTTCCCTCCGATTCACTCGGAAGATCTTTCTTTTGAAGCCCTCAAATGGGTGAGCCAGGCTGGCTGTGGAGATCGAAAGGCCTGGGGAAAGTACACTGTGCATGCTCAGATGGAGGCCCTTTCTGTTAGCGCTTTGCAAGTTTCAGAGCTGAGCCCCAACTGTGGCTGCTGAGGGGTCATCAGATTATGCCCAGAGGAAGACTGGAGTCTCGTGTCCAGACAGGAGTATCAGCAGCATCCTCATTGAGGATGTGGTCACACGGCGAGTTTATCCCGATTTGTTCCTGCTATAGATTTGATCGGGAATATTTTATTTCAGGTTGGGATGATCACACATCCCTCCCCGAACTGCAAGAATTGCGCGACGAGGCTCTGGGCACTGTCGAAAATTTGCACATACACATATGCACATGGCCAAATCGCCACCCCACCTGGACTCGGCATACTCCCTTGTTTTTACAGATCCCCCCCTCCCCCGAACAGTGAACAAAATGAGCCGGCGATGTACTACCAAGCGCTGGAGTCTATATGTGTGCTTGAACGTTTAAACACTGGATTTATTCAGTGCAGGATTGCTCATGTGCACAAAGGCGGAAGCTGGAGTGGGGGCGGAACCTCATGTTGGTGCAGGAGGCGGAGGCGGGCTTCTGATCAGCAATTTTAAATGCGAGAGGGAACAGCGATGAAACTCGATTGAAACGACCGTGTGACCACCGCCTGAGAGAAAGAGGACAGTGAGTGTCAAAGAACTGTCCACCATAGATGAGTTTGCGTCTTCTGTAGGCTCTGCTCTTTGACCCCTCAGCTCCATCTCTTGGCACGAGGGTAGTGCCGCTTGACCGAATCGACTTCCACTCCTTGATCCCAATAGACCTGCCTCAGCCAGATTTTGCCTTCCAAGAACTTGAAACCCTACAGAGAGCCAGTCTGGCGTAGTGGTTAGGAGCGCGGACTCTAATCAGGGAGAACCGGGTTTGATTCCCCACTCCTCCTCCACATGCGGCTGCTGGGGTGACCTTGGGTCAGTCACAAGTTATCTCAGAGCTGTCCTCTCAAGGGCAGTCCTCGAAAGAGCTCCCTCAGTTTGATAGGTTAGGACCATGAACTGAACTCAGAACAAATAGGCAGTCAGTACCAGAATCTTAAGATAGGTGTAACGCGTGACTACAGTACTGAAGGTGTCATTTTTTAAAAAGCTTACAGGATGTCCCCAAGGGCAGCTCTATGTAAAGAGCTTTACAGTAGTCAAGCCTTTGGTGTTACTGTAGCATGGATGAGCATGGCTGGATTGACTAAGTCCTAGAAGGAAGCTAACTCCTGTGCTAAGAGAAGTACTTTGAGATGCTTTTAGCTCTTTCACACAATAGATACCTTGTTGGGATTAAACAGTGTTCCCTCTAAGCTGAGTTAGTGTGAGCTGGCTCACAGTTTTTCAGCCTCTGGCTCACACATTTTTGTCTCGGCTCAGGAAGGATGGGCTCTGGAGCCAACTAATTTACACAAGGGCCAAATCGCCCGCTCACAACTTTCGTGCCAGTAGCTCACAAAGAAGAATTTTTGCTCACAAGACTCCACAGCTTAGAGGGAACATTTATCTCAGTACCATCCCAGCACGAGGACTTGGTAAGGGTAGTTAGTTTGATAAGGTACTGTTACAAGTTTTAAGAGCCGTGAAGGTGTTTTCCCAAGGAAATAAGAAAAGAAATTATTACATCAGAAAAAAAACCCCATAAGATTTGTGTTGATACAGAAGTGAATCAGAGGAAGAGAATTCATGTGCGGGAATATTTTTGTCAATATTTTATCATCTTTGCCCTGCATGGTGGGTGCTCGGTGTATTTGAACTTGGGCCATTAATGGGGGCCCAACAAGTTTGGGTTTTTTTAAACAGTTAAAGTTACTATCATATCTTGGATGTGGGATTTTAGCTATAACATAGAGTTTGACGATTGGTCAAAGATACAGAAGTCTATTAAATGTATGAGGGCCACTTCATATAAGGAAAACATTTAAGATGTTCCACAAATGGTATTGGTCTCCCAATAAAATTGCCAAATGCCTCAAAGGTATGTTGGAAATGTAAAACGAACGTTGGTACTTTTTATCATATGTGGTGGAGATGTACAAAAATTCAAACATATTGACAGAAGATCCAGAGAATTACCTTAGAAATGCTAGCCATAAATCTCATGTTAACCCCGGAGACATATCTTTTAAATATAATCCTGGAGGATTCACAGGTAATGAAGTTCGACTGTTGGTTTACATATTGACATCCTGCTAGCCAAAGTCTGGAAATCTGATAAAATCCCCTCGAGAAGGGAGGTAATTTATAAATTCCTGGACCTGGCTGAAATGGACAGACTTAATATGGTGTTAAAAGGTCAAGATGAGGCTCTGTTTGACGAGAGGTAGTCAATGGTGTATAAGTGGTTAGATGCTAACCCTGTATGGACTCAAACTTATGTTCTTTCTTATGTTTGTATGTAATTTCTTTTTGAAAATCATAAATAAAAGTTTAAAAACAAAGTTTGGGGGTTTTTTTTGCTGTCAAGTTGCAGCTGACTTATGGCAACCTCATAGGGTTTTCAAGGGAAGAGACATTCAAAGGTGGCTTGCCATTGCCCGCCTCTGCATCGCAACCCTGCACTTTCCTGGTGGTCTCCCATCCAAGTACTAATCAGGGATGACCCTACCGAGTCTTCCAAAATCTGACAACATTGGGCAAGCCTGGGCCGTCAGGGCAGATGAGGGCCGTCAGGGCCTCTGCGTAGCAACCCTGGACCTCCTTGGTGGGCTCCAGTCCAAATACTAACCAGGCCCGACCCAGCTTACCTTCTGAGATCTGATGAGATCAGGCTAGCCTGGGCCATCCCGGTCAACAGTCTCCATACACTCTCGTCACACTACTGTTCTTTAAGAGATTCCTTCTTATATTTGCTCAGCAAACATAACACCTCTTCAGCTTCCTGACTCTCCTTCCCATAATAAACCAGATTTCTCTCATCATGGTTCCTTTGTTGTTATGGTACGTGACTCAAAGCACCTCAGGGAGGCATCTGTTTTGGGCACTTTTCTGCTTTTGTTGAATGTTCCTCTTTTGGGATAGATAAGCCCCTGACCTTCCCTCAGTTCCGTAAACTATATATATATATATATATATATATATATATATATATATATATATATATATATATATATATATATGGTTTACTGCACAAAATTCCAGTATGGCTGAGGGAACTGAGGGAAGGTCAGGGGCTTATCTATCTATCTATCTATCTATCTATCTATCTATCTATCTATCTATCTATCTATCTATCTATCTATCTATCTATCACTGCAAACAGAACAACACAAACTCCACACGCACCCCCCCACCCCAGGTCCATGTCAAAAACAATAATTCCCTCCACTTCGCTTCAGTTCTGTTTTCTCCGTGCCAGTTTACATCCTTCTGTTCGAAACGTTTCATGCCACATTTCTTGGCTTTAAACAAAAAAACCTCCTGGCTGCCCTTTTTTCTCTGTTCCTGCCTTCTTTTTTTGTTATTTAATTTAAAAAAAAATTATTTTCTCAAAAAAAAGGAGGGGGGCGGGATACAGAAAGGGAAGAAAGAGTAGGGGGAAATATAGATTCATCAGTTTTATCAAATAGGATGAGTTGTTACATACAATGAGTAAAATCAGATGTATTGCCAAATGTATTACAGATTTCAAATACAGAAGCGGGCTATAAACCATCGATATTACAGAATTACGGATTCTCTCTTTAAAGAATAAACAGGAAGTTTCCTAAAGTTAGGGATGCTCCTGCCTTCTTTTTGGCCATAAGAACAACTTTTGCTTTGTTTCAAGACTGCTCCTGCCTTTTTTCATGGCACATTTTTACAAATGCTTTCACAAATGTGTATATATCTCTTTCTGTTTGCTATTGGTATGTTACTCAGTTTGATAAAATATTCCCAACAATATATTTTAGTCTGTTTTTATTAATGAGCTCAAACTCTCCCAGCCCCCAATTTATTCTCACACTTTTATAATGTAATTCTTATCAGTGCCTTGTAAATTGATTTACTTTATTTCTACTCTGGCTTCCTCCCCAAAGCGGCTCACCTCATTCTCCTCTCCTCCATTTTATCCTCATGACAACCCTGTGAGGTATGTTAGGCTGAGAGTATGTGACTGGCCCAAGGTCACCCAGCAAGCTTCCATGGCACAAATGGGGATTCGAATTCGGGTCTCCCAGACCCTAAGCTGACCCTCTTAACCACTACGCCAAACTGGCCCACCAATGAACTTAGAAAAGGTGAATTTTTTTCCCTCCCTTGACAGTGACTTTTTAAAACAAATTGCTTCCTTTTATGAGTGGTTTGTGGACATACTCTGTATACAATTCATTCTTCTCACACCACCCTTTCGTTGAATTCATGTTATAAATTTTCCAGATTGCTCAGGGTTCCATTCACAACTCAGGTGTGGCTGTAGACAATTCCCTCACACCCAATAAAAACCTATTTCTGCTCTCATTTTACTCTAACACATTTTTTAAAAAATCCCATACTTCCTCCAAAGGTACCCAGGGGAGAATAGATTATTCTCCCTTACCTAAGAACATAAGAAGAACCCTGCTGGATCAGACCAGTGGCCCATCTAGTTCAGCATCCCATCTCACACAGTGGCCAATCTGTTCCTCTGGACAGCAAACAACAGGGCACAGACACTGAGGCCTTCCCCTGATGTTGCCTTCTGGCTCTGGGATTCAGAGGTTGACTGCCTCTGAATGTGGAGGTTCCCCTCAGACACCATGGCTAGTAGCCACTGATAGACTTGTCCTCCATGAATCTCTCTAATTCTCCCTTTAAAGCTGTCTACTCCTGTGGCCATCACTCCATCCTCTGGCAGCGAATCCCACATTTTCATCACTCTCTGTGTAAAGTAGTATTTCCTTTCGTAGCCCTTTCCTCCATCTTCATCCTCACAGGTGCTACCTCACAGGAGGCAGGATGGACAAAGGGAGACCGAACAGCTTAAGATCACCCAGTAAACTTACATCTTGGAGTGGGAATCCGAACCCAGCTCTTCTCAGCCTCTAGTCAAATACTGTAAATCTGAAGCCTCCGGTGGATTGCATCAGTGGGCCACGACATTATTCTTATCCTGTGAGCCACATCAAAACACTGTGGCTCAGAGATGGTGTAAACAGACTTCCCGTAATATTCTCTCCGCTCTGATGTTTGCTCTGGTTTATTTTCAACTTTGTCTTTTCCCGTTCCATTTCCTCTCCCACTAACCTTTTATGCAATTATTAACTTTTGAAAAGCTGGCTTGGGGGGGTTGAAGCCAAGAAATGCTTCAGACCAGGGGTCCCCAAACTTTTTGACCCTACGAGCCCCATTGCAATTCTGATACTCCCTCGAAGCTGTGGAGTCCTGTGAGCAAAAATTTGTGAGCGACTGGCATTAAAGTTGTGAGCGAGCGATTTGGCTGCTGTGTAAATTCGTTTGCTCTGGAGCCATCCCTCCTGAGCTGAGACAAAAATGTGTGAGCCAGAGGCTAAAAAATTGAGCTAGCTCACACTAACTCAGCTTAGAGGGGACTCTGGTGGTGGGGGTGGGGGTGTCCATCTAGCCCAGAACTGTCTCTTGCGAACTGGCAGATTCTCCAGGGTCTGGGAAAGAAAAGAGTCTTTCCCAACACCTACCCTTTAATGGGAGATGCCAGCAACTGAACTTGAGAGTTTCTCAAATCAAAAATGCGCTGTATCATATATGCCCTCTTCCTCATCCCTACCTTGACCAAAGGTTATGGGCCCTGTACCAACATCTAGTTCTGTTCATCCCTTTTCACCCATCCTTTTATTGCCTCTTCAGTCCCAAACATTTAAACTGTAAACTACACAGAGTAGGGATCGGCCATTTCTGCTTATGTTGTAAAATCTCACATATTACTCTCCCCAAACACATGTCGTCATGATCTTATTTATTTTAGACTTGCCCGATGTATACGAGCACGGAGTAGTTCTGTCTTTCTGGGAACGCCTGCTCTTCACAGTTGAAAAAACATCGTGAGCTGGTTTGAAATACTGACTGCTTGTCCGTATCTGTTTTACAACGGTCACGCCATGTTTCAAATTTTTCTTGTACTTGTTTTTTTTTATTCTGGATAGATCTTGCTGTCCCCTACATGGAACTGTTGCACTGTCTGTTTTTTTGTTTTGTTTTGTTTTGTTTTGTCTGTTGAAAAAAATGGCAATGAAAATAAATACATACATACAGGGGTCATTTTGTAGAAAAAGAGGTGCAGGAGCTCATTAGCATAACTCCTTTGCATAACTCCTTTGCATATGCCACACCCCCTAACATACCGGAAGTGTGTCAGAAGGCAACACCCACCCCTCAGGCTCCACTCCACAGGTGAGTGAAACTGACCTGCTCTTCCTCCATTCCCTTCCCCATCCAATACTTTGTGCAATAGAAACAAGCGTAAAGAACACACCCTCATTCTCTTCCTGCTCCCTTGAAACCACCAGGTTTCAAGTAGACTTGAGATACCCAGGACATGTGCACCACCCATCCCTTTCCCTTCCCCTCCCCACAATAAGACACCCTGTGAGGTAGGTGGGGCTGAGAGAGGTCTTTTGAGGACTGCTCATGAGAGAACAGCTCTGAGAGAACTTGTGACTGGCCCAAGGTCACACCAGCAGCTGCATGTGGAGGAGTGGGGAATCAAACCCGGTTCTCCCAGATTAGAGTCCAACTCCTGACCACTACACCAAACTGATGGGGTGGAAGCTGCTGAAGGGTTGGTGAAATTTCTCCAGTACTTATGTGCCATGTGCCCAGATAAAAATGGTATACTTAGAAAATTTATATGCCACCTTGAGCAAGTCTCTGGAAAAGCAGCACACAGTCATAAAAGGAACAATGATAAAATTATCAATATTAAAACAAAACATTAAAAACAACAAAGACCCTAGCAGGGCTTTCCCCGGGGCGCTGCGCCTCTGCACTGTTTGGGGAAGCCGAGGAGGGGGCGGGGCTTGGTCATGTGCCCGCCCCCTGGGCTCCTCACTCCCGGAGCTGCGCTCCTGTGCGCTCCTGCTCCAACGGACCCCTGGTTCCATCAAACTTTGTCATACGTCCGTCATAACTTTCTGACTGGGCTCAGACCCGAGGGTTGGGCTTTAACAGGGCTTTCTCAAGTAAGGATGTTTCTTTTTTAGCTAAACCACGGGCCTTCTTCTTCCCAGGCTACGAAGCTCTAAAAAGTATCTATTGTAGCTGATGTAGGTACGGAGTGCTGGTGTTCTTCGTTTAACTAGGCTAACTGGCACCAGAAACATGCGCCGCTGTGGCCAGCCAGAGCAAGGCCACCAAACTTTTAACAGACTAGCAGCCTGTCAGCATCTAGGCATTTCCCAGAATGCGTTTAAGCAACGAACCAAAGTGAATATCCTGAATATGTCTTCATGATTGATTTCTGTTTCTGTGATCAGGATCATCAATGGCACGGAGCATATCTGTATGTCCGTCTATGTCTGAAAGATGCCCAGTGTGCTCACCAAAGCCAACCTGTTAAGTCTATAACAGTGTTTCATAAACTGCGCGTACCACAATGGGAAGGTAAGGGTTGCCGGATTCAGGATGGGAAGATATGGGGATGGAGCCTGGGGAGGACAGGGACCTCTGTGGGGCACCCTCCAAAGCAGCCATTTTCTCCAGGGGAACTGATCTGTGCGGTCTGGAGATGAGCTGTAGTTCTAGGGGATCCCCAGGTCCCACCTGGAGGCTGGCATCCCTATCTTAAGAAGGCACCCTACCTCTGACCCACCCTTAGCCTAGCTACACTCTTAAAAAGTTCGTTTTACAATCCATTCGACTTCCTTGTGATCCGTCAATAAATAAATCGTTTCCCAGGCGTTGCCTAAGTTTGCTGAAGAGGAGTTCAGTTGGCATGCATTCCTTCCTTCTAGTGCCTTTTTTACTTCCAAAGCAGCACTCATTTGCATATGCTTCGGCAAATATTTCCTCCCTCCTTCTTGGCCGTCAATCTGTTGTCAAGATGTGGAGCTGAGAGATTCCGGTCTGATGCCATCAGACCTCACAACAACGCATCACGGGGGAGAATTTCCCAAAGCAGTTAAGGCCCTCAGGATTAGGAGTTGTAAAGACGAGGGCTGAATCATGGCCATACTGCTGGAGGCCGAAGAACCATACCTCCAAAGATGGCGCAAAGTCCATAGTTGAGATGGGTTCTGCCTCACAAAAGCTGCTGTCACAATAAATCCATCTGTCTTTGGGGTTGCAAGATGGTTTCGCTTTCCTCCTTTCTCTTGTCTCAGCAGAAGACAGTCGTCTTCGGGGAACCAGTATTGTTAGTTTGACAGATCTGCCACATCCAGTCTTCTGAAATTTAATTCCAGCCTCAACAACAATAATAAAAAGAGATGGGATTTATACCTCAACCTTAACTTGGAGTCTCAGAGCATCTTACAATCTCCTTTCCCTTCCCCTTCCCACAACAGACACCCTGTGAGGTAGGTGGGGCTGAGAGAACTCTCCCGAGAACTGTCCTTGAGAGAACAGCTCTGAGGGAACTTGTGACTGACCCAAGGTCACCCAGCTGGCTGCATGTGGAGGAGTGGGGAATCAAACCCGGTTCTCCCAGATTAGAGTCCACACTGGATCCCTATTTATGAAAAAAAGGTCGAAAGAACAGAGGGAAACAATTTGTGTGTGTGTGGCTGTGATCACACACACCAAGTAATCCACTTGCAATCCACTTTCAGTGTCAATGCATTTCCCAACTAGATTTTACTACTGTGGCCCAATTACTGCATCTAGCATTTGCTCCATTGTTACCAAACCCACACTGGGACAGAAAACTATGCGGCTCAAAACCACATTCACGTAACCCAGGCCAGTGCTGTAGTGACTACAGAATCACCCCTGAATGGCCATAAAATGGCCGTAAATCTATGCAGACGGCTACCATAAAACCGAGAATTCAAACGAAGGGAAAGTGGCATGCAATGTAGAGGGGAATTTCTGTTCCAGACGGAAAATGCATTGAAAGTGGATGATTTAGTGTGTGAGACTGCAGCTTGTGTTATGGTGATTTAATTGTCACTGCCATCATTAAAGTTTCTACAGTGTGGAAAGTTCATGGCTGTGTCAATCATTTTTCTTTGTGTCTTTCCTTGGGCTGCCAAGTCCCCCCCCCTCCCCGGTGGGTGCAGATTCCCCCGCTAAAAGGCTCCCCGGTCTGCCGGTCCAGATCCAGCCAGCGGGGAGAACTCCACCCCCGAAGTGGCCAGATCAGGCCAACGTGCCCAGTGTGATGATGTCACGTCTGGGTGATGTCATCATGGCACGCATGCACAAGGACTCCCGGAGAGGGCCCAGGACTCCCCCGCTATTCAATCAGTAAGACTTGGCAACCCTAGTCTTTCCCCCCACTATTTTTTCCCTAGCAGCTCTCTCCCAGGCTCAACTCCATTTTGTCTACTTTTTGCAGGATTTCTGCTTATCTGTGCTGCATTCCGCTTAGAATGTGATATGGTTTCTGGATTAGAAGAGCTGGGGAGAGCTGGGAAGGCATCCAAAACCGAAGCCCCAGCTAAGACAAGGAAACAAATTCTGGGAAGTGCTGATATAGTCCGACTCAATAAACCCCAAACTTAATCCTATTAAGGCAATCGCTTATGGTTTCCATTCTCCAGCGTGTCTCCTTGGAAATGCTCAGGCACACATTCAATAAAGCTGTGTCTGGTGTAGGGATATGCCTGAGTTGAGAAAATCGGAGCGGGTTGGAACCTATGACTGCCTTCGAACAGTGACTAGAGAGAATCTCTCTAAGATAGGGGTTCTCACAGTGGGTGCGTGTAGCTTTACCTCCTGTGGCAGCCATTTTGTGCTTGGATCCATCTCATGTGGCAGCCATTCTGTGGTTGGATCCTTCTCTCAAGTCTCATGGCAGCCATTTTGTGGTTGGATCCTTCTCATGTGGCAGCCATTTTGTGGTTGCTGTCATCACCCTGTGCCAGAATTCCAAAGGTGCCCATGAGCTCAAAAAGGTTGAGGACCCCTTTTCTAAGAAATAAACTTTTCTTTTGACAGAGAAAGACTTCCTTTGATGAAAAAAGTCTTATGTGTATGTACGTACGTACCATCAGTTCACAAAAGTAGAGGTGCCAATCCTCCAGATGGGGCCTAGAGATGCCAGCCTCCAGCGGGTAAATCTTTAGAAAGTTCAATACTTCAGTATTTTCATACTATAGTGCATATGGCCCCAGGTAAAGGTAAAGGTTTCCTTGACTCGAAAGCCAGTTGAATTCAACTCTAGTGCTCATCTCCAGTGCTGTCCGAAGACGTTTCCGTGGTCATGTGGCCAGCATGACTTGATGCTGAGGCGCACGGAACACTGTTCCCTTCCTACCAAAATGGTACCTATTTATCTACTTGCAATTTCTTGCCTTCGAACTGCTAGGCTGGCAGGAGCTGGGGCCAGAGACAGGAGCTCACTCCGTCACGCGGCACTCGGGTCTTGAACTGCTGAACTACTTATCTCCTGGTCTGCAGTTCAGCGTCTTGACCTCTGAGCCACCATCTCTACAATGGCAGATATCTTAATCACAATAAACAATTAATTACCACTATCAACAGTTCATTCTAACGACAAATGAAAGTGCCGGTAGTTTCTTCTTTCCAAGATTAAAGTGCTTGCGCTGTAGTAAACGGTCCTATGTCCTTTGTTCTTTCAGATCCAGTAATTGTGGATGATTTATGGACGTTGTAACAGAGCCTCTGACAGACTTGTCGACCTGTAATTCTGTTTCTTCTCAGCTTTCTCAAAGAGGCAACAGAACAAAATCCATATATCCGAATATTTATAACACAACTTGCTGAGGTCCCTCCCTTTCCCAGACCCCGCCCTCCTCTGGCTGTATCCCAAAAATCTCCACGTATTTCCCAACTCAGAGCTGGCAACCCCAGAATTACAGCTTATCTCCAGACTACGGAGATCAGTTCCCCTGGAGAAAATGGACGCTTTGGAGGGTGGACTCTGTGGCATTGCGCCCCATTGAGGCCCCTGCCCTCCCCAGGCTACACCCCCAAATCTCCAGGAGTTTCCCAACATGGAGGTGGCAACCCTGCAAGCCCCCCCCCCCACTCTTGGGTTGCCAGCTGCAGCTTGGGACATACCTGGAAGTTTTGGGGGTGGAGCCTGAGGAGGGCGGGGTTTGGGGAAGGGAGGGACTTTGAGGGGATACAAAGCCACCTTCCAAAGTGGTCCTTTTCTCCAGGTGAGCTGGTCTCTGTTGCTTTGGGAAGACATTCGAGAGAGATTGCGTGGATCCGTGTTATTGTTGTTCCTGTGGTGGAGACTGGTGGCGAACATCTACAGAGAGGATATCTGAAACGGCTTCCTACTCTGGAAGAGCATGTCCTCTCTTTATCTTTCACATTCCTTGGATCCTTATATATTTTTCACATGTATCATTTTTGTCCACGTCACTGAAGTTTTTTTTCTGTATTTCTAGTGGATAACAGTGGATGGTGTTATACACGTTAAGAGCTTGAAAAAATGAAGGCTTTTCAGTCAGTTTTTTTCCTTCACAGCTCCATCAAGATGCCTTGAAATGATAACATCACTAAAAGAATCCGGGAACGTGGCCAGGATTGTGTTTATAATTCTTTTTATTGTATTAGCACCATTTCCTGTGGTTGACCACAGACCCATATAGATTTACTTATACTCATGAAGGGTATTTTATGAATATTGTTTCATTATTTTTGTTGTCATTCAGTCGCACAGTCGAGTCCGACTCTTTGCGACCCCATCACACCAGGCCCTCCTGTCTTCTGTCATGCTCTGGAGTTTGTTTAATTTCACGTTCGTTGCAACGATAACACTGTCTAACCATCTCATCCTTTGCCGTCCCCTTCTTCTTTGGCCATCAAGCTTTCCCAGATTGAATGATAGATATTTGCAAAATAAAAAGTGTAACAGACGGTGAGAGCATGAAACTAAAAGACCCCTGATCCTTGGGAGGAAAGCGATGGCAAATCTAGACAGCATAACAAAAAGTAGAGACATCACCCTGCCAACAAAAGTCTGTATGGTCAGAGCGATGGTATTCCCAGTAGTAACATATGGCTGCGAGAGTTGGACCATAAGGAAGACCGAGCGCCAAAGAATAGATTATTTTGAATTATGGTGCTGGAGAAGACTCTTGAGGGTCCCTTGGACTGCAAGATCGAATCAGTCAATCCTAAAAGAAATCAACCCTGGCTGTTCCCTGGAAGGCCAGATCCTTGAAGCTGAAGTTCAAATACTTTGGCCACCAAATGAGACAGGAGCCCTCACACTGGAGAAGACCCTGATGCTGGGAAAGACTGAAGGTCAAAGAAGAAGGGGACGGCAAGGGATGAGATGGCAAGACAGTGTTATTGATGCAACGAACATGAAGTTGAGCAAACTGCAGAGCACGACAGAAGACAGGAGGGCCTGGTGTGAGGTGGTCCACGGGGTCGTGAAGAGTCAGACTCTACTGTTTGACTGAACAACAAGAAGCTAAAATTAACAGAAGAGTGGTTTCCCTTTGGTGAGTTTCGTTTTTCTCTCACCACCTGGAGGATGGCAAGTCTACCCCCCCCCCCCACCGGTGGCCAGGAGGGGACCTGGCATCCCTACGGGCACCAGTACCAACTAAATGTTTTCCTGCTACCTGTAGAGATTTTGCAGGGAGGGAGAAGTGAAACTGTAGCCACAGAGAAGCCCGAGAAGGGATCCTCCTCACCCCCCCACCTATGACTGACAAGAGCAGGAAATAGAATGTGGGATTTCTGGCTCTTGCCTGTTTTGAAGTGGAAGAAGACAGTCTCAGGAAGTCTGGTGCGCTTTGGGGAAGCCGGACTCCTCCCTCTGAGCTCTTAAATTCTTTGCCCGCAGGAGGCAGGCGCTTCAAACAGATTCCGAGCAGGCACCTGCGAGCACCTGCGAGGGAAGCGATGAGCGGCGACAGATACCCCACGGAGGTGAAAGCCCTCGGCTTGCTGAAGCATGGGAAGCAGAAGGTATTTCACCTGCGGGCCTTTGCTTCTGTACTTGCTCTGTTCGTTGACCGCTGAAGGGGGGGGGGGGAGTTTTAGATGCTTTAAATTATCTAGTTATGACCCCGGCGTTTAGAATTATGACCAAAAGACAAACCTTGAAGCAATAACAAAAAATGAAGATAAGCAGTGATGATATCATAGCGATATCAGGAATCAACGTCCGTTTTAATTCTTCCACCGCTGTATTGCTTCAGAGGGTAGCTGGGTGGGTAGGGATGCCAGCCTCCAGGTGGGACCTGGGGATCCCGCAGAATTACAGCTCGGCTTCCAGACCAATGCTCCAAGTTGTAGAGTCTAGTGAGCAAAAATTCTGCTCTGTGAGCGACTGGCATTAAGTTGTGAGCCCGCGATTTGGCTACTGCGCAAATTAGCTTGCTCTTCTGGAGCCAACCTTCCCGAGCTGAGACAAAAATGTGTGAGTCGGAGGCTAAAAAACTGTGAGCTGGCTCACACTAACCCAGCTTAGAGGGAGCGCTGGTCCAGACTATGGGGATCAGTTCCCCTGAAGAGAGTGGATGTTTTGGACGGTGGATTCTATGGCATTCTGCCCCACTGAGGTCCCTGTCCTCCCCAGGCTCCATCCCCAAATCTCCAGGAGTTTCCAGCCTGGATCTGGCAAGCCCTAACCCCCCCCCCCCCCCCGATCCCTACCATGGCCGGGGAAGCTGTGCAATCCTACGTGTTAGACGGCATTAGAAAAGTTAGACTGAAGTCCAGTAGCACATTAGAAACCAGCAAGAGCCCAGAGTATAGCCTTTCGAGCATCAAAACTCCCTTTGTCAGACACGAGTTATGGCTGGACATCTAATTTAGGATCTGTCCCAATGAGGTCAGTGTCTTTAGAATGTAGATTTTTTTAAAATCTAGGGTTCGGTTCAGACCTAAAAGCTGAAGCCTTGCTAGGCAGTGCCTTGCCTGTTTCTCCAGAAACTAGAATGGGCAGCCTGAAGGACGTTTCCTGTCTCGGACTCCTGTGAGCATCACGGATTTCCCAGTGGGTCCCTGCAGATCTGAAGCCGACCGAATCGACCCCTGGCCGGCCACATCTGGCACAGCTGGGCAGGATATATTTTTTTTAAAGTCAGCCCAGCCAAAATCTCATCTTCCTGACTAATTGCTGGAGGAAGGGGTGGAAAGCCAAAGTTTTTTAAAAAAGGACTTCTGGGACGCTCCATAAGTAAATTAATTTAATTTAAACTTTCACTTGCTAACTTGATGTTAAGGACGGACAAGGATCAGCTCAGCAAAATGCAGATTCCCTACAGAGGGGGAACGGCCTGTGCAATCTGAGACTGCTCGAATTATGCCCTGCTTCATATATTTGGCCTAAGGTTGCCAGCCTCCAGGTGGGGCCTGGAGATCCCCTGGAATTACGACTGATCTCTGGACGACAGAGATCAGTTCCCCTGGCGGAAATGGACACTTCAGAGGGAGGGCTGTATGACCTCACATTTCTGCTGAATTCCCTTTCCAGTCTCTGCCCCCAAATTCTCCAGGAATTTCCCAATGTAGAGCTGGCTACCCTAATTTCCCCCCAGCTGTACAGAATTTGTGTCCCCCACCAATTTGGTTATTTTTGTGTGTCAAATACATACAAAGTGTATTTGTTATTCTCCACGCTGCTTATAAGATGGATTTTGGCTCTTTTTAAAAAAAACACTCTAAAGGCTTCATAGTTTATACATAAGGTATATATTTATAACTTGAACAACAGCTTAAACTTCACAACTAAAAGTAAACCATGCTATGGAAAGGAATATAAAAAATCAGACCTTTGTGTTTTAAATCTTGTAAAGCGTCTGGCCATAGTTCCAAAAGGCAAAACTCAGGAGTAAAAGGAAGGCTAATACATGTGATATCCTTAATTTGTTATTTCCCCCCCAAAATTGTTGAATAAATGGACAATGCCCTAACAATGTAAATAATCAGCTAGCTGTCCACAGTGTTTTCTACAAAAGGGAGTGTAAGTTTTGTGTATTTGATGCAAAGTAGTAGGGGGAAGATGACATCACGTTAGAATCTTTATCGATTGATATCGGACTGAAAAAATATGATTGGAAACTCGACGGATGAGACGTTCTAATTTCACAAACCGACTTTGTACTCTGTTCAACTTTTCCAGGCCTACATGCTTTCTGTCTCCTGGTCGGATCACACCAATATCCTTATCTACAGGACGTTTGAGGAGTTTAAGAAACTCCATGTAAGTTTGCTTCTGAATTGAGAGGCGTCCTTTGGTTGTTGGGCCTCTTCACGCACAATAATTTCTCTTCTTAGTTTGTGTGACCTCGCTGAATTTGTCCTTGCTCGTTTTGTCTGGGTCTTAGAAAGAACTGAAGAGAAAATTCCCCATTGAAAGCGGACTGCTGAAGAAATCGGACCGCACCATCCCCAAGTTTCAAGGTAAGAGGGGGCCGGAGAAGGTAGGCCTTGGATAATTGAACTGGATGAGGATGAAATTGGATGTTTTCCACCCTTGCGGTTCCTAACAATGCACCTGAAGCTTTGCACAGAGAGTAACGCAATGCCCAGAGCCTTGGAATCTTGCAATCTCACAACATGGGGAAATCAGGTTGCCAGACCTGGGTTGGGGAATTCCTGGATATTTTGGAGGTGGAGTCTGGAGAGAGTGGGGTATAATACCGCAGAGTCCACCTTCCAAAGCAGCCGTTTTCTCCAGTGGAAGAAGAGATTGGATTTATACCCCGCCTTTCACTCCCCAAAGGAGTCTCAGAGCGGCTAACAATCTCCTTTCCCTTCCCCTCCCCACAACAGGCACCCTGCGAGGTAGGCGGGGCTGAGAGAGCTCTTTCCAGGACTGCCCTTGAGAGAACAGCTCTGAGAGAACTTGTGACTGACCCGAGGTCACCACAGCAGCTGCATGTGGAGGAATGGAGAAATCAAATCTGGTTCTCCCAGATGCTCTTAACCACTACACCAAACTGTAGTTGTAATTCCAGGAGATCTCCAGCCACCAACTGGAGACTGGCAACAGTAAGGGAGAGGAAGTTGGCGAAGGAAGGGAGAAGTCAAAGCAATAAGGGCTGAACATGAGCAACGATTTAAACTTTAATTTGGTTACGTAGATTTACGATATGTACCCAAATTAACCTTTAAATGGTTGCTCGTGTTCATCCCTTATTGCCTTGACTTCTCCCTTCCTTCGCCAACTTCCTCTGCCTTATGCTGGAGGCAGATCCAAATCACTGCAGGCCTTTATATTTTTAGCCACATCTAACAAAACCAGAGATCTTTTTTTCCACCTGGCATGGTCTTGCTTTTTGACGTCTGCCATCCCACCTGCGGAAGGCTATCTTAAAAACTGTTCCAGTTCAGCCTCTGGCTTGACAGCATGTCCTGCAACAGTATTTTATCTTTTCCTGGTTTTTTTTCCCCTCCTTAATTCTTATTTTATCTTGGCTACTGCATAAATCATGTGGCTCTGGAGCCCTCCTTCCTGAGCTAAGACAGAAATCTGTGAGCTGGAGGCTAAAAAAAAGCTGAGCTAGCTCACACTACTTCAGCTTGGAGGGAACACTGATAGGTCTCCAGGCCCCACCTGGAGGCTGGCAATGCTAGGAGAGCTCCAGTTGCTGCCTGAAGGCTGGCCACCTTCTCAGGGACCTGCAAGAACAGAAAGCAATGTGTTTGGGCTTTGGGGAGGCACTTCCAAATGGCGGCGACACTCCTTGATCTTTCTTTCCTCCCTTTTCCCCTTTGCAGTTGCACGCTGGAGGCTGAGGACAGATCAGAATCTGAGCAGGAGCCTCGTGAGGCTGAAGCTGTTTGAGATTTACTGCACAGAGCTCCTGAAAGCAAAGGCCAAAATCTCCCAGGGGGAAGACGTGAGCCGTTTCTTCGAAGCGCAGAGGCGGGACCTGGACCCTTCCTTCCCCGAAAACAGGTACTCCTCTATCTACCAGTTTGGTGTAGTGGTTAAGAGTGGCGGACTCTGATCTGAGGAGAGCCAGGTTTGATTCCCCACTCCTCCACATGCAGCTGCTGGTGTGACCTTGGGTCGGTCACAAGTTCTCTCAGAGCTGTTCTCTCCAGGGCAGTCCTCGAAAGAGCTCACAGGCTGTCTGTTGTGGGGAGGGGAAGGGGATTGTAAGCTGCTCTGAGACTCCTTTGGATTTATACCGCACCCTTCACTACCCACTCTCTTCTTCTTCTACAACTGAAATAGGGAAGCCGGCCTCCAGGTAGAGGCTCATCTCCAGACTACAGAGATCAGTTACCCTGGAGAAAATGGATGCTTTGGAAGGTGGACTCTGTGGCACTGTACACCACTGAAGTCCTTCCCCTCCCCAAAGCCTGCCTTTCTAGAGTTGCCAACCTCCAGGCTCCATCCCCAAATCTCTAGGAATTACCCAGCCTGGATCTGGCAGCCCTAATCCCCTCTATGCCCCACCGGTGGCTGCAGGGGACCTGGCAACCCTATAAAAGAGAAGAAGAGAGGTTGGGCTTATGTCTCGCCTGTCACTACCCGAAGGAGTCTCAGAGCGGCTTACAATCTCCTTTCCCTTCCCCTCCCCACCACAGACACCCTGGGAAGAGTTTGCTAGTCTTAAGGATGCTGCTGGGCTTTTTACTATTTCGCAGCAACAGACTTAATGCGGTTGACTTTGCTGGATCCCTGACAGAACAAGGAGTTCGTTAACCGTCTCTCGACTGTCGCGAGACCCAGAAGTTTTTCGAGAGCTCCCGGAAGACCCTCGCCCCAAACGGCTAATAATTGGAAAGAAATGCTCAGAATGGAAGAGGTCATTTTTTAAGGTCAAATCCCACTCGGCTTTCATGTCTGCTTTATTCCCCCCCCCCCCCCCCCAGCATCA
Source organism: Lepidodactylus listeri (assembly GCA_029233225.1). Lineage (NCBI taxonomy): Eukaryota > Metazoa > Chordata > Lepidosauria > Squamata > Gekkonidae > Lepidodactylus > Lepidodactylus listeri. Next base: position 4,627,611 of record JARCFY010000022.1, read on the forward strand.
TAATCTTGCCTTCTGAAATGGGAGAGAGGAAAGAGCAGCAGCTGAGGCCTTCCATCCCAACCATCACACAGCCGGTGGTCTCCCAAAGCTACCGCTGTGTCGAAGCCTTTGAGACCAAAGACACGAAGAACAGGCCCTTCCGAGCCACCAAGGGGGAGACGCTCGAAGTGCTCATGAGGGACAGCACAGGTACAGAACTCACTTACCTCTGGGCCCAAATTCCTTATTATGCATCTCCTGTTCTGTCAAAAATAATTTCCCCAGCAATAAGACTTCTACAGGTCTACTGAGAAACACTTGTCCTGTTCTTCTCTTTGTCTTCTTCTTTACTTCGGAGCGTGATTTCACTCCACCCTCTCCTGCTAACTGCTAATTCCGTTCTAGCCAATTGCGTAGAGAATTCAGCCTTGGAAGATTTATGACCGGATTCCCACGGTTTACCTCAACTTCCTTTTTTTACTAGAAAATTTACACCTGATAGACCTATGACAGATTTCACACCCTAATGCTGATTGCCAGTTCTGCGTCCCTCCGTGGTCTGTGCTCTAGGCAGTCGCCTAGTTGGCCTCACGGTAGCGCCGGCCCTGTAAACACCAGATAGAATTACTTACTATTCTCTCCACGCCTGGCATGTGCACTGTTAGAAGTCTTTTTGATGCTGTTAGTTTGAAGCATAAGGAACCTACCTAGGGACGTATTCAGGATGCCCGCAGGCATCTTTTTAAGAAACAGAGCCCTAGCGGTGACTGGAAAGAGAGAAAAGAGCTATTTGGTGACATCTTAAGCCATTTCTTTGCAGGGTGGTGGCTCGTGGAAAACGACCAGAAGCAAATTGCCTGGTTCCCCGCCCCATATCTGGAGGAGACTGAGGAGTCGTCTGTTGATGGAGAAACCAATGAGGAAGGTAGTTCCACCCAGTTTATTTTACACACGGAAATGTCTAACACTGCTGGGTCCAGTGGAAAAGAACAAGAGCCCAGTAAAACGTTAGAGATTAATAACATCTGTGGCAGGGAAGGAGCTTTTGTGAGTCACTGCTCACTTCTTTAGATGCAGCTAGAACGGGAGCCCATCTGTCCTTATATCTTGGAGAGTGATTTCTGATGCCAAGTGTCAATAGCAGGCAAAGGACAATAGCCGCTGAATGACAACAGCCAGCAGGATTGGATTTGGTGTGATGTATAGAGGGGTTGGTAGGCTGGAGAAAACTGTGGTGGTGACGGGACAGGAAACATTTGACAAAAGGGAACTTTGACTTTCAGGCGCTTCTACCCCGCAAATCTTGCTCTAAGGTGCTGGTGGGATCCAAGCTAACAGCAGAGCATGGCGGCGTGGGAGAAACAAATTTAAAGTCCAGTGGCCAACAAAAGTTTATTTAGGGTATGAGCTTTCGGGTGCAAGGCACACTTTTGAAAAATGTCCTGACTGTCAGTTAAAGGCTGATACATAGACGCACACTCTGAGAGTTATAATAGCCACGGTCAGAAAGAGCTATTAAACTGGTGTTCCTTAGATCCGTGTGCTCAGAAGTTTGACAGAGCCCTCACACAACCCATATCTGGGATGCCTCATAATCAGCCTGCCACGGCACCAACACAGGTTTTATATGATAATGGGCAGGTGCATACGAACACATTTGACCCCTGAGGAAGGCGTCGGAGCCCTAAATGCGTTTGGTCTTGTTTTAACGTGGTTCGAGGTCATCAACCTACATATTTTGAATGATTGGTCCTGTCTTATTGGTTCAAGGTTTTTAACCTAGAAACATCCAAACGTATCATGTTATAGAGATTCGGGACTCCTTCGTTCAAATGTTCACCCCTTCAAGGGTGGATTGTGCCAATGTTTCTAAAGTATTCTTTTAGTGCACTTTGCAAAATAAATACATATATTTTGTTTAATTTATTTCTCAAAGTATTTTTCTCTCTCTCACCCAACCTTCAGACACCCAACTTTGTTGCTTCTTAAGGTTGGGGTTTTTCCCCCCTTCTGTTTCGGCATGATGTTTACCCCCTCCTAAAGAAGTTTTCCGGTAGAAGGGCTAGAGGACTTCCGACTCTGGTGAATCACAGCTAGTCACAATAGACTCTATCAGACGGGACGGGCTATTGGGATTCCCCAGTCTAGTGGCTTCACCTGTAGCAATTCCTTGCTTACACAGCGCACTGGTTGGAAGCCTGAGCTCTGAGCCTGGCTGTAGCACAAGTTCTCCCTCTGTTTCTTTTCAGAGCTGCTGTATTACGTCACACGGTCCTACAAGGCGAGGAACCAAGATGAACTGTCTGTGAATGTTGGGGTTGTCGTGGAAGTGCTGGAGAAGTCAGACTACGGCTGGTGGCTCATCTGGTACAGTGGGGAAAGGGGTAGGATCTAAAAGTTTGGCCCACCATCCATTTCCTGGCACTCCTTGTAACAGTGTTCCCTCTAAAAGCTGAGTTAGTGTGAGCTAGTTTACAGTATTTAGCCTCTGGCTCATACATTTTTGTCTCAGCTCAGGAAGGATGGCTCTAGAGCGAACTAATTTATGCTGCAGCCAAATCGCTCGCTCACAACTTTAATGCCAGTGGCTCACAAACTAGGATTTTTGCTCACAGGACTCCACAGCTTAGAGGGAGCATGTAACACCAGCCACTTGCTGAGATTCTTCTAATAACAAGGGACTAGGTGGGCCTTTAACACAAGATCAGCTGTGCTTACTTAGGGGGTCCGCAACCTTTTTGAGACCGTGGGCATATTTGGAATCCTGACACGGCACAGTGGGCACAGCCACAAAATGGCCAACACAAAATGGATTCCACAGGAGGCAGACCCAGCCACAAAATGGCTGCCATAGAAGGTGGACTCAGCCATAAGATGGCTGCAACAGCTGAACGTAAGTTACAACAGTGAAGATCCTTGTGCTGAGGTGGCAGTTTAAAAAATTTGCACAGCCAATCAACTCTCCAGTCGCCGATCAGAAAGCCTTCCTGGGCAACAGCCCTACCCTGGCTCCGCCCACTTCCTTAAAACACTCGGATGGGTGCCAGAAAAGATGTTGGTGGGACCCCGCATTGGTTGTCAGAGATCAGGAAGCAATTTTTCTCCAGACCAGTTTGGCGAGGGATTGTGGAGGGTTTTTGTCACCTTCTGGACATGAAACAGGGGTCGCTGGGGGTGTGGGAGCAGGAGGTATTTGTGACTTTCTGCACTGTGCAGGGGGGGGTGGACTAGATGACCCTGGAGGTCCCTTCCAACTCTAGGATTTTATGATGCCGCTCTAGCTTAGCGAATTGAAGACCCAAGGATCGGTCACACAAATTCAGTAAAGCAGACATGGCAAGACTGAAATCAGCCTGCTCCTTTGCTAAAGGGTTTCTTCTGGAGTCCCCGGCTGCCTTTTGCGGGAAAAGGAACTAGGAAGGCTGTCCGCAAAGATGGCTCAGGAAAGCGCTCTCTCTCCTAGCTGGTGCCACGTTGGCATGACGTGCAGCCTTCGCAAAATCAGTTTTGCCTTGGCACAGAATGTGAGGCAATTATTTCCCCCCCAAGATAACAAAATTGCACATCGTTCCCGGCTGTTGCTTGAATGAACCAGAATTACTTCCTGCGTTTGGAAGAACTTAACGCCAAATGAGCCTCCAAAGCAGCTCTCCCTCTAAGCTGTGGAGCAAAACCTCTACTCTGTGAGCTGCTGGCATCCAAGTTGTGAGCGAGCGATTTGGCTCCTGCACAAACGAGTTTGCCCTGGAGCCCTCCTCCCTGAGCTGAGACAACAACAAAAAAGTGTGAGCTGGAGGCTAAAGAATGGTGAGCTAGCTCACACTAACTCAGCTGAGAGGGAACACTGCTCCAAAGTCAGAGTTTCAGCCTCTGGGCTGGATGAGAAGGGAGGGCGGCTGGTGGATCCTGGCAGCAGAGTAGCACCGATCTGCCAAACCCCACCAATCTTGGATTTTCTTTGGCCTTTACGCGGTACCTTTTTCACTCCTGCAACGCTTGCCTTCCAGGTATAACAGGAGCGCCGGCTACGTCCCTTCCATGTTCCTCCGGCCGTACAAAAACCCACACAGCAAATTCCTGACTCTGGCCCACAGCAGCCTGTGCGCCTCCACGCCAAACCTCTCCGAAGGCACCGCTGTCTTCAGAAGGAACACCCCGAACCAGCAGAAGGACAACCGCCTGGGCGCATCGCGGCATCACTCAACAAGCGACACGGAGGGAGAGGAAGACAGCCCCCCGAGTCGAATCAGGTCTCGGTCTCTCGGCGGGGCCGCAGCTGTTGCAGGCTCCGCCACGGCCTTTGACCGGGACAGCTTGTCGGAAAGCTCGGGGAGCGTGAGCGAGCGGGGGTTGTACTGGGCCCGGAAAATGGAAGTCCAGAGCTTGGGGGACATCCCCCAGTCCATCTCGGGGACCCATGGCATGCCCTCCTCGCTTCTGGACAGCAAGCAGCGGAGCGACTCCGGCTTCGGCGAGGAGCCATTTGCCTGCGCGGAGAACTCCCTCTGCTCCTCCTCTGATTCCGAGGGCGCCCCTGGCGGCCCCCCGGTGCCCCCGCGACCCTCGGCCTACGAAATCCTCCAGAAATGCAGCACCGTAACCAAAAGGGCCGTGCAGGGGGCACGGCCCCGACCGTCTCTGCTCACCTGCTCTCGGAGCCACCACTGACCCGGGTCTTACATCAGACTCGGCTCAAGTCACACGTAGAGGAAACGGCAACCAATGGAGAACGACCCCCGTTTTTAGAACCAGGAGCTCTGAAAAAGGCTCACACGAGGAGACAGGAGCCGTTGGGACCCCGTTACGTGGGACAGAGGGCGCGGCCTTCCTTCCCTCCTGCCTAAACAATGTTTTGTATATATTTTAATGGCTTGGTAAAAAACTCAGTTCTTTACACTCTTTTAAAAATAGTTTCCATGATGTATGTTCGGCCGGGGACTTCAAATGTTAGTTGTCGTAGGTTTCCCGGGCTGCGTGGCCGTGGTCTTGGCATTGTAGGACCTGTTGTTTCGCCAGCAGCTGTGCCTGGCACCCTCAGAGGCATAACACAGAAAGAGGGAGTCCTCTCTGTGTCAGTGTGGGAAGAAAGAAAAATGGTAGGCAGGTCATTTGTATCTACTCAGGAAGGTGGGGTAGGGCTGAGTCATTATCTTGTCGGAGTTCCCCTGAGGCTCTCCCACCACTTGGGGGGGCCTGCCTGGCACCGACCAGAGCATGGGCCTTTTCCTTCGTAGCTCTGGCCCTGTGGAATGGGCTCCCTGACGAGGCAAGAGGGGTCCCCTCCTTGGAGATCTCCAGGAGGTGCTGAGGAGGTGCTGAGGCCGGACTTTTTGCTAGAGGCTTTCAGGGTGGGTGTGAACGGCAGGCATCTTGTAAAGTGGGGGGGGGGGGGGGGGAATTTGACAGTGTTCCCTCTAAGCTGAGTTAGTGTGAGCCAGCTGTTTTTTAGCCTCCGGCTCAGACGTTTTTGTCTCCGCCCAGGAAGGATGGCCCCAGAGCAAACTAATCTATGCAGTCACCAAATCGCTGCTCACAACTTTAACGCCGGAAGCTCACGAAGCAGAATTTTTGGTCACGAGGCTCCACGACTCAGAGGGAGCCCTGGGTCTGGAGTCGGCTATTCTACCTTCGGTTTTAAGCTCGGGACGCTTTACCGATGATCGCAAGCTGCCTCGAGCCACAAGGAAAGACAGAGCCATGTTTTAATAAAGGAATATTAACCCATACGAGATACAGGGACGTGTTTCTTTATAACTTTTTTTTTTTTTTTGAAACACACACACACACACACAGGTATTTATAAAATTATTTAGAAATTAGCTGCAGGCAAGAGTACCAGCCAAGACGCACAGCTGGGGAAGCAGCTAGCAGGGCGGGGTGGGGGGTGGGGCCTGGATCAGCCACGGCCTCTTCGTCCTCGATCAGCTTCCCCCACCCCAGTCATGTGCTCATGTCCTCGTCCTGTCGGGGGGCGTCAGCCAGCCTCATGCTCTGCCACATGAAATCCAGGAAGGTTGTGGCCTGCAGCAGACGGCCCAGCCTCTGGAAGTGGCGCTCTAAGAGAACGGAAGAAAGTCTAAGTGGCGCTCTAAGAGAGAGGGGAAAGTCAGGAACTGGGCAGCCCAAGATTCCACCGTTTCCCAGGCTGGGGGTGCAGGAGATTCTTCCTTCCGTTGTGTTTTCGGAACGCTGCTTATTCATTAATTTATTAAATTAGATTTGCTAGGCTGCCCTTCCCTAAAAGTAGGGCTCAGGGTGGCTTACAACAGAATAGGTAAATGGTACAGGTTTCCCTGGATCAAATGCCAGTCGAATCCGACTCTAGGGGGCAGTGTTCATCTCCGTTTCCAAGCTGAAGAGCCAGCGCTGTCTGAAGACTTTTTCTGTGATCACATGGCTGGCATGACTAAACGCTGAGGCACACGGAATGCTGTTAACTTCCCGCCGAAGCAGTGCCTATTTATCTACTTGAAATTTTTTGCTTTTGAACTGCTAGGTCGGCAGGAGCTGGGGCCAGACAGAGATGGGAGCTCACCCCATCACGCGGCACTCGGGTCTCAGACTGCCAAGCTACTGACCTTGTGGTCTGCAGTTCAGCATCTTAACCTCTGAGCCACTGCGGCCCCTTCATCAGAACAGCATGCAATAAATAACTTAAGTTAAAACCGACACTGAAAATGCCCCCAAACAGATTGACAGATAGAACAGTATGCAGTCCAAGATGGCGGGGAAAAATTCAGCCCCCCAGCCTCGGGGGGCGGGTGGTTTTTTGTTTTTGTTTTGCAAAGGATGGGGGAGTATATGAGACCGCCAGATGTTATACTGCCCCCTGTCGCTGCCCTCAACCGAATGCCTGGCAGAACATCCCTGCCTTACATGCCCAGCGGAAAGGTAGTAATTCCTACAAGGCACGGATGTTCTCCAGCAGAGAGTTCCACCAGGTGGGGCCAGGACCGAAAAAGCCCTGGCCCCGGTTGAGGACAGTTGGATCTCTCTTGGGCTGGGGACGACCAGGTCAAGACAAGGGTAACGAAGCTACCAGTCCCAAGCAGCTCTGCCAGCAGATTACAGAGGACCCGGGAGGCTGCCATAGGGGAGGCATCGCTTACCTGTGTAGGGCAGGAGAGACTCCACAGCGGCTTTGATCCCTTCAAACTGCAAGAGGGACTCTGGCGACTCGTGCTTCAGGAGGGTCTGGATCACTGCCTGCGCCTCGTGGCAGTTGCGTGAATTTGTGTTCCAAGTGACAGCGTATTTCAGCATGGCCTCTGGAGCAGGGCGGGGGGGGGGAGGGAAGGGGAGGGATGACAAACAGCGTATCAAGAAAGCATACTACCAACAACACATCCTGTGGTTGCAATCGCACCAATGCTCCCTCTGAGCTGTGGAGTCTTGCAAGCAAAAATTCTCCTTTGTGAGCTACTGGCATTAAAGTTGTGAGCGAGCAATTTGGCTGCTGCAGAAATTAGTTTGCTCTGGAGCCATCCTTCCCGAGCTAGGACAAAAAGGTGTGAGCCGGAGGCTAAAAAAACTGTGAGCTAGCTCACACTAACTCAGCTTAGAGGAAACACTGCTGGCATTAAAGTTGGGAGCGAGTGATTTGAGCCACAGCCCCTCTTTACAGCTCTCCAGGGTCTCAGGCAGAGGTCTTTCCCATCACCTCCTGCCTGGTCCTTTCTAAGTGATGATGCCGGGGATTGAACCTGGGACCTTCTGCCTCCCAAGCAGAGGCTCTTCCACTGAGCCACAGCCCCTCTTGACAGCTCTCCAGGGTCTCAGGCAGAGGTCTCTCCCATTGCCTCCTGCCTGGTCCTTTTAACGAGATGCTGCCGGGGATTGAACCTGGGACCTTCTGCCTGCCAAGCAGAGGCTCTGCCACTGAGTTAGACACCTTTTGGAGCCACCCTCAACAAGACGCCAACCAACCTTTCTGGTCCTTTCGCAACTTCAGCAGATTCCTTTCCAAGTCCTCCTGTCCATCGGTTTCCTTAAGAATGGCTACAAGAAAATCAAGACGGCCAATCAATTCCAGGTTCCCCCTCCGCCCCCAAAAATGGAAAATAAAATAGGCAGTCCCTAAAAGTCGGCCATGGCCTGGCCTCTTGCTCCTGTTTGGACAACCAGAGAGTGATACAACTGAAGTCCAGGGGCCCCATTCCAAGACTAGCAATATTTATTTCGGTATGTTAAGTTGTTTTTTAAAAAATTATACCAGTATGTTAAATGTTGTTAGTCTTTCAGGTAGCCCTTTACTTCGGTTTTATTTTGCCACAGCACACTAAGAAGAAGAAGAAGAGGAGAAGAGATTGGATTTATACCCTGCCCTTCACTCACTTGTAGTCTCAGAGCAGCTTACAACCTCCTCCCCCTCCCCCTCCCCACAACTGACACCCTGGGAGGTAGGCAGGGCTGAGAGAGCTCTTTCCAGAACTGTCCTTGAGAGAACAGGTGGTACAGAGCTATGGCTTGCCCAAGGTCACCCAGCAGGTGCAAGTGGAGGAGTGGGGAATCGAACCCGGTTCTCCCAGATTAGAGTCCGCGCACTTAACCACTACACCAAACTGGCTCTCTTTCTCCTGGCACTAATATGTGTTGCAGCCAGCAGAGAAGAAGAAAAAGAGTTGGATTTCTACCCCACCCTTCCCTCGGAGTCTCATAACAGCTTACAATCTCCTGTACCTTCCCCTCCTCACAACAGGCACCCTGTCAGGTAGGTGGGGCTGAGAGAGCTCTTTCGAGAACTGCTCTTGAGAGCTCTGAGAGAACTGTGACTGACCCAAAGTCACCCAGCTGGCTGCATGTGGAGGAGTGGGGAATCAAACTCACTTCTCCAGATCAGAGTCCACTCAGTGGCAGAGAAGAAGAGGTTGGATTTATACCCTGCCGTTCACTACCTGTCTCAGAGCTGCTTACGATCCCCTTTCCCTTCCCCTCCCCACAACAGACACCCTTTGAGGTAGGTGGGGCTGAGAGAGCCCTCTCGAGAACTGCCCTTGAGAGAACAGCTCCGAGAGAACTTGTGACTGACCCAAGGTCACACCCACAGCTGCATGTGGAGGAGGACTGGGGAATCAAACCTGATTCTCCCAGATTAGAGTCTGCCGCTCTTAAGCATTTAACCACTACACCAAACCGAGAGGTATTTCCCCAAGGCTTCAACTGCCTGCGTGTTTCCCAAGACGAGGGACAGTGACCCACGATGCTGGATCGCTTCTTTTATTGCTTGAAATTCAAGATTCTCTGCTGCCTATTCAAGCTTGGAGCCCAGTTGCAAATTTGGGGAGATCTGTGAGCATATTAAACTTTAAAGAACAAAACCAAATCGTCTTCACTAAAATGAGGCTTCGAAACACCAAATTCCTGTCCCCCTGCACCCAGCTAAACCCTCCTAAAATTGCTAAGGCGGTTGCTGTGCTAGGCGGATGGGCAGGAGTCAGCCTCCCTAACACGCGGTATCCTCTTTCACACCCGTGTGCACGGGAACAGGCCACGAGACCCACAGGATGCCATGTGCGGGTGGGGTGGTGGAATTCCCTGGGATGGCCAGACCTTACCCTTGATCACTGTCAGCGTGGTATGCGGCCGGTCCAAGGAGATCGCCAAGCCCAGCGCTTTAAGGTACCTCTTCTCGTGCAGCAAGTTGGAGAGCTCCTGCTCCCTGAAAGCACAAGAGAAGGACAAGGGCGGCTGGGCTGGGCAGCAGCTAAGGCCAGTCTAAACTGGCGAACCCTGGGCTGGGTTAGAGGGAAGCCGGGAGGAGCGCCCATTCCCTCCCCAAATTCACACCCCCACCCATTTCCCAGGGGTGTTGCTGATTACTCTCTGCTGCTCCCCTCTTTGACACTTCGCCATGGCAATAAACGCAGCACGGCTGGCGCCCCCCACACCCTCCATTTGTCAAGGACGGCAATTTGAAGGCTAAACAAGCTAGGGGTATGGCTGGACACCACCGGCCTTGAACAAGCACGAAGGGACTGCATCGTTCCCTAGTTCCGTACAACAACTATCCACAATCACAGCTGATGTTAACTGACTGAGTTATCCAGTAATGCAGCCTTTAAAACAGCCCACTGGCCAAAGGAGTGGCAGAAGTCCATCGGTGGCTCTTAGCCACAAGGTCTAGATGGAACACTCTGTCTGGGGCAGTGATGCACTGTGCTCTTGGTGCTTGGGGGGGGCAACAGTGGGAGGGCTTCTGGAGTTCTGGCCCCGCTGGTGGACCTCCTGATGGCCCCTGAGATTTGGCCACTGTGGGACACAGAGTGTTGGACTGGATGGGCTGTTTGGCCTGATCCAACATGGCTTCTTTTATGTTCTTATGTCCGGAGCAGGGATGCTCTGTCTTCTTGGTGCTTGGCGGGGGCAACAGTGGGAGGGCTTCTGGAGTTCTGGCCCCACTGGTGGACCTCCTGATGGCACCTGGATTTCGGCCACTGTGTGACACCCCGTCCACCCCCCGCCCCCGCCCCCCAGTGTCTGCCACCCCACCTCGCCCCCAAAGAAAGGAGCTGCCCACCCGGGGCATATTTACCTAAGGGACCGCCTTTCCCCGTATACACCCCAAAGAGCACTGCAGTCAGGCACGCAACATCGCCTGACCCTTCCGGGCCTGAAGGAGGCTAGGTTGACAACCACCAGAAACAGGGCCTTCTCGGTGGCGGCTCCCTACTGGTGGAACGAGCTCCCAGAGAACATCAGGGCCCTGCGGGACCTTTTGCAGTTCCGCAGGGCCTGCAAAGCGGAGCTCTTCCACCAGGCTTTTGGGGCCGCCACCGGGGGGAATGGCCCTTAGTAGATGGCGCGTCGAACCATCTTCAGAACATCTACGGTGGAAGCCTCCTGGCTGGGCATAAGCTAGTGGCTAGTATTTGGTGCTGGTATGTTGCTGCCATTTGTGATGATTGTCTGTTGTATTTTAAAATGAGTCAATGTTATGCTGTGTTTTAACTTTGTATTTGAGTGATTTTATGTTGTTAGCCGCCTAGAGCCGGTCCGCTGGCTAGGCGGGATATAAATCGAAACAATAAATAAATAAATAAATAAATAAATTTACTCACTTCAGGATCTGCTCTTCCTGCTTTGCCTGCTCCTCTTCGAGTTCCGTCTCCGTGACGTCCTGCAATGCACAAGGACGTTAAAAAGGAAAGGAAATTTAAGGGAGAGGGGGAAATGGCCAAACAGACTGGGCTGAAGCCGTAATGTGGCAGACGGCCACGGTCTCCCCCGACACAGCTAGATCGATTTGCAGATAGCCCGAAAGAAGCCATCTGAATGCGAGCATTTTATTGAGGGAAAGACGGGCAATTTGCCTGGGAAAGAATTCACAGAGGTTTGAAAGGGAAATGTTTTGAATGATTTCAGAGAGAAATTAGATGGTTGCTTTTATGGACATGACTGTTAAAGCCTTCAACCGGGGGGGGGGGGGGGGGGGGCTTGGGAAGAAGAGCCACAGATCTGCCCAACTCCAAGTCCTGTCTGTTATTTATTTACTTTTACTTATTTGCCTTGTTTTTAGTCCACCTTTCTCACAGGGATTTCTCAAGGCGGCTTGAACACATGAAATTGCCTTATACTGGATCAGACCCTGGGTCCATCAGGGTCAGTCTTGTCTATTTAGACCGGCAGCAGCTCTCCAAGATCTCCAGTGGAGGTCTTTCCCATCACCTCCTGCCTGGTCCTTTTTAACTGGAGATGCTGCCAGGGATTGAACCTGGGACCTCCTGCCTGCCAAGCAGATGTTCTGCCACTGAGCCATGGTCCCTCCCCACTCACTATTACACATAGTGAATCAGTACAATCAGCAAAAGGGAACATTCAGTGACCAACACATTCGAATTTTAGAAGTCTGGAACCACCAGAAAGAACCAGAGCACAGGGTACAGAAATACCAGAACAGGCTCCAACTTACAGTAACCATACATGGCACCGTAGACCATAGGCCCTAATAATTTATCCGGGCAAGTTCGTTCACAAGCCAGCTAGGCCAGACCCCTCGAATCCTGTACCTTCCACAGCACGATGCAAGAATCGCTGGAACCGGTAACCACTGAGTCGTCCTGCCTGTTGGCGTGGAGGCCCCAAACTTTGTCCTCATGGCCGTCGAAGGTCTTCACGCACTCATTGGTTTTTATCGTCCAAAGTTTCAGAAGTCCGTCGGAGCCGCTTGGAAGAAAGGGAACAAGATCAAAAGGTCTTGAGATCTAATGTCCTGATTGGTACAGTCCCAAAGTCTGATACATACACGTTCAGTCCATACTCATTTCCATTCTCATCCAATATATTTAAAGGAATAACACCTGTAAACTGGGCTTGTGAGAATTTGGGATATTCATATTGGAGTGGCAGTATCGCACATACAGACCACGTCCTATCCCCTCTTTGAACAGGCTTTTTGGAAACAGGTGGGAAAAGGCCGGCAGGGTCCATCAGAGGTGGAATGGCAGGGTCCTTTCTACAGTCTCCAAGCATGCGCTTAAGAAACTGTATTGTTTGAAAGACTTATCTGCTGTGTTCTGAAAACAACAAACTGTTTTGAAAGACTTAACTGCTATATTTTGAAAACAACAAATCGAGGTTTTTTTGAGGCAGGCACTGTATATATTGGAATGAGAATGGAACTGATTATGGACTGAACAGTTTGGTGTCACGGTTAGGAGTGCGGACTCTAATCTGGGAGAACCGGGTGTGATTCCCCACTCCTCCACATGCAGCTGCTGGTGTGACCTTGGGTCAGTCGTAAGTTCTTTCAAAGCTGTATTCTCAAGGGCAGTCCTTGAAAGAGCTCTCCCACCTACCTCACAGGCAGTGTTCCCTCTAAGCTGAGATAGTGTGAGCTAGCTCAGTTTTTTAGCCTCTGGCTCACAGATTTTTGTCTCAGCTCAGGAAGGAGGGCTCCAGATCGTTTCTGCAGCAGCCAAATCGCTCGCTCAGAACTTTAAGGCCAGGAGCTCACCCGGTAGAATTTTTGCTCACACGACTACACAGCTTAGAGGGAGCATTGCTCACAGGACGTCTGTTGTGGGGAGGGGCAGGGAAAGGGATTGTAAGACTCAGGTAGTGAAGGGTGGGGTATAAATACAATCTCTTCTTCTTCATAATATATGTATGAACATTGTACATGGGTATTAGTATCTTTAATAAATGCTGAATATTTATAGCTTATTTCTTGTTATTTATTCAGTTTTCCCCTTGTCTTCAGCACCAAGGAACGTGCTGGGAAACATGGTGGCTATGGACGCCACATTGGCGTGTTCTGGTGCAAACAGCCTGGCCATCCGCCTGAGCGGGCAGCGTTGTTCAAAGGAGGGCCTACCTGCTAAGAACCTGTGTTCCTCGGCTCACAAAGACGATCTTCAGGACGGAGGCGTCGTGACCTTCAAAAGTCTAGGGAGGGGAACGAGAGAGAGAGAGAAGCCAACATGAACAGAGGGAAAAGATATTGCAACAGGCGCAAAGGGACTTTTGCGGTGCAGCACAGATGTGCGTGCCAATCCAGACACCTCGGCCGTAAGAAAAAGTTTGCTGCACTTCAGAAAACGCTGCGCAACTGGCCCTGAGCCTTTGGGAAACAGCAGGATAAAAAGAGTCATGCTCGCTATTCCAGCTAGTCGTGAGGCTGAAAAGTTCAGCGCTCCGTGTCAACAGAACTTGCTATCGGAATTCATGAGATTTTTCATGCCTCCTTCTAAATGTGAAATTCGCTGCCAGAGGATGTAGTGTGACAGCCATAAGAATAAACAGCTTTAAAAGGGTATTAGATAAATTCATGGAGGAGAGGTCTATCAGTGGCTACTAGCCATAGTGGCTATAGGGAACCTCCAGCTCCCTCCATGTTCAGAGGCACTAAGCCACTGAATCCCAGAGCCAGGAGGCAACATCTGGGGAAGGCCTCAGCCTCTCTGCCCTGTTGTTGGCCCTCCAGAGGGACAGGTTGGCCCCTGTGTGAGACAGGATGCTGGACTGGATGGACCTTCACTGGTCTGATCCAGCAGGGCTCTTCTGGTGTTCTTCTCAGGGGAAGGCCTCAGCCTCTCTGCCCTGTTGTTGGCCCTCCAGAGGAACTGGTTGGCCTCAGTGTGAGACAGGAGGCTGGACTGGATGGACCCTCACTGGTCTGACCCAACAGGGCTCTTCAGAGGTTCTTCTCAGGGGAAGGCCTCAGCCTCTCTGCCCTGTTGTTGGCCCTCCAGAGGAACTGGTTGGCCACTGTGTGAGACAGGAGGCTGGACTGGATGGACTCTCCCTGGTCTGATCCAGGATTTGTGATGATCACCACATATGGGATAAAAAGATACGTGATGTTAAACAAAGGAATGGACATCTGCGCATGATTATAAAAAGCTTGTATTTTCACTTGTTCTTTGGCATTCTGACTTTTGAGGCCTGGGTTCTCCTTCGTTCAAATAAAGTTTTCCCGCTTACTTTGGAAGCCTCGCTGGTTGTGTTTCTAATCGGGACAAAAACGCCAGGCAAACGACCCACTGGGCTAGCAAGGCAGTACAATCCTTTTCCGTCCTTTACCCTCACAACAACCCAGTGAGGCACACAGACTGAAAGCGAGTGACGGGCCCAAAGTTGTGCAGTGGACTTCAAGGGCGCAGCGAGAATTCGAACCTGGGTTTCTGCTGCTGAACTGCTATGCCGCGCTGGCTCTCAACCCCTAGGAATTAAGTCCAGGTCACCTTCAAACAGCTGAAGTCCTGCAGTCCCCAGATTTTCACAGTGCCGTCTGCCGAGGAGGTAGCCAAGACCTGGTCCACGGGTGAGAACTGCACACACCAGACCCCCCGCTTGTGTCCCGAGAAGATCCCCATCAGCGAGCAGTCGTGCGAGGCCCACAGCTTGGCCGTCTTGTCTTGGGATCCTGTGGCAATCAGTTTGTCGTTGGGGGAAACCGCCACACTGTTCACGTCCTGAAACAAAGCAGGGGAAGAACAGAGCGGTACAGCAGCCGTGTTCTTTCGCAAGCCGCCGAAGGGGCGAGGTATAAAGGAAGGAACTGAATAAAAAACACTGTTTCCTTGGGGATCTTCTGCCAGTTTCCTTTACTGACCCTCTGAGAAACTTTGACCCTCCGGATCCTCTGAGCCTAAATTCTGGTTTGAAGCTGATGAGGGCTGGTGGCAGGATGCTGCTAGATATAACATGGCACTACAGTGAACCCCAAGAACGAGAAGAGAAGGGAGGAGGGAAATGTATGCCCAAAGGGGGGTGGGGATGGGGATCCTACAGCTTCCTTTTAAACTCCAGGCCAGTGTTCCCTCTCAGCTGAGTTAGTGTGAGCTAGCTCAACCGTTTTCTAGCCCCCGGCTCACACATTTTTTTGTCTTAGCTCAGGAAGGATGGCTCCAGGGCAAACTAATTTATGCAGCAGCCAAATCACTCGCTCCCAGTTTCAATGCCAGCAGTGTTCCCTCTCAGCTGAGTTAGTGTGAGCTAGCTCACTGTTTTCTAGCCTCCGGCTCACACATTTTTTGTCTCAGCTCAGGAAGGATGGCTCCAGAACAAACTAATTTCTGCAGTAGTGGCCAAATCGCTGGCTCACAACTGTAACGCCAGTAGCTCACACAGTAGAATTTTTGCTCACGAGACTCCACAGCTTAAAGGGAGCATTGCTCCAGGCAACGGTTATGAGACTGGAGACACTATATCTGCACTGGGCATAAGGAAAACCGAAGACTGGAATTTATTTTGCTAGGCCAGTCAAAGGTCGAACGCCTGCTGTCTACTGGATGTGTGCTTCTCCCAAGCTCCGCTGGACGCAAGCGGGCACCGCGAACCCAATCCCTTCCAGATCCTGTCGCCACGGTACCTTGTCATGTGCTTTCTCTGTGAGATGGGCGTGGAGGTTTTCGGAGCCGGCCGCTTTCGCCTTGATGGAGAGGGACTCGGGGAGATTCCACACTTTGATGGTGCAGTCCTGGCTGGCTGTGACCACAAAGCTCTCTTTCATTCTAGAGAGAAGAGGGGGGTGGAGGGGAGGGGAGGGAAGCATGGGGAAGACAGAACAAAGGTCAGAGGCGAGGGAGCCAAAAGGGGGGGGGCGCACACACAAAGATAATGGTTCCACCTGTGCAGAGAATGAATCTTCTTTGATCCAAAAAAAGCACTGAGCAGATGGTCTCCCCCCCACTGCCCCTGCCAAGTTCTGAGAAATATGGAAGAAATACTTCCATGCTGTTATCATGGACTGATTTCCAGCTGCACTTCTTTGGTTCTTCATACGAAGCGACGCAATTCTGTTTGGCACAGACCCTGGACTTCAAAAGGAGGCACCGAGAAAAATGCAAAGAATGTCTAAATTCCCCCCAGCCTCCGTTATGATCTCTGATCTGGAACCAGTTCAAGATGCATCACGGTGCGTTCTCCACCGAACTCAGACGAACAAAGAGCCCAGGACTGTGGGAAGTGACCAGGAGGCATGACAAAGGAGCATTTCTAAGGCACCTGGGCTGATGCAGCACACGGCCCCAGAGTTGCACATGACCCTCTGCCTTGTCTCTTTGTGACCTGGGGTGGGAGGATTCATAGCGCACACTTCATGCTGCCCTGTGCCCACATCTGTGGGGGCATCTAATGCCCAGCCACGTCCATCTAAGAAGAAGAGATTGTATTTATATCCTGCCTTTCATTTGAAGCCTCAGAGCAGCTGACAGCCTCCTTTCCCTTCCCCTCCTCACAACAGACACCCTGGGAGGTAGGTGGGGCTGAGAGAGCTCTCTCGAGAACTGCCCTTGAGAGAACAGCTCAGAGAGAACTTGTGACTGACCCAAGGACACACCAGCAGCTGCATGTGACGAAGTGGGGAGTCAAACCTGGTTCTCCCAGATTAGAGTCCACTCAGTGGCAGACAAGAAGAAAAGAATAGATTTATACCCCTCCCTTCACTCTGATTCTCAGAGCAGCTTACCATCTCCTTTCCCTTCCCCTCCCCACAACAGACACCCTGTGAGGTAGGCAGGGCGGAGAGAGCTCTTTCCAGGACTGCCCTTGAGAGAACAGCTCCAAGACAACTTGTGACTGACCTGAAGTCACACCAGCAGCTGCATGTGAAAAAGTGGGGAATCGGACCCCGTTCTCCCAGATTAGAGTCCGCTGCTCTTAACTACAACACCAAACTAAAGTACACCAATCTAAAGCAGATGCAAGGACAGAAGACTGCCTGAACTACTACTCCTCTCCGTAGAACCAGTGGGCAGTGCGTAGAAAGCAGACCACAGCCTGATTCATGAGTCCCTCCACCCCAAAGAGGGACGGAGAAGGAGAATTGGTTGCATGCTACTGCACTTAAGAGGGAGGAAACTCAGAAATCAGGCCAGCGTCTGCAAGTGCCACATTGCATGTGAAATAGTATGTGCAATAGCACGTCCAATAGCATGCGCAACATAAACTTTCCCGGCTTCCAATGGAATGGAACAGTTCAAAGGAAGAGATTAAAGGGTGTCTGCAGAATGTGCACAAACCACACCCTGATTCCAACACTGCGAAAAGAGAGAGAGAGAGAAAGGGGTCCAGATCCTGCAGCGCGCTCTTCAGCCACAACAAATTGGAGGAGGAGCTGCCCCCGTTCCCCGCTCACCTGCCAGGTCAGCTGAGCGGGCTGAAGGGAGGTGACAGTCCGTCTGCCCACACTCATCAGCCCAGGAAGCAAGAACAGGGAGAGGAGGAGGGGCTTCTGTTACCTGGAGCAAGAGACGGCACCCACTCCGTTGGCGTGTCCCAATCCTTGCGCTACACAGACCACCCGGCCGGTTTTTTTCATCCGCCACACTCGGAAGCTTTTGTCCTGGAGGAAGAAAACGTTTGGTGGGTTTTCCAGAACAGAGCAAAGAGGAGAAGCCAGTAAGGCTCCCTCTAAGCCGTGGGGTCTTGTGAGCAGAAATCCTGCTTTGTGAGCTGCTGGCATTAAAGTTGTGAGCGAGCGATCTGGCTGCTGCATCAATTAGTTTGCTCTCGAGCCATCCTTCCTGAGCTAAGGCAAAAAAGTGTGAGCCGGAGGCTAAAAAACTGTGAGCTAGCTCACACTAACTCAGCTTAGAGGGAACACTGGAAGCCATGTTGCATCAGGCCAGTGGCCCGTCCAGGCCAGCACTCTGTGTCATACAGTGGCCAACATTTAGGGGCCATCAGGAGGTCCACCAGCAGGGCCAGAATTCCAGAAGCCCTCCCACTGTTGCCCCCCCAAGCACCAAGAAAATAAAGCATCACTGCCCCGGACATAAGAAAAGCCATGCTGGATCAGGCCAGGGGGCCGTCCAAGCCAGCCCTGTGTCACACAGTGGCCAAAACCCAGGGGCCATCAGGAGGTCCCCCAGTGGGGTCAAAACTCCAGAAGACCTCCCACTCTTGCCCCCCCGCCCAGTGTTCTTGGTGCTGGGGGGGGGAGGCCCTTCAAAGGACCTGGCTGGCCCCTGTGTGAGACAGGATGCTGGACTGGATGGACCTTCACTGGTCTGATCCAGCAGGGCTCTTCCTAGGAAAGAAGGAAAAACTGCCCGCTTTTGGACTGTGGAAGCTGACCGCCACAGATGGCACCCTTGGTGCTGACATGTCAGAGAGTCTCTGCGCTGGGGAGTGCTGAGGGGTTCCCACCCCAGTGCCGAAACGGCAGGGCTGGGGAGGACTTCCTTTGACTCCCCCCCCCCCCACCCGGGTGCCCCCTCTCCAAGCTGCCTCCTTTGCTCATCTTTCCCCTTCACAATGGTCCCATTGATCCCACCTGCACAGGTGTGTTCTCTTGGACCCTGACCGAAAGCCAGCAAGGCAACCTTGATTATAGAGCAGGGGGCCGGACAGGTAGCAGATCACTTCTGCGGCAATTACAGAGAAGAGCGGTGGGGAAGGCCAGGCATCCACCAAAGAGGGCCTTCCCCCTCTGCAGCTGTGAGGCCTCTTCATACGCGGCAGCCCTGCTTCCGGCTGTCTGCCCAACACAAGAGTGGAAGCTGCATCGGTGGCTTCCCTTGTATGCCTGAAGGCACCCCTGAAGCTGGAAGGGAAACGGTCCACGATGATGCCCTGGGCCTCAGGGAATGAAACAATGATCCTGGGGCAAGCCCTGGAATCCCCAACTAAAACCAACACGACAGGGGTCCCCAGCTTGGCACCCATGGGCATTAGGGCACCTGCCAGCATCTTTCCTGGTGCCCACCAAGCGTTTTTTAGCAAGGGGAATGGGGTCGTGCGCAGTGTTCCCTCTAAGCTGAGTTAGTGTGAACTAGCTCAGTTTTCTAGCCTCCAGCTCACCCATTTTTGCCTTAGCTCAGGAAGGAGGGCTCCAGAACGAACTAATTTATGCAGCAGCCAAATCATTTGCCACTAGTGTTCCCCCTAAGCTGAGCTAAATCACAGTTCTTTAGCCTCCGGCTCACCCATTTTTGCCTTAGCTCAGGAAGGAGGGCTCCAGGGCGAACTAATTTATGCAGCAGCCAAATCATTTGCCAGTTGTGGGGATTTCACCCAGCAGGGCTTCTGACTGGCTGGGCAGGTTAAAGCAACGTTATTTCAGCTGCAGCTGCCACAGCAGTGTCAGTGGACCGAAAGTTAAATAGGAGCAGCCAGTGTGATGCGGCAACAAAAAAGGCTAATGCGATCTTGGGCCGTATCAACACCCAAATTGCAAGCTGTCATAGCTCCGCTGTACACTGCATGGATTGGGCCGCACCTGGAGTATTGTGTGCAGTTCTGGAGGCCTCACTTCCAAAAGGATGTGGACAGAATGGAGCAGGTGCAGAGGAAAGCAACAAGGAAGATTGGGGACCTGGAGGCTGAGAAGCCCTACAAGGAAAGGCTGAGGGATTTGGGGATGTTCACTCTGGAGAAGAGGAGGTTGAGGGGGGACAGGATGACTCTCTTGAAGTCTTTGAAGGGCTGTCCCTTGGAGGAGGGCAGGGAGCTGTTCCTGTTGGCAGCAGAGGACTTGCAAAAATGGGTTTAAATTAAGGGCAGGAAGATTCCAGCAGGATTGTAGGAAATACTTTTTGACAGTAAGAGTTGTGCAGCTGCCTTGGGAGGTGGTGAGCTCTCCCTCCCTGGCAGTCTTTAAGCAACGGCTGGACAAACCCTTGTCAGGGATGCTCTCGGCTGATCCTGCACTGAGCAGAGAGTTGGACTAGGTGGCCTGCGTGGCCCCTTCCAACTCTGGGGATTCTAGGATTCTGTGATTCTATTCTCACTACTCCTTTGCAGTGTATTTTGAAAATCACCCTTCTTCTTCCGTAGATGTGCTCACCAGCCTGTGTCAGAATCCCAGGATCAAAAAGGCTGGGGATCCCGGCAGCAGGGATTTACCTTAGAACAGCTAACAAACAACGTCCCCTTCCGGAAGACATCCAGGGCGAGAACCGTGTCTGCAAGGAAAGAAAGGAAGGAAGGACAGACAAGCATTACGTTGCACTGTGATCCCCCACACAGAACTAGCAAAAGACAGAGCCGTCTCCTCTCCTCGGTTTTATCCTCACAACAACCCTGCAAGGTAGGTTAGGCTGAGAGAGTCACACAGCGAGCTTCCGTGGCAGGAGTGGGGATTCGAACCCAGTTCTCCCAGACCCTAGTCCACCTCTCTAACCACTGCTCCATGCTGGCTCTCAGATCTCTGTGGCCACAAAAGCATGCCCTAGGCACAGGTGGAGGCACGGAATGTCCACCAACAGTCCCTAAGTGCTCTGGGGAAATGGGTCGGTCACAGAACACTGACAAAGAGCTCAGATTTGGGGAGGGAAGGGAAAAGTCAGTCTGCCTGCAGAAGGAAGCAAATAAGAAATGAAGTTTTAAAAATAGAATGGCTACAGGACTAGATAGCCAAAGGCAAAAATTGTTCAAGGCTAAATTTCACATAAGCTGACATGGCCAGCCAACTCTAAAGGTCTAAGGGACGGGCCGTGGCTCAGGAGCAAAGCATCTGCTTGGCCGGCAGAAGGTCCCAGGTTCAATCCCTGACATCTCCAGTTGAAAAGGACCAGGCAGGAGGGGATGGGAAAGACCTCCACCTGAGACCCTGGAGAGCTGTAGAGAGGGGCCGTGGCTCAGTGGCAGAGCCTCTGCTTGGCATGCAGAAGGCCCCAGGTTCAATTCCCAGCAGCATCTCCAGTTAAAAAGGACCAAGCAGGAGGTGATGGGAAAGACCTCTGCCTGAGACCCTGGAGAGCTGTCAAGAGGGGCTGTGGCTCAGTGGTAGAGCCTCTGCTGGCATGCAGAAGGCCCCAGGTTCAATCCCCAGCAGCATCTCCAGTTGAAAAGGACCAGGCAGGAGGGGATGGGAAAGACCTCCGCCTGAGACCCTGGAGAGCTGTCAAGAGGGGCTGTGGCTCAGTGGTAGAGTCTCTGCTTGGCTTGCAGAAGGTCCCAGGTTCAGTCCCCAGCATCTCCAGGCAAAAGATCCCCTGACCAATCGAACACTTTCCTGCCGCCTACCTGTGTGGCCGTACAGGATCTGACAGTCAGACGTCACCAACTCAAAGACTTTGAGTTGGGGGCTGTTGGTGGCCACGACAATATGGGAGTCCCCTGGCCCCAGGAATCGGACATCCAATACTTCTCCATTGTAACCTGCAAACTGAGGGGAAAGAAGGGGGACAAATCAAGAAGTAGTAGAGGAGATTGAATTTATACCCTGCCCTTCACTACCCGAAGGAGTCTCAGAGCAGCTTTCAATCTCCTTCCCCTCCCCACAACGGACACCCTGTGAGGTAGGTGGGGCTGAGAGAGCTCTCCCGAGGACTGCCCTTGAGAGAACAGCTCTGAGAGAACTTGTGACAGACCCAAGGTCACCCAGCTGGTTACATGTGGAGGAGTGGGGAATCAAACCCGGCTCTCCCAGATTAGACTCCATGCTCTTAACCACTGCACCAAACTGGCTCTCTGAGAACGTTGGGTAAGGAAAGCCACCAACTGAAGAAGGGCTACAGAAACACTCCCTTTCTTGCCCTGTGGAAGGGAACTCAAAAGGCATTTAAATGCCTTCTGAAGGCAATTAAATGCCCTCTGAGTTGTCTTTTCTCAGGACCCCTGATGCCCCTCCAGTTCCACAGTGGGAGGGAGAGGGGAGTCCAAGGGCAAGCTTTGGGGGAGGGAACGGTACAGAGGTCATACACCTGCAAAGGGACAACCGGTCAGGACAATCTAAATCGGAGGCGACTGCGGACTAGTTGTGACTTGACCACCCTGGTGGAGCTAGAGAGTTCCGGAACCATCCCCCTCCCCACCCGCTAACTGCTTTGTGCAAAGGCACAGAGGAGGCACCTGTTTCTGGAGCTGAAGCGTCCGCGCGTCGTAAAAGACTATGTTGTGTTCTGCATTGACAGTGACGACCTCGTCCCTCACCGGCACCAGCGCACAGTGCACCAAGCTGTGCTCGCCGGCCTCTTCCTCCGAATCGGCTTGATGGCGGGGCAGCGGCTGGCTGTACACGCAAGCGGCGGTGGATGCGTTCCAGAGCTGGAGGATCCCTAATGGGCAGCACGGATTACCAGTCACGCTCACGAGAATGGGCAGGGCAAGGAACACAGACCTTCAGGGGACAGGGCTGATGACAAACTCGACAGCTGAAGAGGAAAACGTAGCCCAAACCCCAGATCTCAACCATGCCCAAAAGATTTAGTGCTTTTCCGCATTCTCCTTTTCCACACTTGTAAGTTTGTAAGTTCCTGTTTCTTTGGGCTTATTTTTTCTGCTCCACGTGTGTTTTGTTCCCTCTAGAGGTCGATTCAATATTACACCAGTTTATGTCCACCATACAAACCTGAAATTTAAATCTGCAGGACAATCTGCTGGACATATTGAATTGACCACAAGAGGAAGCAAAACATGAACAGAACGGGGGAAGGGGAACCAATGAAACAGGAATTTACAAATTAGGTAAATGAGAAAGCTCTAACTCCCATTTGACAGAGGAGTATAATATGCAGAAGTCCATCAGTGGCTATTAGCCACAAGGCTCAAGTGGTTAAGACGCCGAACTGGAGACCGGAAGGTTGCTAGTTCAGCAGTTCGAGACCCGAGTGCTGCGTGACGGAGTGAGCTCCCGTCTCTGGCCCCAGCTCCTGCCAACCTACCAGTTTGAAAGCAAGAAATTGCAAGTAGATAAATAGGTACCGCTTCGGTGGGAAGGGAACAGCGTTCCATGTGCCCTGGCGTCTAGTCATGCTGGCCACATGACCATGGAATCGTCTGTGGACAGCACTGGCTCTTCGGCTTGGAAACGGAGATGAGCACTGCATCCCTAGAGTCATATTCGACTGGCTTTCAAGCAAGGGAAACTTGTACCTTTACTTATAGATAAGAAGTCTCAGTCTGGGGCAAGGGATGCTCTGTATTCTTGGGGGGGGGCAAAAGTGGGAGGGCTTCTAGTGTCCTGGCCCCACTGGTGGACCTCCGGAGGGCACCTGGTGTTTTTGGCCACTGTGGGACACAGAGTGTTGGACTGGAGGGGCCACTGGCCTGATCCAACATTGGCTTCTCTTACGATCTTATTTCTGAGGCAGGTGACGCACCGTCGTCTTGGTGCTTGCGAGGGGTGCCGACAGTGGGAGGGCTTCTAGTGTCCTAGCCCCACTGCTGGACCTCCTGAGGGCACCTGGTACTTTTGGCCACAGAGTGTCGGACTGGATGGGCCACTGGCCTGATCCAACATTGGCTTCTCTCATGTTCTCATGCCCAGATCACAATAGGGTAGTTGCTTTCAGGTACGGGATCCGGACCAAAATACAGGGATTTTCTGTCCTTGCTTCTCCACCACCAGAGAGATCCAACTGACAGGTAAATCCAAGGGGGGTTCTGATACCACCAAGGACAACACAGAAAAGTCGGCTCTTCAGCTCTATGGTCGGCTCTTCCCTGTTTTTGCTTTCCTTTCTCTAAAATAATCTGACGAGAGTGGATGGGGGACGGAAAAGACCAAAAGTAGCAAGTTCCTAGTCATGTGACTGTGCTAAGTGCTGTCAAGTTGCTTCTCAATCCATCTCCTCTTGGGTCTTCCTCTTTTCCTGGCGCCTTCCACTTTTCCTAGCATTATTATCTTTTCCAGTGACTCTTTATTGTCTCAAAAGTGACTGAAGTATGATAGCCTCAGTTTAGTCATTTGAGTTTCTAGGGTAAAGGGAAAGCCTCCGGCCTGGTGGAACAACCTTCCAGCTGAGATCCGGGCCCTGCGGGACCTAATGCAGTCCCGCAGGGGCAGTAAAACAGAGTTGTTCCACCGGGCCTATGGTTGAGGACAGTGACAGTTTCCATCTTTGACTGGCCTCCACTTTCTCCTCTCCCCCCTTTTTAGACCAGACAGATTACACACCACTCTCCTTCGAGTTTTATGCCATCTTTTATGATGTATTTTATTATATATCGTATGCTATATTTTATTATACATCATTAAGCATTTTATTATATTTATCGTATCTATATATTGAATGGTTTTTTTCATGATGTTATCCGCGCCGAGCCTGGACACAGGGAGAGCGTGATTACAAATCCAGTAAAATAAATGAAACAAATGAAAAAAAGAAAAGAAAAGAAGAACCGGTTTCCATGTTTTCTACCTCAAGGACTCTCAAAGCGGCTTACAAAGTTTGGGCTTGATTTGTCCGCCTGCCAGTCCACACGGCTGCTGAGAAAATGCCGATTTCAGGGCAAGGCCTCAGGATTTCGGTTTGTGCCTACCAAATACAGATGAGCCAGCAAGCTTCAGAACTCACTGTTACCGAGAAAAAGTTTCTGTTGGACCACAGCATAAGGGCTTTTAGTGCCCGGAGTGACTGATAAGTTTGCCCGGATTCCATTCCTGGCAATCACTCTTGATTTCTGCCTTTCCACAGGCACAAGGAGGGCCACGAATCATAAGAACGACAAAAAAAGGAGGGTGCCCCACCCCATCCCGCTCCAAGTTTTCAATCTCTGACAGTGGATGAGAGCACATTCAGAAAGGTTTTCCTCACCTTTGCTGCCTGCGGTTAGGAAGTGAAGACCCGATTTCTTCACACCCAAGGCCGAGAAATCTACGCCTTCAGGTAACAGGACGACGGATTCGACGCTCTGAGATGGAAGAGAGAAGAGGGGGGTTGGTAGACAGCAAAGGACAACCTTCGGCACCTGAGAAACCGTTTCTGGGTCTGCATATAAGAACTTTCCAAAGAAACGGATAGTGGATGTAATTTTTCATCCTCATGAAACAGCGGCTGAAATGAGAAAATTCAGCAAGTGCAATGCAAATGAAAGAAGGAACTGATGGGAGGCTTCTTCAAGGCTGCATTCGCACCGGAAGAGACCAGATGTGTTAAGAACTTCTGTGAGGGACGACCATCTGGTTAGGGTGGTATGCATAGGCACAGACCACAGATATGGCACAGAACATCAGAAGAGCCCAGCTTGATCAAGCCAGTGAGCGTCCATCTAGTCCAGCATCCTGTCTCATATGGTGGTCAACCAGTTCCTCAGGAGGGCCAATAACAGGGCAGAGAGGCTGAGGCCTTCATACGAACCTCAGAAGAGCCCTGCTGGGTCAGACCGGTGAGGGTCCATCTAGTGCAGCATCCTGTCTCACACAGAGGCCAACCAGTTCCTCTGGAGTGCCAACAACAGGGCGTAGAGGCCGAGGCCTTCCCCAGATGTTGCCTCCTGGCTCCGGGATTCAGTGGTTGACTGCCTCTGAATATGGAGGTTCCCCTCAGTCACCATGGCTAGTTGCCACTGATAGACCTCTCCTCCATAAATCTGCCTAATCCCCTTTTTAAGCCGCCTGTGCCTGTGTCCATCACTACACTCCCTGACCGCAAATTCCACATTTTACTGGGGCAGCAACTACATCCCTCAAGGTCATGTGTAAACTAAACCCTATTAAGGAGTTTTCAAATCTGTAAAACTGAAGCAACCGTTTGTGGGAACAGACTCAAGCACTTGAAAGGGCAGGGAGAGGCAAAGGGGCAGCTATTCATTTAAAAACACATCTAGCACACTTTCTCTCCAACAAGGGACTTCAGGGCAGTTCACAACATGCCCGAGAGCTGCCATCTTCCTCCGGGAAGTCAACCGCTGTTGCGTGCAAGAAAGTCGTGGGAAGCCCTCACATCTCAATATCCCACTGGACCAGTAAGACACTCAAAGTCGATTCACCTCGTAGACAGGGACAGTTCTCTTGACTGCTCTTGTATTCAGATCCCACACGGTACAGATTTTATCGCGACCGGAGCTGCAACAAAACGCAACATCACCATCAGCCACTTAAGAACCTCAGAAGAGCCCTGCTGGGTCAGACCAGTGAGGGTCCATCCAGTCCAGCCTCCTGTCTCACACAGGGGCCAGCCAGTTCCTCTGGAGGGCCAGCAACAGGGCAGAGAGGCTGAGGCCCTCCCCTGAGAAGAACACCAGAAGAGCCCTGCTGGATCAGACCAGTGAGGGTCCCTCTAGTCCAGCCTCCTGTCTCACACAGTGGCCAAACAGTTCCTCTGGAAGGCCAACCACAGGGCATAGAGGCTGAGGCCTTCCCCTGATGTTGTCCCCTGGCTCTGGGATTCAGAGGTTGACTGCCCATGACTGTGGAGGTTCCCCTCAGTCACCAAGGCGAGTAGCCATTGACAAACTTATCCTCCATAAATTTGCCTAATCCCCTTTTAAATCTGTTTATTCCTGCGGCCGTCACAACATCCCTTGGCACTGAATTCCATGTTTGAATCATTCTCTGTGTAAAGAAGTCTTCCCTTTTGTCCATCCCGAACCTAACACCCCTCAGCTTCAATGGATGCCCTTGAATTCTAGTCTTTTGGGAGAGGGAGAAAAATTTCCCTCTGTCAACTCTCTCCACCCCATGCATAATCTCATAAACCTCAATCACGCCTTGCACCCTTCCACCCAAAGAAACCTAGTGCCACCGCAGGCACAGGAATGTTGCAACTGCCCTTGCTGGATCAGACCTATGGCCCAATAAATGTATTGCACTGAGGGCAACCAGATGCCCTGGATGGTCTACCAAAAGGGCATAGGGTTCAAATGCCTCCCAGGACAGCTATTCAGCTGTACGCTGCCTCTGAACATGGAGGTTCCATTGCGGCATCATGACGAAGGGCCTTGAATCCCTCTCTTACACTTTTTAAAGACCACCAGTTAACAGCCCTCAAGGACAACAAAGCAGTAGGGTAGTTCCAGAGGGCAGCCACGCTGGTCTGCAGTGGGAGAGCGAGATTTGAACCCGGTAGCACCTTGGAGACCATCAAGATTTTGGCAGTATAAGCTTTCGAGAGTCAAAGACAGGGAGCTGCGACTCTCGAAACCTTACCCCCCAAAAAGCAGCAGGAGAAGCAAACACTTTATTACCTCATTCTCAGGCACTGCTGAACGTGAGAGACACGGGTTCAAATTGTGCTACGACCAACTGCGTGTCCCCAGGCCAGCTGTGACTTCGTTGCCAGCCTCAACTTCCTGTTCCCATTCTCCAAATAGTTATGAGCAGTGTTCCCTCTAAGCTGAGTGAGTGTGAGCTAGCTCGCCGTTTTCCAGCCTCCGGCTCACACGTTTTTGCCTTCGCTCAGGAAGGAGGGCTCCAGGGACAAACTCATTGATGCAGCAGCCGAATCGCTTGCTCACAGCTTTAAGGCCAGGAGCTCGCAAAGTAGAATGTTCGCTCGCAAGACTCCACGACTTGGAGGGAGCATTGGTCATGAGCCCCTTCTTCAAAGATTTGTTGTAAGCCAGCAGTTGGAGTGAGTGACTCGGCGTGCCTGGACACTGGGGGGCGCTACATCACTAAGCGCGTAGAGGTGTTATCTCCTTGAATGGGATACCTCTCTTTGTCTTAACCTGGGAGCTGCCCTCTGACCGCTCCTCTTACTTTTTGTCTGCTCTCTGGCCCCTCCACTCTCTCTCCCTTTGTCCACTCCCTCATCGCACATGGCCTTCCATGGAAACACGTGTCTCTGCAAGTCTTTCCTGTAGATACAATACCCTCATACTCCCACATACATGATGCCAAACGAGCTGGCCATTTTGTGATAGGAAAATACTCATATAAGAGTACACTTCCTTCTCTCCTTTTGACTGCAACTGAATCTACTTGAATAAATGCAAGTTTACCTTCTTTGCAACTTTCTTCTTGGGGAGATTTACTTACTTCGCTCAGTCCCACACTTCTACGACTGGGCAAAACTCCGCTATATTAACCAAATATCCTAGTACCGACACCTTCACATTTCGACATACATAAAAAGATAACCTGCCGTTATCTTTCAACTGCAACCTGAATGTGAACTGGATCTACTTGAATAAATGCAAGTTTATCTTCTTTGCAACATTACTTTCTTGAAAGATTTATTTCGTGCCAGTATCACACTTCCACAATTGGGCAAAACTCTGCAATATTAACAAAAAATCCCAGTACCATCACATGTAGGTAAAGGTTTCCCTTGCTCAAAAGCCAGTCAAATACGACTCTAGGGATGCGGTAATCATCTCTGTTTCCAAGCCGAAGAGACAGCACTGTCCGAAGACTTTTCCTGTGGTCATGTGGCCGAGGCGTACGGAACACTGTTACCTTCCCACTGAAGTGGAACCTATTTATCTACTTGCAATTTCTTGCTTTCAAACTGCTAGGCTGGCAGGAGTTGGAGAGACGGGAGCTCACTCCGTCATGCGGCACTCGGATCTTGAACTGCCAAACTGCCAACCTTCCGGTCTGCAGTACAGTGTCTTAACCACTTGAGCCACTGCAGCCCCCCATCACATTTAGACAGAAGTAAAAAGATCATTGCGAGACCTGCCATTATCTGCAGGGAAGAAAGAGAACGTGTGGGGAATCTCTTGCAGGATCTTTTACCTGACTAGCGTCTCTCTGTCTGTAGAGAAGGCCAGGCAGGTGACGGCGCTGTAATGGCTCTCCAGCAGGGCGATGCACTTGCTGGACTTCAGGTCCCAAAGGCGGATTTTGTAGTCCATGGAGGAAGAGAAGAGCTGCAGCTGAGAGATGTCAGGATGGAACTTGAGAAGGCTGAGGAAAAGGGACGTAACGGAGGCATGTGAGAGTCTTAAAGGGCGCCACAAATCCCCCAGCATCCCACCCTGGGAAGCCTTGCTGTAGAAGTGCTCAGAAAGGAACCCTCGTGCCATTTCACTAATGAGCCATTTGTGCATGGGAGAAGGATGTGCGTGGAGGCAGAAGGTGTCCCAGTTAGTAACGCTGCTACATTCCGGTCCAGTAGCACCTTAGAGGCCCACAGGATTTTCAGGGCATGAGCTTTCAAGCTCACTTCACCGGAAAACGGTGTATCTGACAAAGGGAGCTTCGACTAGAACTCGAGGGCATCCAGTGAAGCTGATGGGCAGTAGACTCGGGATGGACAAAAAGGAAATGCTACTTTACACGGAGAGAGATGAAAATGTGGGATTCGCTGCCAGAGGAAGTTGTGATGGCCACAGGAATAAGCAGCTTTACAGGAGGATTAGAGAGACTGATGGAGGAGGAGTCTATCAATGGCTATGAGCTGTTGTGACTGAGGGGAAGCTCCACAGTCAGGGGCTCTGAATCCTAGGGCCAGGAAGAAACATCAGCTGCTCCTGGACTCTTACTCCTTTCTACCACTACAGACCGACTAATACGGCTACCCATCTTGATCTCTCTGAAGCAGTGACTCAGGAGAGCTCCTCCCCTGCAACGAATTTTGCTAGTCTTTCAGGTGCCCCTGGACTCTGGCTCTTTCCTGCTGCTACAGGCAGACTAACACGGCTGCCCGTCTTGATCTATCTGAAGAAGTGAGTGGTGACTCACAAAATCTCCTCCCCTGCCACAAATTTTGCTAGTCTTTATAAAGTGCTGCCGGACTCCTGCTCTTTTCTGCCGCTACAGACAGACTTTGACCATGCAGTTCTGCAAAGCAGGCCGTTCCTCCAGAGCTGAGCACAAATAAAAACAACCCAACTTTATCCTTTTGTGGCCCTAAACAAAGAGACTCTTTTTCTCAAGTACAGATCTAAACACTGGGGACTGGGCCTGAAGCTGTCTTTTCCTGCCGCCTGCCTGTAACTGCAAGACGAAGCAGAGGCCTATTTGCAGCAGTCCCACAGGGGGAACTCCAGACCATTCCGGTTCTTTTAAAAGCACAAGGAGAGATTGCCCCGCAACCCCTTCTGGATCAGAGCTCTGAAACCAACGAGCACTGCAAATGGTCATTCTAGACTCAGTTTCTTCTAAGAGAGCAAACTTAAAGGAATGTTTTCCTTACTGGACAACCCCCGACGAGCCTTTCAGGTTGTGGGTGCAGTACTGCTTGATGACGTCCCAGACCTTAATGCTGCTATCGCAGCCACCTGGACGGAGAAAGGAGAAGAGGAAGGAAACGGCTCACGTCACAAAAAGGAAGTTTGCAATACTGTCCGAACTTTTGAGAATCCCAAACCCGCAGGCTCCTTTTAAGTGTTCTGGAGGGCGTTTAAAGAAGCTGGTGCCTTTCTGGTGTGCCAGACCACCAGAGACTTCTTATTTCCACTACAGGGATGAGACCCACAACAGGAGCCTGCTCGGAGCTAAGCCGCTTCAGGGGTTCCCTCCAAAGGCCCAGGAAGAAGGAACCGGACCGCACCTGTGGCTAGCAAAGTGGACGTTGGGTCGAACGCCATGCTGGCCACGGGAGCCACGTGGACCGCCTTCCATGTGCGAGTGCACTTGTTCTCTCGCCATTCCCACTGCTTCAGCAGCAGTGCCCGGCTCGCTGTCACAAGGATCTAACACAAGGGAAATCAAAAGGAAGGTCCACCAAGTTACAGAGCGTGCGGAGCTTAGGACAGCACTACTGTCCAAGTTACAGAGTAATTTTTTCAAGTTATTACAAAAGATACTAATGGAGAGTTAGGCTCAATATTTAAAGATGACACATTGGTCTCACGATAGTCCTTTCCTTTTGTATCCTTAAAAGCTCATTGATTCACGAATCTTGAGCCGCAGAAAACACTTTTTTTCTTATTTTTTAGATGCAAGGACTGAGACAAAAGGACTGAGACAAATTTTGCAATTGCTAGAGTGATCTTGGGTCCTTATCACTGAGCAAAAGAGCCAGGTTTCTGGAGAATAGGGGGACGATTCGTTGAATAAAGGCTTAATATAGTAACTTCTCATAATCTCAAAAAATCTGCATTCCAGCAGGGCGTGGAAGGATGTATCAATCCTGTTAAGGCCACAAGGGCAAATTCTGTCAGTGTTAAGGCCTATTCAAAAATCTCCCTTGCAAAACTATTGTAGGTATAATGTCAGTCTTGCAAACAAAAGAACTCTGCCATAACGTGGGATGGTAAGATAGTACATACAGGGGGGTAAAGATTCTGGGTGAGAAAGACCAAAAAATAGAGATGAGTCTCATGACCGTCATCATTCGCTTGGTCTTTGTATGACCCTCACTTCCCTCTTTCCCCACTGCCAAATTTATCTCCTGCCACACAGTGCTCACCCACCTCATCGTCATTGCTGAGAACAAAGGTTGTAATATCCTCTTGATCATCCTAGAAAACAGGAGAGCCCTTCAGTTTCTTGTTGCTCTTAAACAGGGGAAAAGCTTGTTAACTCCTTAACACGACTTGCTTCCAGGGACGCAGAAGCAACACTGAGAATTTCCTTGAATGGCAGTTTTGCCACCTCTGGCCCAAGACTTGCTCAACAGCACTCCCCAACTGACCTCCACCCCTTTCACTTTCCAAAGGTACAGTATAAATAACTGTAAATGCTTATATGTAACTTTCAGCATTCAAAGCACAAATATTAGCTCAACGATTCTCATGGCAAACCTGTGAAACAGAGTATTGTTATATACTTATTTCTGACAGCAACTCATTTATGAGCAACTGCAGAGTTTAAGGCAGAGACAGAAGCTTCCCGTTTCACAGCTAAAACTTTTAGCAAAAACTAAGACTTTTATTGGAAATTAAGGAATCTGTACTACGTTACCTGTTCGATACTGTGAACAAGAGCTCCCGTTGCTATGCACAGTACGTGAACTTTGGTCCCACAAGAACAAAACATATATTCTCCATTTTGGCTTATCTAGAAAAGAAACAGATGACAGCACATTAGCCTCCTTTGTATGCCTCAGGCCACTGTAGCTCTATCTGGTAAAAACAGCTGGTAATAAAAGAAACTCAGCTTTGGCCTTACCTGAACTCGCCCTCCTTTGTAGAAAGGTTCGATTTTCCTGGACACGGCATAGCTGAAAGAGCATTAAAGAAACACCAAGTCAGCGAGAGCTCAAAGGTATCAGTTGGTTCCAGCTTTGCTACATCAAGGACTTCTAAACGCATTCTGCAAGAGCAGAAACCACAGAGACAATAGCAGTGTTAGGCCATCCCCTTCTCCCTCCCCCTTGGACACTTCATCTCAGATCTTAAACGGTAAAAGGAGATGCACAGAACTCAAGCCTGTCCAGAATTCACAGCTACCAATCCAGAAGCCCTGCATAATTTTTCCAGTACGCAAACATACTCAGGCATGCTTTTCTTTTGTCATTTTCCTTCATCCTGAGGTCCAAGTTAAATTTATAGGATCAGATCAGGACTTGGAAGATTGACATTCAAATCCTCAGCTTCATTGTGTAGCTCCCTCAGTTACCTTGAGCCACTCCCTGCTTTTTCCTGTGTATTTTTAAAAAACAAACTATTTTTTTAGCGCACTTTTATCCCACTGAGCCTCTAAAGAGCTCAGGACAGCACTACGTGGTTTTCTCTCTCCACATCCAATCCAGAGTTACCACTGGGATGCGAAGGAAGAATCTGTATTCAGCCCTGAAACTCACAGTGTAACGTTGGCTCAGTCTCTGCATCTCCCTACCCTCAGCCTAGTCCACCTCTCAGAGCTGCTGTAAGGATAACAATAGAGAAAGGAGAGAACCAAGCACGTCAGCCTGAGTTCCACGGAGAATAACAATGCACTTGACAAAGTTGGGAGTCCAGTGGCACCTTTAAGACCAACAAAGTTGGTCTTCAAAAAAGTGCATGCACCCAAAAGCTTATACACCCTGAATTAAACTCCGTTGGTCTTAAAGGTTGGTCTTCAGAAGTGTGCAAGCACTTGAAAACTCACATACTTTGCTGGACTTAAAGGTTGGTCCTCAGAAGTGTGCATGCACACAGAAGCTTATACCCAGAATAAAATTCTGTTCCACTTAAAGGTTGGTCTTCAGAAGTGTACATACACACAAAAGCTTATACCCGAAATTAAACTTTGTTAGACTTAAAAGGCTGGTCCATCAGTGGCTCTTAGCCACAAGGTATAGACAGGAACTCTCGGTCTGGGGCAAGTGATGCTCTGTATTCTTGGTGCTTGGGGGGGGGCAACAGGGCGAGGGCTTCTAGTGTCCTGGCCCCACTGGTGGATCTCCTGGTGTTTTTGGCTACTGTGTGAGAGAGTGTTGGACTGGATGGGCCACTGGCCTGATCCAACATTGGCTTCTCTTATGTTCTTAAGAGAAGAGGTCCTTCAGTGGCTATTAGCCTCAAGGTACAGATAGGAACTTTCGGTCTGGGGCAAGAGATGCTCTGTATTCTTGGTGCTTGGGGGGGGGGGGTCAACAGTGGGAGGGCTTCTAGTATCCTGGCCCCGCTGCTGGACCTCCTGAGGGCACCTGGTGTTTTTGGCCCCTGTGTGACACAGAGTGTTGGACTGGATGGGCCACCGGCCTGATCCAATATGGGCTTCTCTTATGTTCTTATGTCCTCAGAAGTGTGCACGCACACAAAAGCTTCTACCCAGAATTAAACTGTGTTGGTCTTAAAGGCGCCCACTGGACTCAAACTTTGTTCTGCTGGTCCAGACCAACGCAGCCGCCCACCAGGACACACCTGACAGACGAAGAGAAGAAAGGCACTCTGCACATGCTCAGGGGCGCCCTCTCCTCGACCGGTTTCCAAATAACACCCAGCAGCAGCTCATGACATCTCCCCCCTCCCGAGCAGCCGGCGGTTCTCATAGCAACCCCCCCCTCTTTACTCCCACCCCTTTTCTCCTCACTTGGTTTTGAAGCGCACCAGGGCGCTCGGCACCGCCATGTCACCACCCGCCGCGAAACCCCTGGCCGGTTCCGACTGCTTTCCTAGTCGTGGAAAGCATGCTCCCGGTCGCGACGCTTTACTTCCGGCGGGCGAGATTGGCGTCACTCTGGCGCAGCCAAATGACGTCAGAGACAGGCTCCCGCTCTCCTCGGGCCGCGGCTTGTAAACAGAGAGCACAGAAGCCGGGTACTTCGCCCGGGGAGGCGGGACTTCCTGTTCCCGCTTCGGGCTCTTAAAGAGACAGCACCCACCCAATGTAGAACTGAAGAAGGCCTCAGGGAGGCAGCAGAGAGAATAAAACCCAAATTAAAGCCATTTATTCCTACATGAGCTTCTGTGGGCCCGCACCCACTTCATCAGAGAGATTTAAGGGCAGAGATGTACCATAGCATAGCTAGTAGAAAAAGAGCAAGGGCCCAGGAGCACCAGAAGGACTAACAAAACTTGTGGAAGGGGTCTTTTGCGAGTCACAGCTCACTTCTTTAGGTACCGCTAGAGTGGAAGTCCATCAGCCCTCTATATTGGAAAGGGGAGTGATTTCAAATGTTGAATGACATTAGGAGGCCAATGACAATTGTAGGTGAGATTGTATTTAGGTGAGATATGCAGAAGGGTAGTAGGCGTGGAGAAATCAACATACGTAGTGAGATAGGAAACTTGGATCTCAATTCAGTCCAGGTGGCTGCATTGTCTTGAGCTTCAATTGCAATTGATAATGAAGCTCAAGACAATACATCCGCCTGGACTGAATCAAGACCTAGGTTTCCTGTCTCATTACCAACCCTGAGTTCTCCACGCTGATTACTCCTCTGCATATCTCACCTAATCCAGTCTCACCTACTATTGTCATTTGCCTCCTAATGTCACTCAGCATCTGAAATTACTTGCCAGTGGAAAGGAAACTCAGTGAATTGGGGGGGGGGGGGCTGTTCAGATGTTACAGAAGAGAAGAACCAGTATAGTAAAGCACTCTTATACAAGCTGTACTGTTCATTTGAATCCTGTCAGTTGCAAAGATTTCTACAGCACTGTTAAATAAATTTCTTAGAGTAACTAATATACCTGTCCCAACTGATGGTGCCCATGTGCATACCAAACTAAACCATTACTGCCAACTGCAATAACCCTGTTTATTAGCTATCTGTTGTTGGTATAATATCGTGTAGCCAACTGCACGCAGGATACTGCACTCCACATAGTAGTGACCATCTTACCTGGACCGTAAGAGCCAACTGCATCCCCCCAAAACCCTTCAGGTTATAATCCTACACTCCATCGTCATAGTTATGTGCATACAAACTCAAGAAGCATAGTCAAGTTATCAGTTTGATTTTATCTGCAAAATCAGTTTGATTTTATTTGCAAAATAATGTACCAGCTTTCCTGGTGAGACACCCACACATGCCAGCTAATCAAATAAGTACCTTATAAAGACTTGTGACTTAAAACTAGTACATTCGGCTCTCCAAGCTATGGTTCATTTACGTTCTCCCTGTTTAAGAACTTTGGAAAATGCAAAATCACATGTACTCCTACATTAGTCTCAGCTGGATCTGTGAGAGCCAGTGTAGTGTAGTGGTTAAACTAGGAGTTGGGAAACCCAGGTTCAGTTGCCCACTCTGCCATGGAAACTTCCTGGGTGACTTTTGGTCAGTCACAGCCTCTCAACCCTAGACTACCTCACAGGGGTGTTGTGAGGATAAAGTGGAGAGGAGAATGATGTAAACCACTCTGGGTCCCAACTGGAGAGAAGGGTGGGATACAGAAGAAGGACAGATTGGATTTCTACCCTGCCCTTCACTTGGAGTCTTAGAGCAGCTTACAAACTCTTTTCCCTTCCTCTCCCCACAACAGGCACCCTGTGAGGTAGGTGGGGCTGAGACCTCTCTCAAGAACTGCCCTTGAGAGT
The DNA here is from genome assembly GCA_029233225.1 of Lepidodactylus listeri. Lineage (NCBI taxonomy): Eukaryota > Metazoa > Chordata > Lepidosauria > Squamata > Gekkonidae > Lepidodactylus > Lepidodactylus listeri. The sequence continues at coordinate 4,663,501 of JARCFY010000022.1, forward strand.
AGCTCCGAAAGAATTTGGGACTGACCCAGGGTCACCCAGCTGGCTGCACAGTTCTCCTGGATTAGAGTCCACGCTCCAAACCACTACACCAAACCGGCTCTCAAATAAAATACAAATAAAACAGTGAACGAATAAAACACAACTGTGTGCATGAGCAACAAGAGGTTAGATCGCCTCCAGTCTGAAGACAGGCACTGGGATTGTTGCCTGTTCGGACCACTCCTCTTTCACAGAAGAAGATGCACCAGCTTTTCCACTTCTGTCTGAGAGGTCTTTAAGACTGCTTTCTTCTTTGGTGATGCTGGAACAGAAGCAGATGCATCAGCAACCCGAGTCCAGCAATTTTATTTATTTAATTGGCAGCCTGTCTTGCAGTCTTCCTCTTTCTCTATGGCCCACAGTCCATTTAGCATTTCTCCCTGTTGCTCTGACGCTGCTCCCGGTTTCTGCTGGGGAGCCTCCCAGTCTCCCTCCCCAGATCCCCTGGCTCCCGTCTGCCCCCTTTTCGGCCACGTCTCCAACATAACGCTCGCCCTCCTTGGATCCCCAGGCCTCCTCTGTGCAGAGGTGCATTCCCTTCCCCTCTCGTCTAGCCTTCCTTCCCTCATGTTCTTCAGGGATATGCACACGACCCCACAACTCTCTCATGTACTGGCCACGAATGAGACATCATTGGGCAATCATCAAAAATATTAGTAATTGTTGAATTAGGAATTGCCCAAGTGGATATTTTCAGTGTTTTGACTGCTAGCTGCCAACTTCCTCTCTGTCTTGCCTTCAGCCTTTATGCTTGATAAACATCACCGCTTTAAAAAGAATCATCTCACAATGTTGTGGGGAAATGCGGCACCCACCTGCAATCTGTGCACACAGAGGCTGAGGTCCGAAGAGG